>OX101745.1:6248771-6730771 GCA_944452665.1 Stenoptilia bipunctidactyla | reverse complement strand
ATTGCATATATAAGTTAGTTTTAGTAAACTAAAACTATAAGTAGTAGGGTTTTACTAAGATTCCTTAAGGGAAAAGGTAATTTAAATCTATCAAACAATGAAACTGAAAGGTGAATACTTTGAAGTAATTGCAAAAACAAGGTAAGATTAAATGTAAAATGAACAATAAAACACTGCTAATAAAGTAGGGGTTCCTTAAGGGAAAAGATAAAAAGAATGACAAGGCTAATTTAAGTGATTTCAAATATGGAACTTTATGGTTAAATAACAACAATGTTTTACATAGGGGGTGGATCTTACATGGCTGGTAATCAAAATAAGGTTAACAAGGCAAGTATAATACACGTGGCATAAGAAAAACAATCAAATTTAAGTTTGGGAAGGAAATTGCTTTAAAAATATAATTCTGCAACATGAAGATCCGGTATTATTTTAATGCTACAGGAGTAACAACAACTTTAACTATGCACTGAGGTAAAGTAAAAAAAACTACCAGAACCTAGGTGGTGGCCACACGTGGCACATGGTGATCACACTATTAAGGAAACTTAATTTTACTTACCAAATGGGAGGTTTGACAATGTACGGATTGAGGTAGCAAGAGAAACAATTCGCCAACGCAGCGCCGAGCTCACCGGTTATCACTAGTCTGAAAATAATATCTGGATTGTAGAAAATATGCTACGGTGCAGATGTAAAACCACAACGGCTCGAGAAGATGTAACCTTACCAGCAATTGTGAAATAAGTCTACATGTTTGACTCGGTGATCTGGCAGCTGACCGGCTCAGGAGGAAACTCCTCTCTCTTCAAAAATTTGCAGAAATAAAAGGACCTCTCTTAGGTCAACCCGGCTTTTTATAACCTTTAGCATAGAGTAACAACACCTATTAGAGAGTTAACGTCAAAAAAAAGATAAGGCAACGAACCCACTCGGTTTTGATTGACAAAAGGTGACAGTCCATCGAACCAAATACAAGGTAAAGAAAAAAGGTGTTACACACTCCCTCGCCCACCAGAATTTTGTTGGGAAGCAACAAAATTCATGCTGGCCCACCAGCTAACTAGTCCCTCCGGAATCTAAACAATCCGGGGAACTAAAGGAAAAGAAGAGAAAATCTAACCTGCCCCTTTCATATCTTTTATGTGGCTTACACTAAGTTTGCCCTTTGCATCCCTCAGAACGTAAACCAAACGGGAACGCTTTTCCGTTACGGTACATGGTTCATACTTGGGGCTAAGTTGCTGGCAAACTTCTTGGCGGCATCACTGTGGAAATGCGTACGTCGCCAAACCACATCTCCTACGTTATACGCTACATCCCTCCGGCGTTGGTTGTAGTAAACAGAATTCCGACCGTGAGCCTTATCCAGCTCCTTACGGACGGCGTTGAGATGACGAGACGCCGGCAGGGGACCAACCAAATCGATGCTGACGCCCTGGAAAGGCCTACGGCAGCTCTTCGGGGATCCTATTAATCCGGGGGTACGTCGATTAGTACTCTTATATCCTTTACATGTGTTACAACCGGATACGTAACTGACTACATCATCGTACATGCAGGGCCAGTAATAACTTAGGCGCAATCTCTTATAGGTTTTACTCAAACCAAGATGCGAGCCGAGCGGCGCATCGTGGTTGTTCCTAAGGAGGTTTTCCCGGGCGGCGACCGGTACAACCTCTTTCCAATCAAAATCGCCGGTTAAGGTGAACTTATTTTTGGTGTAGCGAAACAAACGGCCGTCAATAATTTGAAAATTCGGGCAAGACTGCGGCCGGTCCCGGCAACGCAAAAACAAGTTACGATACCAAGGGTCACTGTCAACCTCGTGAAGTGCTGAAACTGGTCCCCTATGGTCGAACACGTGCTCAAGGGGGTCCGTGCGACCCAAACCCTTATCCTCGAACGAAGTAGCCTGGAACTGTTGAATGGCCCTATCAGCTACCGGTCTCTGGACTGAGCTTAAATTATCGAGAGGAGGCAACTGCCGAACTTCCGAAACAGCGCCCAAGAAGCTCTTCGGGGGCGTAGGGAATCGTCAGCGCCTAGCAATCTGAGGATGTCAGGAGCGATACCAAAAGCTCGCCAAAAATTTAATCCAAAAATTAACTTCGAAGTAACCTGAGGAACTACATAAAATTTAATTATTTCTGACTTTTCCTTTGTCTTTACGGGTAATAGTACGAAACCAGTAACAGACGAGCGTGTACCATCGGCTGTCACGATTGAATTTATTTCGTCGCATGGGTAAAAAGTAAACCCGGTTCCTAGCTGCTCATGAAAACGGTTTCCTATAATAGATATTTCAGAACCGGAATCCAGCAAACCCGAACAAGGGCGCTGGTTAATAAAAACGTCTAAGTAAGGCCTAGTATCGTGAGCCTCCTTAAATACTACATTGGAAATTAAACTATATGACTTTGAAATTAAACAAACACTACTGGGTGAATCCACCCTACGTCCATGACTAGGATTCGAGTTTTCAGCTGAACCGGGCGGTTTAGTAACCCGATTCAGCTTTGCGAGTTCCTTTGCGCGGCAGTTGGAACATGAGGCAGCAATCTCACCCTTTAGCCCGCAACGGTAGCAGATAACTATACGAGGTTGCCTACACTCGGCTAAAGTATGACCGTTTACGCGGCACTGAACGCAGAATTTCTGTAAGTCGGGATTCTTGGCACTGACAGCACTGACTGCACGATTGCCCCGGCCCTTATAAGTCAAATCCGACGCCACCGCATGCTGCACGTTGCGTGGAGGTTCGACGAAGGTCTCGCAGCGGTATCGGACAGCCTCCAGCTGTCTACAACGTGCCTTTAATTCTGCTAAGGAGTTAACCTCCACCAAAGCAAGCCCGCTGGTGTAGAAGGGACGCAGACCGAACCTGACGATGTCCAGCTGCTCCGACTCACCTAAAGGTTTCGAAAGGCGCGAAAAGTATTGCGACATGATATTTATATAGGTGGAAACACTCTCCTCGGTTCCCTGAGTACGAGCACGGATCTCCTGCAGGAGTCGGTGGTCGTAATCTATCGGCAAGTACTCCTCCAACATCAGCGACCTCAGCTCCTGCCAACTATCTACGGAGTTGCGTACTCCACGGTACCAGTATAAAGCATCCTCGGTAAACAACTCGACGGCGGACGTGAAAAGTCGCGCCTCCGAAATACCTCGAGCCGAACACAACTCCTCGACCCGCTGTATAAAAACCTGTACGTCCTGACCGTTAAATTTTAAATTAAGTGACTGCACATTCGCTGCCCTATCACACCTGACCGGCACAGCCACCTCGGCGACCGGAACCTCCTCCACCGTGGGAACCTCTGAAGCTTGCTGACTGGTCTTAAAACTCGAGAACATATTTTCTAACCAAAGAAGAACGCGTTGGAGTCGAGTCTCCAACTCGGCGAGGATTTTTCTTTCCTCCTCTGAACGGGGCTGGACGCGGCCTAATCGGTGGAATAAATGGTTACCGAGGGCATTAACACGTTTCAAATTTTTAAGGTAAGGTTTATGTTTACGCAATTCCTCTATCTCATCTAGCTTGGTCGATATGGTCTGCAGTTCCGCAGACGGGTCACCCTCAAACTCCGCAATCTCATCGGAGGGTATCTGTTTGGCAAGATTTTTGATCTGTGCCCGTAACTTTTCTACGGTACTAGCAGGCTCCGCATCTCTGATAGCCACCTCGTAAACTAATTCGTCCTTTCTTAAAAGGTGGAAGCAAATGGGCCTTTCTTCCATTGTTAAATATAAAATGACCAATATTCAATTAAGTTAACTAAAAGTTTCCTTAGTACGGAATGCAAAATTAATTGAAGTTAATGAAATGACCACGATATCTAGTATAAACAATATTCAAAGAAATCTTAAACTGGACAAATGCATGTCCAAGTGAATACACAAAACGACTAAGTTTATAAATAAATAAAAAGTTATTAAATAAGTAAACAAAAGTTACTTAAACGGGAATGTATCCCAATCAGGACCACTAACAATTCTAGTATATTGGTAATAAAAATTAAAACTTAAAAAAATTAAAACAGGTAGAATGTATCATGTACAAATGACATGAACAAAGTATAAGGTAATAAAACAAAATAAACAATAAAAAAATAAAAAAACTTACAAACTAAGAGGGGGCAATGAACTGCTGCCTCCCTAGGCTAAGGTGGAAAAGCCTTTTTGTTCCCGGTAAACACACACTGGCTGTCCTTCCCTAAATCCGGAACTCACACCATAGGCGTTTATAAGTTCGGATTTATTAATGGGAAGGATGGTAGTACCAACCCAGGCGAGCCTTGAACGGGGCCCTACTACCGGTGTAATCAGACCAACTATCACTGAGCAAGTGACCAGTGATAATACTAAGGATTTAACCAAAAAAAAAAGAAGCTAAATCCTGAGATACCAAGTCCCTGTTCGGGCGCCAAATTGTAACTAATTTTACTGGGGGATATCAAATAATACTAAGCATTACTGTTTACAAAGTTTATTGTACAAAAAAATGATTGTAGAACAAGCAAGATATAAAATAAAGAGATTTCAATGAGTTTACAGGGTGTGGTATCTCAGGTGTTGGTCTGATTAAATAAATAAGCTGAAGGCTGGTCCAGGCTAATCCACCCGAACCAGTACACAGTACAATCTTAAAACTAAAATCAGTCTAAGACCGTTACAATTAATGTTGAAATACAAATTTAAAACTATATTCAGTACTACTACTGGATGGCTAGTAACGACAGTTGTAGGTAAGAGATGATGCGAAGGTAAAGAATATTTTTAAGTAAAAAAAAATAAAAGATTCCACCTTTAGGACGGTTGTTGGCAGTAAAGTAAACCAAAAGGGGTACCCGGCTCGCCGACCAATCCCGTTCAGGACGACCGCAGGATCCCGAGCTGTAGTCCGCTGAATTTATAGGGCCTGGGGTTGTACTCCCACCAGGAAACCTCCCTGGAATTGACAACACCAGGTTGGCTTAAACACTATTTGAAACGTTCTATTATATGAAATGGTAAAAAGGTAAATAAACTAACACTTCCAAGGGAGACCTAGATTTACTGTGCCCTAGTATAAAACTTGGCAAACAACAAAGTAATCTCTCCGAGCTTACACTACAAATTAAGATATAATAACTTTAAAATTAACACTATTCTATAAGAACACAAACTAAACTGGGAGAAGGTAGGCACACTAAAGCACATCAAGTTTATAAGGCAATTGCATATATAAGTTAGTTTTAGTAAACTAAAACTATAAGTAGTAGGGTTTTACTAAGATTCCTTAAGGGAAAAGGTAATTTAAATCTATCAAACAATGAAACTGAAAGGTGAATACTTTGAAGTAATTGCAAAAACAAGGTAAGATTAAATGTAAAATGAACAATAAAACACTGCTAATAAAGTAGGGGTTCCTTAAGGGAAAAGATAAAAAGAATGACAAGGCTAATTTAAGTGATTTCAAAATATGGAACTTTATGGTTAAATAACAACAATGTTTTACATAGGGGGTGGATCTTACATGGCTGGTAATCAAAATAAGGTTAACAAGGCAAGTATAATACACGTGGCATAAGAAAAACAATCAAATTTAAGTTTGGGAAGGAAATTGCTTTAAAAATATAATTCTGCAACATGAAGATCCGGTATTATTTTAATGCTACAGGAGTAACAACAACTTTAACTATGCACTGAGGTAAAGTAAAAAAAACTACCAGAACCTAGGTGGTGGCCACACGTGGCACATGGTGATCACACTATTAAGGAAACTTAATTTTACTTACCAAATGGGAGGTTTGACAATGTACGGATTGAGGTAGCAAGAGAAACAATTCGCCAACGCAGCGCCGAGCTCACCGGTTATCACTAGTCTGAAAATAATATCTGGATTGTAGAAAATATGCTACGGTGCAGAATGTAAAACCACAACGGGCTCGAGAAGATGTAACCTTACCAGCAATTGTGAAATAAGTCTACATGTTTGACTCGGTGATCTGGCAGCTGACCGGCTCAGGAGGAAACTCCTCTCTCTTCAAAAATTTGCAGAAATAAAAGGACCTCTCTTAGGTCAACCCGGCTTTTTATAACCTTTAGCATAGAGTAACAACACCTATTAGAGAGTTAACGTCAAAAAAAAGATAAGGCAACGAACCCACTCGGTTTTGATTGACAAAAGGTGACAGTCCATCGAACCAAATACAAGGTAAAGAAAAAAAGGTGTTACACACTCCCTCGCCCACCAGAATTTTGTTGGGAAGCAACAAAATTCATGCTGGCCCACCAGCTAACTAGTCCCTCCGGAATCTAAACAATCCGGGGAACTAAAGGAAAAGAAGAGAAAATCTAACCTGCCCCTTTCATATCTTTTATGTGGCTTACACTAAGTTTGCCCTTTGCATCCCTCAGAACGTAAACCAAACGGGAACGCTTTTCCGTTACGGTACATGGTTCATACTTGGGGGCTAAGTTGCTGGCAAACTTCTTGGCGGCATCACTGTGGAAATGCGTACGTCGCCAAACCACATCTCCTACGTTATACGCTACATCCCTCCGGCGTTGGTTGTAGTAAACAGAATTCCGACCGTGAGCCTTATCCAGCTCCTTACGGACGGCGTTGAGATGACGAGACGCCGGCAGGGGACCAACCAAATCGATGCTGACGCCCTGGAAAGGCCTACGGCAGCTCTTCGGGGATCCTATTAATCCGGGGGTACGTCGATTAGTACTCTTATATCCTTTACATGTGTTACAACCGGATACGTAACTGACTACATCATCGTACATGCAGGGCCAGTAATAACTTAGGCGCAATCTCTTATAGGTTTTACTCAAACCAAGATGCGAGCCGAGCGGCGCATCGTGGTTGTTCCTAAGGAGGTTTTCCCGGGCGGCGACCGGTACAACCTCTTTCCAATCAAAATCGCCGGTTAAGGTGAACTTATTTTTGGTGTAGCGAAACAAACGGCCGTCAATAATTTGAAAATTCGGGCAAGACTGCGGCCGGTCCCGGCAACGCAAAAACAAGTTACGATACCAAGGGTCACTGTCAACCTCGTGAAGTGCTGAAACTGGTCCCCTATGGTCGAACACGTGCTCAAGGGGGTCCGTGCGACCCAAACCCTTATCCTCGAACGAAGTAGCCTGGAACTGTTGAATGGCCCTATCAGCTACCGGTCTCTGGACTGAGCTTAAATTATCGAGAGGAGGCAACTGCCGAACTTCCGAAACAGCGCCCCAAGAAGCTCTTCGGGGGCGTAGGGAATCGTCAGCGCCTAGCAATCTGAGGATGTCAGGAGCGATACCAAAAGCTCGCCAAAAATTTAATCCAAAAATTAACTTCGAAGTAACCTGAGGAACTACATAAAATTTAATTATTTCTGACTTTTCCTTTGTCTTTACGGGTAATAGTACGAAACCAGTAACAGACGAGCGTGTACCATCGGCTGTCACGATTGAATTTATTTCGTCGCATGGGTAAAAAGTAAACCCGGTTCCTAGCTGCTCATGAAAACGGTTTCCTATAATAGATATTTCAGAACCGGAATCCAGCAAACCCGAACAAGGGCGCTGGTTAATAAAAACGTCTAAGTAAGGCCTAGTATCGTGAGCCTCCTTAAATACTACATTGGAAATTAAACTATATGACTTTGAAATTAAACAAACACTACTGGGTGAATCCACCCTACGTCCATGACTAGGATTCGAGTTTTCAGCTGAACCGGGCGGTTTAGTAACCCGATTCAGCTTTGCGAGTTCCTTTGCGCGGCAGTTGGAACATGAGGCAGCAATCTCACCCTTTAGCCCGCAACGGTAGCAGATAACTATACGAGGTTGCCTACACTCGGCTAAAGTATGACCGTTTACGCGGCACTGAACGCAGAATTTCTGTAAGTCGGGATTCTTGGCACTGACAGCACTGACTGCACGATTGCCCCGGCCCTTATAAGTCAAATCCGACGCCACCGCATGCTGCACGTTGCGTGGAGGTTCGACGAAGGTCTCGCAGCGGTATCGGACAGCCTCCAGCTGTCTACAACGTGCCTTTAATTCTGCTAAGGAGTTAACCTCCACCAAAGCAAGCCCGCTGGTGTAGAAGGGACGCAGACCGAACCTGACGATGTCCAGCTGCTCCGACTCACCTAAAGGTTTCGAAAGGCGCGAAAAGTATTGCGACATGATATTTATATAGGTGGAAACACTCTCCTCGGTTCCCTGAGTACGAGCACGGATCTCCTGCAGGAGTCGGTGGTCGTAATCTATCGGCAAGTACTCCTCCAACATCAGCGACCTCAGCTCCTGCCAACTATCTACGGAGTTGCGTACTCCACGGTACCAGTATAAAGCATCCTCGGTAAACAACTCGACGGCGGACGTGAAAAGTCGCGCCTCCGAAATACCTCGAGCCGAACACAACTCCTCGACCCGCTGTATAAAAACCTGTACGTCCTGACCGTTAAATTTTAAATTAAGTGACTGCACATTCGCTGCCCTATCACACCTGACCGGCACAGCCACCTCGGCGACCGGAACCTCCTCCACCGTGGGAACCTCTGAAGCTTGCTGACTGGTCTTAAAACTCGAGAACATATTTTCTAACCAAAGAAGAACGCGTTGGAGTCGAGTCTCCAACTCGGCGAGGATTTTTCTTTCCTCCTCTGAACGGGGCTGGACGCGGCCTAATCGGTGGAATAAATGGTTACCGAGGGCATTAACACGTTTCAAATTTTTAAGGTAAGGTTTATGTTTACGCAATTCCTCTATCTCATCTAGCTTGGTCGATATGGTCTGCAGTTCCGCAGACGGGTCACCCTCAAACTCCGCAATCTCATCGGAGGGTATCTGTTTGGCAAGATTTTTGATCTGTGCCCGTAACTTTTCTACGGTACTAGCAGGCTCCGCATCTCTGATAGCCACCTCGTAAACTAATTCGTCCTTTCTTAAAAGGTGGAAGCAAATGGGCCTTTCTTCCATTGTTAAATATAAAATGACCAATATTCAATTAAGTTAACTAAAAGTTTCCTTAGTACGGAATGCAAAATTAATTGAAGTTAATGAAATGACCACGATATCTAGTATAAACAATATTCAAAGAAATCTTAAACTGGACAAATGCATGTCCAAGTGAATACACAAAACGACTAAGTTTATAAATAAATAAAAAGTTATTAAATAAGTAAACAAAAGTTACTTAAACGGAATGTATCCCAATCAGGACCACTAACAATTCTAGTATATTGGTAATAAAAATTAAAACTTAAAAAAAATTAAAACAGGTAGAATGTATCATGTACAAATGACATGAACAAAGTATAAGGTAATAAAACAAAATAAACAATAAAAAAATAAAAAAACTTACAAACTAAGAGGGGGCAATGAACTGCTGCCTCCCTAGGCTAAGGTGGAAAAGCCTTTTTGTTCCCGGTAAACACACACTGGCTGTCCTTCCCTAAATCCGGAACTCACACCATAGGCGTTTATAAGTTCGGATTTATTAATGGGAAGGATGGTAGTACCAACCCAGGCGAGCCTTGAACGGGGCCCTACTACCGGTGTAATCAGACCAACTATCACTGAGCAAGTGACCAGTGATAATACTAAGGATTTAACCAAAAAAAAAAGAAGCTAAATCCTGAGATACCAAGTCCCTGTTCGGGCGCCAAATTGTAACTAATTTTACTGGGGGATATCAAATAATACTAAGCATTACTGTTTACAAAGTTTATTGTACAAAAAAATGATTGTAGAACAAGCAAGATATAAAATAAAGAGATTTCAATGAGTTTACAGGGTGTGGTATCTCAGGTGTTGGTCTGATTAAATAAATAAGCTGAAGGCTGGTCCAGGCTAATCCACCCGAACCAGTACACAGTACAATCTTAAAACTAAAATCAGTCTAAGACCGTTACAATTAATGTTGAAATACAAATTTAAAACTATATTCAGTACTACTACTGGATGGCTAGTAACGACAGTTGTAGGTAAGAGATGATGCGAAGGTAAAGAATATTTTAAGTAAAAAAAAATAAAAGATTCCACCTTTAGGACGGTTGTTGGCAGTAAAGTAAACCAAAAGGGGTACCCGGCTCGCCGACCAATCCCGTTCAGGACGACCGCAGGATCCCGAGCTGTAGTCCGCTGAATTTATAGGGCCTGGGGTTGTACTCCCACCAGGAAACCTCCCTGGAATTGACAACACCAGGTTGGCTTAAACACTATTTGAAACGTTCTATTATATGAAATGGTAAAAAGGTAAATAAACTAACACTTCCAAGGGAGACCTAGATTTACTGTGCCCTAGTATAAAACTTGGCAAACAACAAAGTAATCTCTCCGAGCTTACACTACAAATTAAGATATAATAACTTTAAAATTAACACTATTCTATAAGAACACAAACTAAACTGGGAGAAGGTAGGCACACTAAAGCACATCAAGTTTATAAGGCAATTGCATATATAAGTTAGTTTTAGTAAACTAAAACTATAAGTAGTAGGGTTTTACTAAGATTCCTTAAGGGAAAAGGTAATTTAAATCTATCAAACAATGAAACTGAAAGGTGAATACTTTGAAGTAATTGCAAAAACAAGGTAAGATTAAATGTAAAATGAACAATAAAACACTGCTAATAAAGTAGGGGTTCCTTAAGGGAAAAGATAAAAAGAATGACAAGGCTAATTTAAGTGATTTCAAAATATGGAACTTTATGGTTAAATAACAACAATGTTTTACATAGGGGGTGGATCTTACATGGCTGGTAATCAAAATAAGGTTAACAAGGCAAGTATAATACACGTGGCATAAGAAAAACAATCAAATTTAAGTTTGGGAAGGAAATTGCTTTAAAAATATAATTCTGCAACATGAAGATCCGGTATTATTTTAATGCTACAGGAGTAACAACAACTTTAACTATGCACTGAGGTAAAGTAAAAAAAACTACCAGAACCTAGGTGGTGGCCACACGTGGCACATGGTGATCACACTATTAAGGAAACTTAATTTTACTTACCAAATGGGAGGTTTGACAATGTACGGATTGAGGTAGCAAGAGAAACAATTCGCCAACGCAGCGCCGAGCTCACCGGTTATCACTAGTCTGAAAATAATATCTGGATTGTAGAAAATATGCTACGGTGCAGAATGTAAAACCACAACGGGCTCGAGAAGATGTAATCTTACCAGCAACTGTGAAATAAGTCTACATGTTTGACTCGGTGATCTGGCAGCTGACCGGCTCAGGAGGAAACTCCTCTCTCTTCAAAAATTTGCAGAAATAAAAAGACCTCTCTTAGGTAACACCTTTTTTTCTTTACCTTGTATTTGGTTCGATGGACTGTCACCTTTTGTCAATCCAAACCGAGTGGGTTCGTTGCCTTATCTTTTTTTTGACGTTAACTCTCTAATAGGTGTTGTTACTCTATGCTAAAGGTTATAAAAAGCCGGGTTGACCTAAGAGAGGTCTTTTTATTTCTGCAAATTTTTGAAGAGAGAGGAGTTTCCTCCTGAGCCGGTCAGCTGCCAGATCACCGAGTCAAACATGTAGACTTATTTCACAATTGCTGGTAAGGTTACATCTTCTCGAGCCCGTTGTGGTTTTACATTCTGCACCGTAGCATATTTTCTACAATCCAGATATTATTTTCAGACTAGTGATAACCGGTGAGCTCGGCGCTGCGTTGGCGAATTGTTTCTCTTGCTACCTCAATCCGTACATTGTCAAACCTCCCATTTGGTAAGTAAAATTAAGTTTCCTTAATAGTGTGATCACCATGTGCCACGTGTGGCCACCACCTAGGTTCTGGTAGTTTTTTTTACTTTACCTCAGTGCATAGCTAAAGTTGTGGTTACTCCTGTAGCATTAAAATAATTCAGGATCTTCATGTTGCAGAATTGTTTTTTTTTAAAGCAATTTCCTTCCCAAACTTCAATTTAATTGCTTTTCTTATGCCACATGTATTTTACTTGCCTTGTTAACCTTATTTTGATTACCAGCCATGTAAGATCCACCCCCCTATGTAAAACATTGTTGTTATTTAACCATAAAGTTCCATATTTTGAAATCACTTAAATTAGCCTTGTCATTCTTTTTATCTTTTCCCTTAAGGACCCCCTACTCTATTAGCAGTGTTTTATTGTTCATTTTACATTTAATCTTACCTTGTTTTTGCAATTACTTCAAAGTATTCACCTTTCAGTTTCATTGTTTGATAGATTTAAATTACCTTTTCCCTTAAGGAATCTTAGTAAAACCCTACTACTTATAGTTTTAGTTTACTAAAACCAACTTATGTATGCAATTGCCTTATAAGCTTGATTTGCTTTAGTGTGGCCTACCTTCTCCCCGCTTAGTTTGTGTTCTTATCAAATAGTATTAATTTTGTTAGCGTTTAAAGTTATTATATCTTATTTTGTAGTGTAAGCTCGGAGAGATTACTTTGTTGTTTGGCCAAGTTTTATACTAGGGCACAGTAAATGTAGGTCTTCCTTGGAAGTGTTAGTTTATTTACCTTTTTACCATTTCATATAATAGAAAGTTTCGAATAGTGTTTAAGCCAACCTGGTGTTGTCAATTCCAGGGAGGTTTCCTGGTGGGAGTACAACCCCAGGCCCTATAAATTCAGCGGACTACAGCTCGGGATCCTGCGGTCGTCCTGAACGGGATTGGTCGGCGAGCCGGGTACCCCTTTTGGTTTACTTTACCGCCAACAACCGTCCTAAAGGTGGAATCTTTTATTTTTTTTACTTACAAATACTCTTTACCTTCGCATCATCTCTTACCTACAACTGACGTTACTAGCCATCCAGTAGTAGTAATGAATATAGTTTTAAATTTGTATTTCAACATTAATTGTAACGGTCTTAGACTGATTTTAGTTTTAAGATTGTACTGTGTACTGGTTCGGGTGGATTAGCCTGGACCAGCCTTCAGCTTATTTATTTAATCAGACCAACACCTGAGATACCACACCCTGTAAACTCATTGAAATCTCTTTATTTTATATCTTGCTTGTTCTACAATCATTTTTTTGTACAATAAACTTTGTAAACAGTAACTCTTTAGTATTATTTGATATCCCCCAGTAAAATAAGTTACAATTTGGCGCCCGAACAGGGACTTGGTATCTCAGGATTTAGCTTCTTTTTTTTTTGGTTAAATCCTTAGTATTATCACTGGTCACTTGCTCAGTGATAGTTGGTCTGATTACACCGGTAGTAGGGCCCCGTTCAAGGCTCGCCTGGGTTGGTACTACCATCCTTCCCATTAATAAATCCGAACTTATAAACGCCTATGGTGTGAGTTCCGGATTTAGGGAAGGACAGCCAGTGTGTGTTTACCGGGAACAAAAAGGCTTTTCCACCTTAGCCTAGGGAGGCAGCAGTTCATTGCCCCCTCTTAGTTAGTAAGTTTTTTATTTTTTTTATTGTTTACTTTGTTTTATTACCTTATACTTTGTTCATGTCATTTGTACATGATACATTCTACCTGTTTTTTTTAAGTTTTAATTTTTATTACCAATATACTAGAATTGTAGTGGTCCTGATTGGGATACATTCCGTTTAAGTAACTTTTGTTTACTTATTTAATAACTTTTTATTTATTTATAAACTTAGTCGTTTTGTGTATTCACTTGGACATACATTCGTCCACATTAAGATTTCTTTGAATATTGTTTATACTAGATATCGTGGTCATTTCATTAACTTCAATTAATTTTGCATTCCGTACTAAGGAAACTTTTAGTTAACTTAATTGAATACTGGTCATTTTATATTTAACGATGGAAGAAAGGCCCATTTGCTTCCACCTTTTAAGAAAGGACGAATTAGTTTACGAGGTGGCTATCAGAGATGCGGAGCCTGCTAGTACCGTAGAAAAGTTACGGGCACAGATCAAAAATCTTGCCAAACAGATACCCTCTGATGAGATTGCGGAGTTTGAGGGTGACCCGTCTGCGGAACTGCAGACCATATCGACCAAGCTAGATGAGATAGAGGAATTGCGTAAACATAAACCTTACCTTAAAAATTTGAAACGTGTTAATGCCCTCGGTAACCATTTATTCCACCGATTAGGCCGCGTCCAGCCCCGTTCAGAGGAGGAAAGAAAAATTCTCGCCGAGTTGGAGACTCGACTCCAACGCGTTCTTCTTTGGTTAGAAAATATGTTCTCAAGTTTTAAGACCAGTCAGCAAGCTTCAGAGGTTCCCACGGTGGAGGAGGTTCCGGTCGCCGAGGTGGCTGTGCCGGTCAGGTGTGATAGGGCAGCGAATGTGCAGGCACTTAATTTAAAATTTAACGGTCAGGACGTACAGGTTTTTATCCAGCGGGTCGAGGAGTTGTGTTCGGCTCGAGGTATTTCGGAGGCGCGACTTTTCATGTCCGCCGTCGAGTTGTTTACCGAGGATGCTTTATTCTGGTACCGTGGAGTACGCAACTCCGTAGATAGTTGGCAGGAGCTGAGGTCGCTGATGTTGGAGGAGTACTTGCCGATAGATTACGACCACCGACTCCTGCAGGAGATCCGTGCTCGTACTCAGGGAACCGAGGAGAGTGTTTCCACCTATATAAATATCATGTCGCAATACTTTTCGCGCCTTTCGAAACCTTTAGGTGAGTCGGAGCAGCTGGACATCGTCAGGTTCGGTCTGCGTCCCTTCTACACCAGCGGGCTTGCTTTGGTGGAGGTTAACTCCTTAGCAGAATTAAAGGCACGTTGTAGACAGCTGGAGGCTGTCCGATACCGCTGCGAGACCTTCGTCGAACCTCCACGCAACGTGCAGCATGCGGTGGCGTCGGATTTGACTTATAAGGGCCGGGGCAATCGTGCAGTCAGTGCTGTCAGTGCCAAGAATCCCGACTTACAGAAATTCTGCGTTCAGTGCCGCGTAAACGGTCATACTTTAGCCGAGTGTAGGCAACCTCGTATAGTTATCTGCTACCGTTGCGGGCTAAAGGGTGAGATTGCTGCCTCATGTTCCAACTGCCGCGCAAAAGAACTCGCAAAGCTGAATCGGGTTACTAAACCGCCCGGTTCAGCTGAAAACTCAAATTCTAGTCATGGACGTAGGGTGGATTCACCCAGTAGTGTTTGTTTAATTTCAAAGTCATATAGTTTAATTTCCAATGTAGTATTTAAGGAGGCTCACGATACTAGGCCTTACTTAGACGTTTTTATTAACCAGCGCCCTTGTTCGGGTTTGCTGGATTCCGGTTCTGAGATATCTATCATAGGAAACCGTTTTCATGAGCAGTTAGGAACCGGGTCTACTTTTTACCCATGCGACGAGATAAATTCAATCGTGACAGCCGATGGTGCACGCTCGTCTGTTACTGGTTTCGTACTATTACCCGTAAAGACAAAGGAAAAGTCAGTAATAATTAAATTTTATATAGTTCCTCAGGTTACTTCGAAGTTAATTTTTGGATTAAATTTTTGGCGAGCTTTTGGTATCGCTCCTGACATCCTCAGATTGCTAGGCGCTGACGATTCCCTACGCCCCCGAAGAGCTTCTTGGGGCGCTGTTTCGGAAGTTCGGCAGTTGCCCCCTCTCGATAATTTAAGCTCAGTCCAGAGACCGGTAGCTGATAGGGCCATTCAACAGTTCCAGGCTACTTCGTTCGAGGATAAGGGTTTGGGTCGCACGGACCCCCTTGAGCACGTGTTCGACCATAGAGGACCAGTTTCAGCACTTCACGAGGTTGACAGTGACCCTTGGTATCGTAACTTGTTTTTGCGTTGCCGGGACCGGCCGCAGTCTTGCCCGAATTTTCAAATTATTGACGGCCGTTTGTTTCGCTACACCAAAAATAAGTTCACCTTAACCAGCGATTTTGATTGGAAAGAGGTTGTACCGGTCGCCGCCCGGGAAAACCTCCTTAGGAACAACCACGATGCGCCGCTCGGCTCGCATCTTGGTTTGAGTAAAACCTATAAGAGATTGCGCCTAAGTTATTACTGGCCCTGCATGTACGATGATGTAGTCAGTTACGTATCCGGTTGTAACACATGTAAAGGATATAAGAGTACTAATCGACGTACCCCCGGATTAATAGGATCCCCGAAGAGCTGCCGTAGGCCTTTCCAGGGCGTCAGCATCGATTTGGTTGGTCCCCTGCCGGCGTCTCGTCATCTCAACGCCGTCCGTAAGGAGCTGGATAAGGCTCACGGTCGGAATTCTGTTTACTACAACCAACGCCGGAGGGATGTAGCGTATAACGTAGGAGATGTGGTTTGGCGACGTACGCATTTCCACAGTGATGCCGCCAAGAAGTTTGCCAGCAACTTAGCCCCCAAGTATGAACCATGTACCGTAACGGAAAAGCGTTCCCGTTTGGTTTACGTTCTGAGGGATGCAAAGGGCAAACTTAGTGTAAGCCACATAAAAGATATGAAAGGGGCAGGTTAGATTTTCTCTTCTTTTCCTTTAGTTCCCCGGATTGTTTAGATTCCGGAGGGACTAGTTAGCTGGTGGGCCAGCATGAATTTTGTTGCTTCCCAACAAAATTCTGGTGGGCGAGGGAGTGTGTAACACCTTTTTTTCTTTACCTTGTATTTGGTTCGATGGACTGTCACCTTTTGTCAATCCAAACCGAGTGGGTTCGTTGCCTTATCTTTTTTTTGACGTTAACTCTCTAATAGGTGTTGTTACTCTATGCTAAAGGTTATAAAAAGCCGGGTTGACCTAAGAGAGGTCTTTTTATTTCTGCAAATTTTTGAAGAGAGAGGAGTTTCCTCCTGAGCCGGTCAGCTGCCAGATCACCGAGTCAAACATGTAGACTTATTTCACAATTGCTGGTAAGGTTACATCTTCTCGAGCCCGTTGTGGTTTTACATTCTGCACCGTAGCATATTTTCTACAATCCAGATATTATTTTCAGACTAGTGATAACCGGTGAGCTCGGCGCTGCGTTGGCGAATTGTTTCTCTTGCTACCTCAATCCGTACATTGTCAAACCTCCCATTTGGTAAGTAAAATTAAGTTTCCTTAATAGTGTGATCACCATGTGCCACGTGTGGCCACCACCTAGGTTCTGGTAGTTTTTTTTACTTTACCTCAGTGCATAGCTAAAGTTGTGGTTACTCCTGTAGCATTAAAATAATTCAGGATCTTCATGTTGCAGAATTGTTTTTTTTTAAAGCAATTTCCTTCCCAAACTTCAATTTAATTGCTTTTCTTATGCCACATGTATTTTACTTGCCTTGTTAACCTTATTTTGATTACCAGCCATGTAAGATCCACCCCCCTATGTAAAACATTGTTGTTATTTAACCATAAAGTTCCATATTTTGAAATCACTTAAATTAGCCTTGTCATTCTTTTTATCTTTTCCCTTAAGGACCCCCTACTCTATTAGCAGTGTTTTATTGTTCATTTTACATTTAATCTTACCTTGTTTTTGCAATTACTTCAAAGTATTCACCTTTCAGTTTCATTGTTTGATAGATTTAAATTACCTTTTCCCTTAAGGAATCTTAGTAAAACCCTACTACTTATAGTTTTAGTTTACTAAAACCAACTTATGTATGCAATTGCCTTATAAGCTTGATTTGCTTTAGTGTGGCCTACCTTCTCCCCGCTTAGTTTGTGTTCTTATCAAATAGTATTAATTTTGTTAGCGTTTAAAGTTATTATATCTTATTTTGTAGTGTAAGCTCGGAGAGATTACTTTGTTGTTTGGCCAAGTTTTATACTAGGGCACAGTAAATGTAGGTCTTCCTTGGAAGTGTTAGTTTATTTACCTTTTTACCATTTCATATAATAGAAAGTTTCAAATAGTGTTTAAGCCAACCTGGTGTTGTCAATTCCAGGGAGGTTTCCTGGTGGGAGTACAACCCCAGGCCCTATAAATTCAGCGGACTACAGCTCGGGATCCTGCGGTCGTCCTGAACGGGATTGGTCGGCGAGCCGGGTACCCCTTTTGGTTTACTTTACCGCCAACAACCGTCCTAAAGGTGGAATCTTTTATTTTTTTTACTTACAAATACTCTTTACCTTCGCATCATCTCTTACCTACAACTGACGTTACTAGCCATCCAGTAGTAGTACTGAATAACATTTAAGAACACCAGACACTCACCCGTTAGACGGGATAACTTTTTCTAAATATAAAAATACAGTGCGTTCGCTTCTAAGTTGAACACGAAAATGGCCGAGGCAGAGGCGCCCGCGGGGAGGGAAAAGACAGGCAGCGTTGCGTTCATTCACCATAGTGAATGTAATTTATTTTAAAGTTATTCAACAGGCAAAGAATTAAGCTATTAAGTATGCGGATTGCTACAGCGGGTTGCCCGTCTGAGTTTTGTTGTGACAAGCGGGAAAATGACGGAGCGCGCGCGAGCGCAGGTGAAACAAAAGCGGGGAAAGTCCCTAAGTGCCTGTCAACTAAAATGTATACCAGATTGATCATAAGCCCAAACTAGTTCAGGTTTTAGACCAAAAACCTGGATTGTCTCAGGTTTACTCATGATAAAATTGAGTGTAAAATTTGCTATCGGTTTTTGATTAACAACCTAGATTTTTGAACAAACTAAAAACATCGACTTAACGTCAATACTTTGGCTGAAGTAGAAGGTCGTCAAGGTAAACAAGGTTAAATTCATATACATTTTTTTTGACTGGAGGAAAACGTGCAATCACGTCCCCGACCGCCCAAGGGGGAGCGGCGGGGTATGTGGGGATGATCCAGCATAAGGCCGGACCCACCCGCTAAAAACCTCCAGATGTACCTCACGGAGGTGGAGGAGGAATTGGCATTACCCGTGAGCCCCGGCGGGTTGCACTCAGACTTAGCCAAGCGCCCTCCGACGACGGAAATGGTCCAGTACACAAGACCATTTCCCCACCATAGCCCTAGTAGCCGCATCAGGTCCCCTCACCTGCTACGGCTGGCTATCGGAAGGGAGAAGGTGAGCGTATCTCCTTCTCCGTCCCCCCTCCGCCTACGGCGGATCGGTGCCGAAGAGGCGTCATCCTCCCTGAACCGCTCCGCCGCCTCCTTCTGCGACATTACGTCTTCGCAGAAGGAGGTCATGGCCGCCCAAGCCTCTCGACTCCCCAACGTGGCCTTTACCAGGCTGGGAAGCGAGAGGTCCCCTCCGACGACAGACGTCAAATCGTGCCGCTGCCGAATCCACGCTGGACACACCGCCAAGGTGTGCTCCGCCGGGTCGTCGGCCGCCCAACAATGGTGACACTCTGTCGTCACCTCCCTCCGGGCGACCCTGTGCAGGTAGTGACCGAAACAACCATGTCCGGTCAATACCTGCACAATACGGAAGGTCTGAGTCCTCCACCTTCGCTGCATCCACTCATCGAGGACCAGACGAATCGCATCGATCGTCCAGGCCTCGTAAGCGGAAGCGACGAGTGACTCTTCCCACCCCCTAAGGAGTGCCCTCCTAGCACTCCTGCGGACGCGCGCCACCTCCTCGGGACATTTTGACAACCCTAGTTAACCTAACAAGCTAAAAACAGACTTGGGCCACAGTCAGTGACCTTATGACCTTTCCCGCACGGTTGTAACGGAGCAATGATGTTTGATTTATTTCTTTCCAAACATAGCCTACAACTTTTGATATATTTCTCAATTTCTTGTTCGGCTCCCACCATAAAATAACGCGAACGAAATTTGGCTAACGTTTTTGTTAAACCAAAGTGTCCTCCAGTATATGAATTGTCGTGAATTTCTTTCATAATATCGTTAAACAATCTACTTGGTACAACTAATAGTTCCTTGATCGTATTATTTAATCGTATCCTCTTATAAAGCATATTGTTACGTATAAAGAAACCTTTGAACGATGCCCGTTGATCAGATTGATTAGATCTTATCGCGTTATACCACCGTCTACAAAACGCATCCCTTTCTTGTTCATGGGAAATTTGGATTGACTCTAACATGTAAACCTGTAGTCCGTCTTCAATCTCCTTATTATTAGTTGTTTCCATTAGAGGATTCCTACTCAAAAAATCTGCAATGACGTTCTCTTTACCCGAACTATGAACAATTTCGAAGTCGTGATCTTGTATTGATAGCGACCATCTGGCTAACCTACCAGACATGTCTCTTCTATTTCTCAACCATATTAGGGCCTTGTGATCGAATACAATTTGGAATTTCATTCCCCATAAATAATGTTTGAAATAATTTAGACCCCATACTAAACTTAAACATTATTTTTCGGTTATGGAGTATTTACTTTCCGCGTCACTTAACTTGCGTGATGCGAAACACACCGGGAAAAGTTTATCTTCTCCTTGCATAAGACATGCACCTAATGCGTAATTAATTGCGTCTACGTATAACCTTGTAACTATATTTTTTTTATTTGAGAAATGACGTAACAAAGGAGGTTGTTGTATTAAAGAAACTATCTTGTCAAAACAAGTTTGATAATTATCCGTCCAAATGTATTAACAGTGCCACCAACTTATCTATTCAGGTGGCCAAATGAAGAACTAGCGACGCCATTTTTAAATGTCATTCCGCTGTCAGTTTCGATTAGTGTGAGTGCTCTTTGTGATTTATTTTTACTTTTGTGGTAATAAGTGTTTCTAAAATGCCTAAGGCTGTAAAAAGTGATGCACGAATAATTATACTAAAAGTATTAGCTTTTATGAAGGATGAAAAACGTGCACAGCAGCCAATAATACCATTCGAAAAGCTGTATGAACGCGTTGCTGCAGCCACAGGTCAGTGTTGCTAGATACAAGAAAATCAATTTCCTAAGAGGATTAAAAACAAATTATGGGAACATTAAAGCTTCAATTAAAATATTTCTGTTATTATGACTACCTTAATAAACAATTTGCGATATTTGACATTTAAGCCGTATTTCTAATCTTCTCAAATTCGACATTTTAATTCTAATAACTTTAAAAAATGATAATTCTTAATGATTTTTATATTTAGTTATCTCATTTATTTCAGGTGTTTCTGAGCGATTCTTACACAAGTTAGTTAATGAACAAAAATTGGCTCAAGAATGTGGCACTAAAATTGAAACACCAGGCAAAAAGAGAAACAGGACTTCAGGTAAAATTGAAATGGACGACTTCGATATAGGTGTTATTAGAAGAAAAATTCATGAATTTTACTCTATAAAAAAAGAAATACCAACTATTCCAAAATTATTGAACGTACTACGTGAAGAGATAAATTTTAAGGGAAGTCGTGAAACGCTTCACAAATTGTTAAAAAAAATTGGATTTAGATTTAGAAGAACGCAAACAAACAGAAAAGTTCTTTGCGAACGGAATGATATATGTGCTTGGAGAGCATCATATTTACAGAAAATTAAAGATAACGAGCGTGAAAATACTAAACCTGTAATTTATTTAGATGAAACTTATATAAATTCATCACACTCGACTGGAAAATGCTGGCAAGGCCCTGAAGAAGATGGTGATTTAGAGCCAGTTGCAAAAGGTCAGAGATGGATCATTGTACATGCAGGCGGCGAAGAAGGCTTTGTAAAGGATGCCCTTTTGGTATTTAAATCCAATACTAAAAGTGGCGACTACCACGACGAAATGAATAGCACGAATTTCAAGAAATGGTTAACCGAAAAGTTATTGCCAAATTTGCAGCATCCGTCTTTGATCGTAATGGACAACGCGCCGTATCATAGCATATGCATTAACCGAAGCCCCAACTCAAATTACAATAAGGCTGATATGCAAAAGTGGCTTTTAGAAAGGGGCGTGGAATTTTCAGCACAAATGACAAAGCCTCAGTTATATGAATTAATTAAAAATAACAAGCCCGTGCCAGAGTACGAGATTGACAAAATAATAAAAGAAAATGGGCATCAAATACTACGTCTCCCACCGTATCACTGTGACTTGAACGCCATAGAAATGGTATGGAGTTCAATGAAACGAAAAGTGGCAGAAACAAATATTTCAAAGTCAAGTGCTAACATGCCTGATTTAATTTCGGATGCGTGCGGAAAGATCTCATCAGCTGAATGGATGAAATACTGCCATCATGTGAAAAATCTTCATGAAGAGTACAGAAAGAAAGATGCACACTTGGATGAGCCGTTTATCATTACATTGCTTAGTGATAGTGAAAGCGAGAGCAGCGACTCTGAAGACGATATGCAGTGTGATCCAATAAGTAGCAGTATCCCTGGGGTTCGTCCACTGACAATGTGTCATGACGATCATACATACTGTTATAAAATATAAATAATATAGAATAAAATATAATAGCTGTGGGCTTTCCTACATTGGTCAAACCAAAAGAAACGTATCAACCCGCGTAAAAGAACACATAGCTGATATTAAACATCGAAGAGCTTCAAAGTCTGCAGTTTGTGAGCATTCCATGGACAAGCCCAACCCCTACTTAAGGTTTGACTCAGTGAAAATTTTATCTAGAGAGAAGCATTACATTCCTAGAATGATCAGAGAAGCGATTGAAATTAAAAAACACCCTAATTTTAATAGAGAAGATGGTTGGAAACTATCACCGACATGGGACCCTATCCTGAAAAATATTAAATCTAACATCCAGCAAGCTGCACGACCTGAAACTCAAAGTGTTTTATTTAAAAATATAAATAAATTTGTTGACCCATTTTATGATTTTTTTATTATTTTTTGTTCCATTTGTTTAAGTAAGTACAAAGTAAATGTTTAACTCATAATTGTGATTAAACTGTACCAAATTATTGCAAAATATATATAAATGGCAACACTTGATACGACCACAGCGACGCCGCCACCTGAACAGATAAGTTGGTGGCACTGTAGTTTGTTTACGTAAAAGTTTTGTCAAAGGAACTGTCAATTCTGCAAAGTTTTCTATGAATTTTCTATAATAAGAAAACAAACCAAGAATTGATTTTAATTCTTTCACGTTTGTTGGAACCTTTATTGAACTCATTTTCTTTAATTTGTTTGCATCTGGTAAAATACCTTCGCTTGAAATAATATGACCTAAAACTTCGATTTTGTTATATCCAAAACTACATTTCGGGGGTTTCAATGTTAGGTTGGCCTCCGACAATCTAAACGTGACTTGTTCTAAAGCTATGATAAATTCTTCATAAGTTTTACCGTATATAATAATATTGTCAATATATACTATAGCATTCTTATATTTTAATCCTGCGAGCACCTTGTCCATGGTTCGCTGAAAAATTGCCCCAATAGTTTTTAAACCGAAAGGTAAAACATTAAATTCATACAATCCCGACGGCGTAACGAATGCTGTTGTGTATCTGTCTTCCTCTTTGATATTTAACTGCCAATAACCAGAATTTAAATCAAGATCTGCATAGAATTTGGCTCCATTAAGGTATGAAATTAAGTCTTCTATCCGTGGGATAGGGTATGAATCCATCGTCACCTTTTTATTCACTAAACGAAAATCTACACAAAAACGTCATGAGTTATCAGGCTTTTTCACTAATACCACAGGTGAAGCAAAAGGGCTCCGTGATTCCCTTATAATACCATTTTGCAACATTTCTTTTATTTGATCTCTGATCACCTTATGTTGTTCACATGAAACTCTATATGGAGGCCTATGAATCGGTGTGTCATCTGACATTTCGATATTTACCTCCGCTATATTACATCTACCCAAATCACTTTTATTAAATGCAAATCTACTTTTATGTTTTTTAATAAATTTAATATGCCGTCGTATTGTTGTTGCGGCAGCTCTGGTGAAATATTAAACTTTATTTCTGACTCTGCCTCCACGATGCATGACTCATACAATTTTGATTCATTATCGTTCACCTTATTATAAAAATATATATAGTCATTTTTGGACAACGAGCTTGACTCTGATTGTACAATATCTAGTGAATTATCAAAACTCTGAGTTTCCGTTTGTGATATGAAATTTATCGGAAAGCTCTTAAGTATCATTATCTGTTTTGAAAAATCTAAAATTACACCATTTCTCGATAGAAAATCTTGTCCTAATATCATATCTTGTGACATGCATTCTAATATTTAAAATATCTGAGTTATAATTATTCCTTCAATCATAATATTCAAACTAATTCGACCCGCTACAGGCAACGACGCGCCGTTCACTGCCGTTACACGTAGGTCCACTGTCTTCGATAATTCGTGACCTAACTTATTTGCGAACGCACTATTTATAACAGATATCGATGCACCGGTGTCTACGGTCATCTTGGCGCCCTGAAAATTCTGGCATCCACCACCCAGCACTGGGCCAGCTTGGTGGATTATGGCTTATATCTCCTCTTCACCCAGGGGAGAGACTCATGCCCTGCAGTGGGCTCATTACAAAGAGTTGTGATGATGATGACTATAAAAACAGAAAGTTAAAAGGTACAATGGGTGGCCTTATTGCTGTAAAGCAATCTCTTCCAGACAACGCTAAGTTGTGAAGAAAAAAGTGAACAAACATCAGCATTCCTTAATGTGTGTTGCTTCGACCAAATCTACACTAACAATTAGGTAAGATTTAACTAGGTCAAGCAAGGGCTTTTTATTTTATCAATTTAGTTTAATGATACCAATACGATCTAAACCTAAAATTAAGTATCTCAAACATACAAGAAAAAGACATACAAGAAAGTTACTCTGCTTCGTGCTTCAAAAATGTTTATTCTGACAATTTCAAATTGAGATGCATGCACAAGAAGCAATATATTTAGTTGCAAGGTTTGTCAACTAACTGGGCGGAGTTATTTACTGCAGCAGTCTGCGATATTACTCATAAGTTCTGTATTCAAGATATTGTAGTATCAAGTGCACGTGACATTGTTCGTAAAATACAGTCGTCTTTCTGTTCAGGTAGTTAATTGTTTCATATTATTGTTTTAAGTGTTCACTCACTATAATTAAATGAAATAACTTCAGTACTTTTCATTATAAACTATTTCGTGACGAAAATGCTATATATCATTTATTCGCGATAAAGTCCGGGTTCAATATGTTTTCATTTAAATATTTTAAAAGACAGTACTGTTTTTTAAGTCGCTCGTTTTATTATTTCCCCTTTTTAAAAAAAGATAAGCATGTTATAAATGGCGACTATTTTGACGGACCCCCGCTTGGTAGAAAAATCCTGTCAGGGTTCGTCTGGATAACTGCAATTTCGAACGACACTCTATTTTTTATTTCTCTGTGTGACTTTAAGTTGAACAATGCAAGTCCCATGGTAGTAATTAGACTTATAAATTATATATAATATAGACTTCCAAGAATAATAAAAATTATTGACAATGTCCCGACCTATTTAGTGGGGTGTTTTTGAACATTTCAGATTATGTTTTGTGTCAGACATGTGGTCTGTGGACTGTGAACCTGTTAAAATAAAAAAATATGATATTTTAAAATTCATAAATGTGATATTATGTGGATACATTCAAGTTGTTATGTCCTGAGCACCGTAATACACAGGAAAACGCTTATATTAGCCAGTGATTAAGAGAAGAAAATATACAAGGTTAATTTTAATTACCGCATCACCTCTTAAATTAAAATAAGTACATACAATTATATGACCATTGAATCAACGTAACCGCTTATCACTTTATCGCGTTTCGACCCACACGAAACAATTTGATACAGTGCAATGCCTAAAATGGCACTCATTTTAATGAAATAACATTATTTCGAGCAATAATTCCCTTAATTAGATATTTAATGCAGAGCCACATTGGATTTATAGATATGCAGCAATCTCGTTTGTACTAAAATAATTCGGGACTTGAAACTACGGAAGTGTATATAAGTAGATTAATATCAAACCCACGTATGTCCAACTCCTATCAAAATTGACATTTTTATATGAATGGAATCTATATAAAAAAATACACACGTGAGTTTTGTTCAAATTCACGTAAGTCCTCTCCAAATCAAAGAAAAATTCATTTAAAAAAGACGTTTTTTTTACAATTTTTATGTCCCATGGTGAGTTTTTATCAAAACCACGAATGTCCAAATCGACCAATCAGATCAATCGATTCGCAAACCAAATCCGCTATTTAAGTTTTAACATTACGCCATGTACGTTAAGCTCGTGTGATTTAATCCATTTATTTCAGTTTTATTGTTTAAAATGGAAAGAAAAGTGGTAAATGTGGAGCCAGACAAAGCAAGGAAAAGAAGTGTGTTAAAAACTTTGCAAAAAAAGGCCGCAAAGAAGGAAAGGGGTTGCTCTTATATCTGGCCGCACTATTTCATGAATAATTTTGGTCTTAAACGATAGTTTTAACTGCTTGGACCCATTATCCAATATTCCAACCCATAAACACCGGGGATATTATTAAAACATTTAAGACAATTGATATTAAAAAAACAACTGATCTCTGGGGCATATCTGTTGAAATATTAAATTCTATTATAGATGTAATAGCTCCTTGCCTTGTTGAAATATTTAACAACTGTATTATTAGTGGGGAGTTTCCTGATTTAATGAAGCATAGTAAGGTTATACCTTTATTTAAGTCGGGTAGCACTACAGACCCTACTAATTTTAGACCAATTTCAATTCTACCTACTTGTAGTAAAATTTTTGAAAAAATTATTCTTAATCAACTCTTGGCCCATTTCACCTATAACAATTTACTTCATAATAAACAATTTGGATTCCCAAAGGGCCGTTCAACAACTGATGCTGGTGTTGAACTATTTGAAATAATCACTGGTGCCTGGGAGAGGTCACAGGATGCCCTAGGTGTATTTTGTGACCTATCTAAGGCATTTGACTGTGTTCAGCATGACACTCTCATCAGGAAACTCCACCACTATGGCATCAAAGGCACTGAACTCAAACTTTTGAATTCATATCTAAGTGATAGAATTCAGAAGGTTGAGGTAAACCGGAAAAGGTCGGCTGGGTCGGTTGTGAGAATGG
The DNA here is from genome assembly GCA_944452665.1 of Stenoptilia bipunctidactyla. NCBI lineage: Eukaryota > Metazoa > Arthropoda > Insecta > Lepidoptera > Pterophoridae > Stenoptilia > Stenoptilia bipunctidactyla. The sequence goes on along the minus strand of OX101745.1, from coordinate 6,703,912 downwards.
GAGTGCCTCAAGGATAAATTCTGGGCCCATTTCTGTTTCTAGTCTATATAAATGATCTACCCTATATGGTAGGCAATAATCACGAGATTGTATTGTTTGCTGACGACACATCATTAATTTTTTAAATGATAAGACAGACAATAAACTACGACGATGTAAACAATGCTCTCGCAAATGTTGTTCAGTGGTTCAATATAAATAATCTAGCTTTCAATGATAAAAAAACTAAATGTATAAAATTCTCTGCACCAAATGTAAAACAAGTTGAGTCTGATCTGCGGCTTAATGGGAACAGATTGAATCTAGTAGATAACACTGTTTTTCTTGGAATCACCTTAGATTCTAAATTGCAATGGGGCGCCCATATCTCACAACTAGCGAGTAGACTTAGTTCTGCAGCGTTCGCGGTAAAGAAAATTTGCTCATTGACTGATGTTAATACAGCGAAGCTGGTATATTTTAGTTATTTTCATAGTATAATGTCCTATGGCATCCTACTTTGGGGCAATGCCGCAGATATTGACACGATATTTACACTGCAGAAAAGGGCTATTCGTAGAATGTATAAACTTGGAAACAGAGAATCTCTTCGAGAAAAGTTTAAAGAGATTGGTATCTTGACCCTTGCATTACAATATATTTATGAAAACATTATGTATATTTATAAGAATAGTAATAAATTTAAAACTAGGAAAGATAATCATGATACAAATTACTCTGTAAGAACTAGGAACGACCATAAGTTAGCGTTTCCTAAATTAAGGCTGGCTAAAAGCAGCAAATCATTTATTGGAATGTCAATACGTATATATAACAAAATTCCGAAGTCAATTCAATCCCTGCCATTCAATAAATTTAAATCAATCATTAAAAACACTCTATCTCGAAAAGCTTATCATAAAACTAAAGATTACTTAGATGATAAAAAGGCATGGGATTAAGCACAACAGGATATTTCTAAAAGTTTCCAATTGCTATTGCGGCTGTGCGGTATATATATGACATGCTGGTGACTGTCCCACTCACTTATTTTCTTGTCAAGACAACAGCAAGAACGTCATGCTCCCTCAGGCGGCATGGCTAGTGGTAGCGTCGGGTATTGGGTCACCCTCTTCCCTAAAATATGGTTGAGGAGGGTGATGGCTGGTGCTTGCGTTAACTCGTGAACGGGTGCTGCTAGCGGTGCCAGGTCGTTTTGCTAATGATACTATGACTATTTTATTCCATTTTTGTTCAAATACTCTGGTCCCAGTATGTCATGTTCGTACTGTGCATCCATAGCTCATTGCATCTGCTATGTAAGCAATTTGGTTGTGGCATGACATTGGCTCTCACAATTAGCTGTCTTGTGTTTGTTTTTTTTTCATGTCACGGTCAATTTGTACTGTACCTATTTGTATTAATTTGATAATTCTGACTGAAAAAGAGTGCCAAGAGTTTTTTTCCGCCGGCTTTTTTTGTCTCTTGGTCTACTGTAATATCTTATTTAACAACTATCAACAACTAGTTAAAGCCGAAGTATGTGATGACTGACTTCATCAAGTGTTTTGTGAAATTCCTAAGATGAATAAAACTTTTTGATTTTTTTTTGATTTTTTTGATTTTATCTAGCGGGTTTTTATGAGGAAATGTGTAGTTTGTGAGAAAATCCTGATTTAAAATTTTGAGGTTAGGTCTATGAAAATTATTGAACACTTGTCCTAAACAATTCAATATTAATATAATGCTATGAGGAATGAAACAAATCCATATCTCCCAGTGAGGAAGATCAAAACTTACATACTTTACCATATTTTTATATATAAAATTGAATTACTTCAATCCGATAAGTAAAAAAATTGTTACAATAATACAAGAAAGAATAGGGCCTTACAATTTTTTTACAAGGGATCATATTTTGTCTTAGACTCTGTTTTGTGCGATTATAAGAAAATAACCCTCGGAGGTTAATGCAAGGAGCTCCGCTTTGCTTCGCTCCTTGCATTAACCTCCTAACCTAACCGGTCCATGTCGGTTTTCTGAAGGAAAGCTTTAGGTCTAGGGGATAGTAGAATGGATAATAATGGTAAGAATAAATTATTAGGGCCTTAAAATTGTTTCACAATGGATCATATTTTGTCTTAGACTCTGTTTTGTGCGATTATAAATATATTATTAATATATATTATTAATATAAAATATTATAATAATAATATAATATTTCAAATATAATAATAAAAATAAACAATAATAATTCATTCAATAACACTAGTTTGATAATATTTTTGTTTTTTTCTAACATTAACTTGCAATCTAACATCAAAAATTAAAATTAGTGTTTTTCAAAAACTACACATTTCCGCATAAAAACCCGCTAGATAATGGGTCCAGGCAGTTATAACTATCGTTTAAGACCAAAATTATTCATGAAATAGTGCGGCCAGCTATAAGAGCCAACCCTTTTTATTCACTAGAATATATTTTTTATATATTTTTTTAATTGTTATATTTTTAGATACTCAGCACCGAGTTTACCAAAAAAAACGAACTGTGGGCATAATTCAAAGAATTTAAAATGTATGTCACTCACAGGAAGAGATATTTTCTATTTTCACAAAAACTTATTTGCTACTCCTTCTAAAATTAATCAAGATAACTTCATTTTTATGAACATTACAGTTACTAAAATAAAACGTCGAAGACCAAGAACAGGAACAAATAGAGCAAAGACTTGTAATGTCAAGTATTTTGTACCAAATAGTATTACTAAAAACCCTTTACCAGTTTGTAAAAAAACTTTTCTAAATGCAACTCGAATAAATGAAAACAGAATCAGAGGAGTTATTAACAAATTTTTTGACACTGGCTGTGTAGCTAAAGAAAATAGAGTTGATGATAGGAAAAGATTTGAATATGCGTCCAAAGCAGAAGCGGTAGAAAAATTTATCAAAAGTTTTAAGCCATTACAGAGCCATTATTGTAGAGAACAGATTAAAGTAAGACAGTACCTTCACCCTAATTTAAACATAAGGAAAATGTTCATTTTTTACAACGATCAAGCTTCCAGCAAACCTGGTTTTGGAGTTAAATAATGTTTCTTTCGTAAGATCTTTAATACACGCTTCAACATTGGGTTCGGTAGTCCAAGAACAGATGTTTGTTCTTTTTGTATTCAAATGACAGAAAGAATCAAAATTGAAACATCACAGGAGAAAAAACAAGAAGTAATGACTCAACTTAGAATACATAAATTACGTGGAGAGCAATTTTACAAGAAGCTGCAAGAAGAAAATCCTGGGATTCTGGTACCGTCTTCCGACTGTGAAAAAATCTGCCATTACCAAAAATACCAGATCAAGCCACTAAACTTATTATTCCAGGCAATTGTACTTGTATAACTTCACAGTTATTATCGGCTCTTGTTACGCGCACCGTTAACATCTAACAATGTGCATGCTTATGTTTGGACAGAGGATGAGGCGGCAAAATTTGACCTTCCAAATGGACCATTTGAAACTGAGCCGAAAAACATTGAAACAGGAAACATTAACATGAAGCTATCTTATATATAGGCATGTGTGATATATCGTTGAAAAGAGTTCATAATCTAGAATAAGAATTAGTATGGTGCTTGTCTGGATTCTAAGTCCAAGTTGATAACCAACCTAATATAATTAATTAAAATCTTCGAATACAAATTAAAAAAAAAACTTTAATTCAGGTGGGCAACAGACAATAAGAGCGGCGGTGTCGCTTACTATCTATGCTATAGGTGACCCTATTTTGTCTGCTATTTTGACTTTGAAAGGACTAACGATCGGAACTTGGCGCCATAGTAACTGTGGTGCAGGTTACTATAGTTCGGCCGTTCAGAGAATGCGTTCCTGACACATCAAGATTGAACTGACGACGTAACTTTGTAATGGCGTTGCAGTTACGATAAAAAATATTTTTGCTGGTTGTTTACCGTTTTAACAATTGATGAGCATTAAAAAAACATTATTATATCAATAATCAATGAATTTTATAATTTTGTGCCAAACTGAGTGTCAAATAACTTGGTAAACAATATTTTTTAAAATCTATACTGCGCTATTACAAGGTTATGTCAAAGCTTTATATTTGTAGTGCTGTGCTAACAATAACAGGCTATAACAGTATTGTAATCTGTTCTTAAACAGGTATACTTTATGAAATAATAAGTTTTGTTTATCTTATTAAGAATTTGAAAATAATGGACTATAAGATAACTTTTATTAAATTAAAAAATAAAACTATGACCAAACCGAATGCGCAAAAAAAAGTTGGTTACAAGCAAAAGGCATTGACGCAAATATGCAGATGCTAAAAGCAGAGCTAATTAAATAAGTTAAAGCAAATAAAGTGGCAAATGTGCGATACGAAATCGATGAACTGGCTCTGGAGTATGGTCATCGCGTTCTAAGAATTCCATCGTATCATTGCCAATATAATGCGATTGAGCTAATCTGGACTCAAATAAAAGGTTACGCCGCCCGCCACTATACTTCCCCGCCATTCAGCACGAAAAAGATGATGACCCTATTAAAAGAAGCCTGCGGGGAAGTCACTAGAGATGACTGGGCAAAGGTTGTTGAAAGACTAAAAACCTGATTATGGAACATTTTGACCAAGAAATCAGGACTGATTCTGTTATTGATAATAAAATAATTATACACGTAGGCGAAGATGATGATGAAGACACTACCTCCTCAAGCGAATCGGAGTCTGGTTAATATTCTGTACGCACATTTAATTCAATGTACTTTATTGCAAAGAAATACAGATTGTAACTTTGTAACAGAAAATAAATAAAACAATTTTATTATATTTATATTACCTTTTTTTGGTTTCCACTTAAATTACTAAAATATAAATTTTAAATGATTCCGCCAATTTAAAACGAAAATAATCTTAAAAATAACGCGGCGTTTCATTTTGGAGGAACGGTAACGAACTCAGTGTTATGTTGTGCCCATCACTAGTCGTGACTAACTGATAGGTGTCAGGAACGCATTCTCTGAACGGCCGAACATTAAGACCTATCTAACGGCGTATCTTACATGGCTATTGGCTATTGGGTACCGTAATTAAGTGCCGTCCTTTGAGTGATTTACGATTTAAGATTTTATGGCTCTTAAAAAATATCCTTTAGCAAGACGTTACGGTATTTTCACTGATAGACTTAATTTAAATTAGGCCTGCTTTCAACGAGAGATAAAAGGATCATAAAAGCTTATTTATAGATTTTATGAATGTTATTTATAGGTGTTATAAAGGCTTTATTTGAAGCAAGAAGCTTAGTGCAAGAAAATGAAATTCGTCACAAAATGCATTTTTATTACTCAAAAATACTTGAAAAATATTGTAAATACAATACTTTATACAGGGTTCTGTATTCACCTATCAAGAGGTGTAAATTTTCTCTTCAGAATTTTGCTAAGGCATTCTGGTTTTTGGTCTGAACATACGATTGGATAATTGGATCGAAAAATGTGAAGCTAACTTAATGGAAATCAAAACGTAATTAAATTTATAGTTGTCTGTTATTACCGAGGAAGGATAACAATGTTACTAAGCAACCAACAATTATCTTGAGAATGCTTTTTCAAGTAGGTATTCAAAAAGTTCGTATTTTTTTTATTATAGAATTCCCTTAGAGCCAGGAACTACAAATATGAAATCGCAATTATTTGACTGTACAAATATGTCATTTTTCGAAACGTGTATTTTCAAAAACAGATCGGTTTGCAGCGTTTTATTGAAACCGCGCTACTACAGGGCTTGCGGAGAAAATTGCACCCGACACTTGAAAATTTCAACCCATTCTAAATTTCTTGGCCAACATGAGATATTCTGGCGTTTTAAACCTCAGAAAAGTTCATATCTGAAGGTATTTTTCAACTTAGTCAGAAAATCACTGAAATCTTTATTTTTTGAGAAATTAAAGATTTGGTGGTGGATTGCTGTCATTCGCGCGTCACTAGTTTTCAGCAACTTTTTGCAAAGGGTAGTGGCTAGCTATGTATAGAGGTGTGACAAACGCTTAAAATTAAAAACAAAGTTATCCGTTATCCGTTTACTTTTTTCAAAAGTAACTTATATAAACTGCTTATCTACTTCTGCTTATTTAAAAGTTTCGTTTGATAACGTACCTAATGTTTAAACTTAAAAGCAATAATTCATAGTCGTTTTTTTTTCATAAATAGCTTATTTGAAATTTCGTTAAAAATACGTAATGTTAAAAATTAAAACAGTGATCAATTAGTTTTTTAATCGTTTATAAACCGATTTCAATGAACTTTCCTTCGTACTTTGCAGGCTTAGGGCTATCTGAATAATAGGTAATGCTAGTACATACAACATACTGATACACTAAAAATACTAAAATTGAATGAATGCTATGAATGAATGAATTCGCTCCCAGTCCAGCTTCCATGCTGGACTGGGATCGAAAGAAAAACGTAGAATGAGCCAGCTGCTTCTCTTCCCGGGCATACTGTAAAAGTCAGTTAAGGGACAGAGGTTTTAAAGGCGTTTTGTGGGCGATAGGCCAACCCCCTGTCACTACAGTAGTCTCTTTCCATCTTTATAATACCTCCAAATTTGTCAAACGTGACATCAGATGGTCTTGTAACCTCAGGTGTTCTGTCTACCCCATAAGGGATACAGGCGTGACGTTATGTATGTATGTATGTACTATGAATAGAATAGACTCTAGAAAATAAATTTTATTTTTGATCATATTGAGGCGTACTTTGGTTTTATGTACATTTTTAAATTTAGTCATTAGTTCCAATGTTCATATAAACTTAATAGAACTAAACTTAAAATAAACAAAAAAAAACAATCGTAAGTTTTTTTTTACTTTTATATTTTATAGGTAAAGTGATCACACAAAATAATAAATAGATCCGAGGGGAAGTGCATAATAGATAATACTGCCAACGAATAGAAAGCGTCACTAACCAAAAAAGCAAATAAGCAGATAAGCAAAAACGAATACAACTGATCAAAATAAGGTAGTCCGCTTTTAAGTAACTTTTATTCTTTGAAACATTTGCTTTAGTAGGATTATAATAATGCTCACAAATCGCAGAACATTTTTGCTTTTATTCCGTTACTAGAAAAACGCTTTTTCTTAATTGCCCATTCAACATCCGCCATGTTGGTCACAGATGGATGACTACTATTTGACATTTGTTGAAAAGTTGGCATAATATTTCTCTAGATGGCTCTGTTCACTGTTGTATAAATTAGGGAGACGTACTTTTTGGAAAAAGCTAATAACGATAAATGCTTATATAAAAAAAAATACTTATAAGATTATTTAAAAAGCGTGGTTTTTCAAATACTTTTCGTTTCAGCGCCCATCACAGTTCACACCTTTTAAAGTTCGCTCAACCAAGTCAAGCTAAATGTTTTACACATTCACAAAGATTTATTCACGGCTAAATATTGTCAATGTTTAATGTAATGAAAACGATACATTTATTAACCACAATAATAAAGCTTTTAATCCTTTAACCTCAGTTCATTTAATTAACATTTCCCACTAAATTGTCATTCTAGTACATTGCTGGATTTTGGCTTTTGATAATAGCTTATAGTAGTTGCAGTTATCTTTACGTTTGGTTAGCGGCTAACGGGTAATTTGGAGTATTTCATGACCACAGGTTTAAAAAGCTTTAACTAGTTATGGAAAGTGGTGTTTTAAAATTAGTATATTTGCAAAAAGTTTTTCAGTTATCACATTTTTTTGTGAAATTAAAGTTGGCGAAGGAGCTTTTAGAGGTTATGGTAAGGGACAGCAAAAGTGACAGGAATTTGCACATCTTTAACTCGATTCTAGCATTTATCATGCGTCAACACAACACAAGGATAAGATTATTTTTCCTGTGTATGTACATAATAGCATTACTTCGGCCATGAATAGGTGTAGTGTAATATGCTGGGTAGCCGAGCAGGTACCTCCTGGGGCACATCTGACAACCAGCGCTGCGGCTTCTGCTGCAGGGTTATGCTGAGATGTGTTAACGTGATCACTGCAGTACAGGGCAACTTTTTATGCTATTGCATTACAACGATTTCTTTTTCTTTTTTGTTCCCTCTCATTTTGATTTTAGTTTTAATTGTAATTAATGTTTTTGAATGCATTATTTGTAGTGTTTTCTTGTTTACTTATCTATTTACAATTCAAATTCTCTAATTTAATACTTTTTGATTCTTCATCTTTACTGATATTACGATCACCATGGCTCGAGCGATACCGAAACGTCTAAATAATGTAAAAAAGATATTTTTTTCCTAAATTTTCTAATCATATACCTATTAATACTTAACTGACGAAATGATCCTTTCTGTTAGATTTCTGGATATAGGTACTTGAAATTCCTAAAACTAATTAGTTATTCTGCAAATTCCTAAAACTATTAGGTATTCTGCAAAAAACAGGTGTATATTTCATAGCGTTGCACTTCTTCTATACACAATTCAAGTCTGTAGTTTAAGGTCAACTAGGATAACCCCTAGTTCTAAAGTGTTATTTTTGTATAACTAGCTTATTAAAGCTATCATTGAGAGTATCTAGGATGTCGGTGGTCGGGTCAGCACGTCATTACCAATTTTCTTGCGCGATGTTTTAGTTTACTGCAGAGCCTGTGTCCGCGGCATTTATTAAGATACATATGTTATCGTCATCATATTATTTCACGTACTTTTTTCATCTTCATTGTTATTTATAACACAATCAAGCATTTTAATTTTCAATCAAATTGCACAGGTTCCATTTGTCGAGTGCTGTTTGAGTACATTATCAATAATAGTTTCGTTAACTTAAATCTTCATCACAATTTCATCTAACGACTGTCCAATGATAGAAAGATAGAAAGTACATCAAGAAATTATTCGCATTTTTTAAAATTTTCTATTAATAAACAATTTTTAATATTATTAAAAACTCACTTTGTCAATTCTCTGATTTTGGAATGCACTTGTTAGTTATTTATTACGACACTTCATTACATCAATCATGTATGTCAAAGTGCGGTCATTTAATGAGTAAAACAATGGTAGTAAACGATTTTTTTTTTGTTTCTATAGCAACGTTAATTTATTGCACTCTCTCTCTTGGGTCGGTCCCTCATGTCTGAGGATCGACAGACACTCATTTTTTATTGCACTCTAGAGCAAGCAAACAAAAACTACTGGTCTAAAAAATGCAAAAACTCCACCCTTTAATAACTGAAATGGTTTTTATTTAGAACATTTTTCCAGTTATTTGAAAATAATTGAGCGTTTTAAATGCAATAACTAAAAAATATTATTAAACTCTAACCTCGGTTAGGGGGTGGATCTCTATGGCACCGCGCCATGCCACGGCGACGGCGCCGCGCCGTTTGACGGTGTACGGCATGCCGTGTACGGCGCACTACTCAGCGCTTCATATTAGCTCTTAAAATTATTTCTTTCATGGTTCATTATAGAAAACCATTGATTTGCACCGTACGGCACTGCGCCACGCTATGTCATGGCGGCGGCGCTGTGCTGTATACGGCATACTTTAAAATTATATGAATAATATACGCACAACGATTATAAATACAGGGTGACCGGTTATAATTTTTTTGATATTAAAGGTAAGCACTCTGTACTTGATTCTGATCATAATTATGTAATAAAAGTAGGTACTTAAGTTTTTACCAGAATTCCCTTTTTTATAAGAAAGGGATGGGACGTTTGTCGTCCAAGACATCTGATGTTAAGTGAACATGAAGACTAAGGTGGTACACGTCCATCCATATTTTATCCCTATAAGTAAATAAAGTTTTCTTACTATCTACTTTACATATTATGCCTGAGTCAATCACGGCACGTGACCTGGCACGCGGATCGCTGCCGAAGTTAGTGTAATCTTGCTTTGCGTAATCAATTATTTAGCTTTCGGTTGAGTTTACTCAGTAAATAATTAATATTTATTTTTTTCTTATATTTTTTCTCTTCAAGTATGATCTCAAACTATCGCGTCCTTGAATTTTAAAAGTGACCCACCAGTCACCCTGTATATCGTTGGGTGCCTGCTGTTGATTAGTCTTTTTTTTTTTTACTGTGATTAAAATCTGTGATCTTGGATTGTTCATTTTTAATTAAGACTTTAGTCTCAAATCATTTTGCAAAATATTTTTATATTATGTACATTTTCTTTGATCTTTAGTCTATAAAGGATTTTTAGGGATAGGTGTACTGTGATTGATTTGTAATTTTAAATTGGTGATTTTTTATATTAATGCTTTTTTATTTTAACCCTGTATTAGTAGTTTATATGTGATATACAGGGTGACTGGTGACAAATTTTGACGAAAGGTGACTGGTGACGAAAGGAGTGCACTCTGTGCTCGATTCTGATCATAATTATGTAATAAAAGTAGGTCCTTATTTTTTCGCTAGAATTCCCTATACATAAATAAACGTTGTTTAATATGTAATTTACTTACGCCGGAGTCAATCGCGGTATGTGACCTTGCACGTGGATGGCTGCCAACGCTCATGTAACCATGCGTTGCCTAAGCAATTTTTTAACTTTCGGTTAAGTTTACTCAGTAAATAACTAATATTTATTTTTTTGTATATTTTTTCTCTTCATTTATGATCTCAAACTATCACGTCTTCGAATTTCAAAAGTGACCCACCAGTCACCCTGCATATTGAAAACATGCCTGCGATTTTAAATTGTTAATTTTATAGAGTTTTTATTGCTGTTGCATTTAGAATTTTAGCCCTGTGTGTTACCACTTGTTTCTACAAAAACAGAGTGAATATTTGATTGACTTTTGAAGTTTGGTGTTAAAAGTTATAGCTGCAATCAAATAATGAATTGCAAGATTATACAATTAACATAATTATGTTTGCATGATTACCATATTAGTTATTTTATTTTAAATGCATATTTTATATGTTTACTTTACTGTTTATGAAAAGTTTTATGTATTTATCTTTAAAATAAACCACCAGTAAAACTTCTTTTGCATTGAATCAGTAACCCCAACGTTGTGCAGCTATTGTTTGGAGACTCCTCACGTTTATTTTCTTATTAATTGAGATTATTTTTATTGGGAAATATTTAGTTCGGATATTATGTAAATGATTATTTTTAATAATCATTTACATAAATCATACAAATTATGGTGCATTCAATTCGTCCATTAATAGCTGAAGCATAAAGCTTACTGGCGCGGCCTGAAATGGATTTGGGCATTTTGTTTTGTTTTATTTCCATACCATTTATAACAATACTAGAAAATAAAAAATTCGGACTATCATCAGTGTTCTCGTTCCTGTAACTTAATTATTATACCTTTTTATTTCAAATCTACACATAATTTTCGAAACTCTCTATTCTTTGGGTCCGCTGTGAGAAATTTCTGTAGAAATAAGCTATACAAGAAATGTTCATGGCCCAGAAGCTTTCTGTGCATATTGTACAATAACGCAGGCACGATTTTCACGACGGCTTCCGGGCACACATAAATTAACAGCAAACACAAAAATATATAAATTTTATTCGTGGCCTATCCTGGGCCTTTCGACATAACCGTCACAGTAATTTTGAGACCTCAATAATTACTTGTCCTATGTATATGCACAGCTATAGTTACATAACAAGTGACAACTGTTACTGCCCATGTAATCAGCTATTGAGAATTCCTAATACTGGCAATAGATAATACTTTATTAGCTAACTAGCTGTGACCCGCGACTTCGTCCGCGTGGATACCGTTTATTAGAGTTGGATAAATACTATAATTATATCCTTCTTGAAGTTAAAACTTACCTTATTCTAAATTTCGTCAAAATCGACTCAGTAGTTTAGCTGTGAAAGCGTTACTGATAGATAAACAGACAGAATTACTTCAAAAACTGTTACAACAAAGCAGTGATCTGCAGTTTCACCTGGGTTTTGTGAAAAAGTATAGGTAGGTATATTACATAGATGATGCCCGCGACTTCGTCTGTATTGAATTAGTATTTCGAGTAGGTTATTTTGTTCTCCAAGGTCCTAACTATCTTTAATAACAAAAATAAAAATGAAGAATCTTCGCCCATATAATATGTATAACTCCTTACCACAAACATAGGTAGATAACTATCTATTAGGTACATTACAAAGGCACATAGCGTTATAAACAAATCGGGTGCCAAAGTGCCTTAAATTTTAATATTGTCTTAAGTTTTCGCGATAACTATTATGTATGACTATCAACTAAAACACTTTTTAACCGATTTTATCGCGTATATTTACATTTTAAATTTTAACAGTCGCTCGTGACCACGGGGTCTGCAAAGACACCGAAACGTCGAGTTAAAATGTAAAATATAAATTATACGCCATTAATCCGCTTCAAAAGTGTTTTATTTAATGCCTTCAATTTTACTTAATTCATGCAATATCTTCATTAATTATACTTAGCTTATTGTTATTCTAGGTAAAGCTAAGTGGTTTTTGCGTGAAATAATAGCAAAAATCCATCCATCCAGCCATTATCAGTGTACATACAATTCTACCTATAGTTATGTATGGCTGCTTTTCACTGTCAAACGGCTAAGCCAATATTAATGTAATTTGGTATACCTAGTAGTTAACACATACGTTACTTTTTATTCCGAAGAAATCTACGGTTTCTGACTTCCAAGAGGCAGAAACGATCATTACAGAAGGCAGTACATCAAGCGTTACAAATCTGTCAAAATTTTTTACTTGAATTTGAACTCTATGCCCTCGATAATAAGTTAAAATTGGTTGGGGAAATTTGACAGGTAATATAACGCTTGTTCCTTCTGTACCTACCTATATTAAATCGCGCAAAAGCTTGCGCTCGCCTGCCGCCTTTTTATACCCTACCGCCGCGAGCCGCGTCGAGCGCGTCAACCGTTACGCAAAAATAATCCCTATATCATTCAGTATTCACGCGCGATGGGTTATTAGCGAATTTATGTATAAGTTTGGTGTTTCTTTACCGATTTCTATGATTCTTTTTTTTTTAATAGGTCATAATGTTAATTTTTTTTATGTAATAGGGATGAGTGAGAGTATTATAAACGTAACAGGAAACAAATATAATCAGAAAGCTCCGAACTGCTAAGCTATCGGGATTTACACGTGTTATTGTGAGTCAACCATAAAATATGGACATATACTGTTGTGGGATATTTTTTATATAATTTTATGAAGAATATTCCTGTCATACATGATTTCTATGTAGCTTTAACCATTAAGGCTGCACACGCGACGGAAGCTTAAAAAATGAAGTAACTTCTCCCGTTTTTCTAACATTTCCCTTCACTGCTCTGCTCTTATTGATTGTAGCGTGATAATAAGTATACTATAACCTGCCTAGGAGTATGAAGAATAATTTTACCTATTTTCTTTAAAATCCGTCTAGTAGTTTTTGTTTCTATAAGGAACATACAGACAGACAGACAGACAAAAAATTTACTGATTGCATTTTTGTCATCAGTATCGATCACTAATCACCCCCTGATAGTTATTTTGAAAAAATATTTCATGTACAGAATTGACCTCTCTACAGATTTATTATAAGTATAGAAGATAGAAGATATAGATATAGATTAAACTTAGGACCTCCTCGAATTCCAAAGGGTCCTACTCCTATTAATTATCTAACTTACTTAATCAATTAGGTGAGAGATTTAGCGATACAAACCTGTTATTAATCAGTTACTGCTTTAAGGCTTAGCCCAGCACCAGGGTATAGTATTTAATTATGCTTCTAACTATTGCGCTAAGTGAATAATTTGAGAAATTATTTTTTAACTTTCGGACAGGAAGGCAATTATTTGAGAAATGTAGGTTCGTTTGAGAATTATTTATGCACTTGTGTAGATACAGAAGCGAAGCCCAATGTGTTTTTTTTTTGTAACAAATATATTTGACTTCGTAGAGCAAGAGATTTTACGTATCGAAAAACAAACATGAGTTCGTGTCTTATATATTTCAGTAAATTTCAATGATTTAACTGTAGGTAGGATACATGAAAAAAGTTCTTCATTCATTCACCTTTTGCTGTAATTAGGAATCAAACGAAGCACACTTACCTGAAAAATGAAGTTTCATTCCAATTAGGTATATGAGAATTTTAACCGAAGACGAATATAGATTACTGGCAGCAGTACACGAGTAGGTGCTATCTTTATCACACATTTAGAGCTAAAAAACTAAAAAAAAAAAATGTCTATTGTCTCACCACCCCAAGTCCGCACCACCAGCGCGAGCGCCCCCGACGGGAATTCATTGTTTTAGAGAAGATAATTTTGTTTTACTAAAAATGGATGATTTATTTACTTTTATGTTTTGGGTCCTGGAAGGGAGGGAATTATGTATTTGGCTTCGGTTTGAATCCTCACATAAATGGAATCAAACTTAATTTTTCGGGTAAGTGTGGTAATTATATTTCGGATTTAAACAGAACACGAATACAGATTACTGGCAGACGCTTAGAGTAACATACATTCTCAATTAAGATGAAATAAAAGGAAATAAATTCAAAACGAAAACGCTTATACAAATCTCATTTCAATAAAGAAATATTATTTGATGTTAGATTCTTATAATTAGGCAACATACTAAAGAGACTACGATAAATTAAAAAGTCTGACTTGCTTAAAATTTGTGGTTACAGTTTCATTTATCGCTACCTTTATCTTATGATATCATAATAAGCGTATGATAAAATTTCTAAAATAAACGAACTAGTTTTATTTTTTATTTTAGTATTATTTAGTTAAATATTGCATGTTTACTGAATTTATAAACCAAAAATATTATTTTATAAATAACTAAATAGGTTAAAATAAACGTAAGAAGTAATGAACCATCTTGCAGCCTTACCAATCACCTCCAGATATTTAATCTGTGTATTAGTAAATCTGGAACCTGATGTATGAGAAGCCGAGATGGATGTCGATCTTGTACAACAAATATCGACACAAATATTGAGACATCGATATCAATTGCATTCAACATTTGAGGGCCTGTAATTATGGCTGTATATTTTTAAATAAATAAATAAAACATTTTTCGTAGTTAGTGCGATATGATTTAACTTTATAATGAGGTTTACTCAATCCAATAAAAAAATATTCATTTGTAGAATTTCGCCTTGCAATGGTGTCGTGTAGTTTTATCAATCTAGAACTGAAGTGCTATCACTGGACAAATTTGCTATGTTCTCGCCAAAACATCAGTGGTTTTAATAAGATTACTAATTTTAATAACAATAACCTCACTTTCGATTGCAATGTTGCTTAATCTAATTAAACTGATAGTTTGGATTCTTTGATAGTTTGGATCGGATGCTATACACAACAGAGTACTTATTTTGAAATTCTGGTAAGGTAAGGAAATATTCGCATATGGGTATGTATAGTAGATAAGTAATTTAAAACTACGTGGCTGTAAATATAGGTTAAAGTGGTAACGCTCATAAATTGAGAAATATAGAAATTTAATAAAAAGGTAGGTAGTATTTGTTTTTAAAATTATTGAAAGTGCTTTTCAGTAAGAAAAACATTGACATTATTGTTATTAGTTTAATAAATAGTATAAGTTTTCAAATTTATCAGAAGCTATGTAAACATCTGAATCATTACAGGTTCAGCCGTCGCCGGAATTAAAAATAACAATTACGCACTTTATTAAAAAGACAATTTAAGGTAAATTTACAAAGTAAACATGGTAACCTTTAAGTGTACCACTTTATTCTTATTCTTGTTACTAAGTAGATTCTTGTTGGTATTCTTGTTGAAGTAGATAGATACAGTCACGTGCATTAATATGTACACATTTCGCAAATTATTTGATTGTGATTTAATCGTGTTTACATACGTATTACAATTTACAACTTATTCGATTCAAATTCCAATGAAAATGTATACATGTTAGTAGACGTGACAGTACTCAAATGTTATGGAGCCCAAGAGGTGCTCAATCTGTAGTGAAACCAAGAAAGGTACTCATTAACTACTGAGTTCAAAGTTATGAACTTAGATCGAGTCCAAGATAGGTACTCTTTTTGGACGAGTCCAAGTAAGGTACTCGTGATATAGGCAATTTGAGTAGGCGGTGTAACGATAATTTAAATTTTCGTCATAAAATTAAGAATGACATCTTATTCTTAAAAAAACATGTTTGAAGAAACATCTGTTCGTACAAAAAGTTGTAAAATAATTAAAAAAAAATCATGATTTTAAATGTTTATAGTAAATAATAAATAAATATTTCTGACACTCACACAACATTATCTAGCCCAAATTAAGTTTCTTAAAGAACTTGTATACCTGATATACTTAAGAAATATATAAACATACATATTGAATAAATACATATTTTTTATTAAATAAACATATAAACATCCATGACTTGACGACTAATATCTGTGTTTTTTATAGAGTAATATAGTGTTTTTTTATAAAATTAATTTTTATTGTAGTGCAAATTTAAAAAGGAACTGCCAACAAATTGGATTGCAGTTTGGAACATGTAACTATTTGTAACTGTTTATGAAAATAATTATTATTCTATTCTATATAAAAATTACCTGAGATGTGGTTCACAATATTTTCGGGCATGCGGAAAACCTGCGTCACCTTTTTCTTAGTCCCTTCTCCACTTATTAAACTAATTAAAAATCATTCCAAAAAACATTAAAAAAATACGTGTGACTCCGACAAAAACATGTACATGAATTCCCGTCAGGGGCGCTCGCGCTGGTAGACTTGGAGTGGTGAGACTAATGACAATTATTTTAATATTTTAGTCTTTTAGCTCTAATGTACTGATGCCAGTAATCTGTATTTATCTTCGGTTTAAATCTGAAATATAATAAGAAACTTACTTATATTTTTAATTGATTATCTATAAAATTTACCTTTTCAACTTGTTTTCAAGATATAGCTTCTCTTCTTTACTATAATAGCTTTCGCATCGCTTGTTCTCAGTTTACGACCAAAACATGGTCAGAATGTCACAGTCGGCCGATACCTCGCCGGATAGAATTACGATTTTATTAGTTTCGATATTGGCTTAATGGTCAATTTGGATGGCGAGTTTCATAATCTTTGCGAACTATTTTCTATTGTAATGTTTATCTTAATGTTAGTTATGTTTGTTAGGATGTTATTGAAGGATAGGTTGGAAATATGTTTTATTTTGTCACGAATAAAAAATATAATACATTTTATCATTACTTAGACATTTATTTCTTAAATCGTTCAGTCAATCAAATAAAATTTGAACACTTCAAATCAACCTATTTAACACTTTAAATGTACTTTTTTGTCATAATATTATCTTAAACTTTCACGATTCTTATTCTCAATTAAAATATGTATATTTTTTACGTTTTGGAGTTTTTTGCCCCCTTGGCCACGAGCGACTGAGGTTATAGATTAATAGCTTTTATACTCGTACATCATCATCTCCATCTTTTTCTCAGTCTTCAGGAATCACAATTCAAGAACGACAATCTCGGAAAAAGAAGTTTTCTTTTTCCAAGATTTCTTTCTTTGACCTAAATACTTCTATAAAAATTACATACCTATTCAACACTTTTTTTTTGTTTTCTGCCAAGGAAAGGTTTGGCACCCACTAAAGCAAGCTCTAGTAGGTGGAGGATGAATCCTGTTACGGACGAAAGGAAATTCTAAAGTCTAAAGTGAAAATGAATACACTAAAAAATCTTACCTTAAACATGCATGTAGAGAAATTGCAAGCTCTCAATCCTGCTTAACAGCGACCATTACACTGCGGTTAACTGCAAGCTGTTTTATACACTAACTTGGTTGTTGGTCTGGTTGTAAGTCTAAGTATAACTCAAGTTATTGATATTGGTAGCATGAAAATAATGAGCATAATTAACTGAGCCATTGTTGTATTAAATTAATAAAAAAAAATGATAAAGAAATGTGTTGAATGCTACTTCACTACAATAGTATACAAATATTAATTGCTTGAAAGGATCTCAATCCCATCCACTTCCATGTATTCAAAACGAGACCTCAAATGTAAAAGGCTATGTGCATATATTTCTGCATAATATTCAAACAAGAGAACGTATCCCTGAATATTGCTCTAAGCTTGAAGAGTTATTCACTGCCATCGGACTATGCTGTTCTTTATTAACAGAACCGAATTCAGATACCGAACATAATATTTTATTTGTTATCTAAACTAGGTGTTTTTAGCCAAATATTGTCCTATTGTTTATTTTGCGGTTTTTTACTCACACTTATTAGTAATAACACATATAAACAAAAGTTTATATGACTCACAATACATTTTAAAATTAAATATTGTTTTGTAATTAGGTCAACTTGTAGTATTCCTCAGGGGCACCAGTTGAGGTTAATTGTTGCTAAAGCTGTACGTGAACAATTGAGCTATAAACACAATATGTGCTTAACTATCTTCAATAAGAGCAGGCATTTCTCAGTCTCACTGTTCACCTTTGATACTAAAAGGATTCTTATAATTTTCATTTTATTTTCAAATAAACTCATGTTTCAGTAACCTATTGGACTGACGACGGATACAATACAGTATGTTATAGTGGCAATTATATTAGGCCAAAGCGAGTACTTGCCGAATAAACAAAATAGAACTATACCAGCGTTTCCTAAGGTGATACGTTCAAATATTCATTATAAATAGTTATATCTAGTTCAGGCTACGGGTACATGAGTTCACACGAGCCGTAAACTTTCGCAACTTGATGTTGTTATCATAACATCATTATGTTGTAGCTCCCACGGCTCCTTGGTAGTTTGCGACGTACTACTTCGTGAAAGATTTTATAAAAGAATATTGAACACACAAGACGGTGTTGGCGAGGGAAAACTATACAGAAATTTTTCCTATTATCCTTAAAAGTTCTCTTCATGCATGTTTTAAAAATAAGTTACCGGATTTTATGGTTAAATTACAGCGTGAAAAATCTTCTATACTTCTATAAAAATTACATATTCAACACTGTTTTCTACTAAGGAAAGGTTTGGCACCCACTAAAGCAAGCTCTAGTAGGTTGAGGATGAATCCTGTTACGGCCGAAAGGGAATTCTAAAGTGATATAAATGAATACACTAAAAAAATCTTACCTTAAACATGCATTTAGAGAAATTGCAAGCTCTCAATCCTGCATTTTATGGTTAAATTACAGCGTGAAAAATCCGTTGAGTAGTTTTTAGTCGTCAAACACACCATATAAATCTATCTCGATAAAAACAAAATGAATGTTACTCCTGATAGTCTAATATCTCACTGCTTGATCCTGCAGGAAACTGTATTTTTATGAATAATTTCATATCTTTTTTTTTTAAATCTTTTTAGATATTTGAGCTTTTCAAAATGAAAACATGTTTTTAACCCTAACACTGCGGCCGACTAAGAGCTGCAACCATTTTTATTTTAGTGCGTTGCATAATTTTCTTTCAAATGACGTGGAATTGACTGACTAAACGTTAACTGCAATTCACGTTTGTAACTTAAAAATAATTACAAATAATTCTCTTAGATTGTCAGAAGAAATAATTTAGCTCAATTTGATCTTGGGCTCTATTCGATATATTTCCTAATTTTCTCTAATGTCAAAATAAGAAACTTCAAAATCAGTTTTCGTTAGCGAACTGTTTAATTTGACATAAGTGAGACCTTAAATTAGAGAATCTAATATGAACTCAAATCTTTTGTTTTTTTGTTTTATCACACATTTAAATTCAAGAAGACTTATGTTTGACTGAGGCTAATTTTGCCCATGTTTCAGTGCGGTACAGACTAGCCGTGTAAAGTTTAACGCTTCTTCTTCTTCGTGTCGATACAACAACATAATAAAAATTTAATTATTTTGGCCCAGTGTTCAGCAACTGTAATTACGTTATCTGTTGCGGCCCAAAGGTCTTTTAATGTGCATGTAGTTGGGCACATCGGGCAAGCAAGCAAATGCGAGTTTAACGCTGTTATTGTTATTGTAAATGTTGATATTCAATGTATTTTTACTCTTGGTAAATTCAATGTGTTCAAAAACATATTCATGAAATATTGGAAAAAATTATCAAATCTGACTATATGATGAATGCGTTCATATAGTCAGATTTGATTAATTTTTCCAAGAAATTATTTCCAACAAGAAACAAATCTTAAGATTTATTATACAGGGTTAATTTTAATTAGCGCATCACCTCTTGCAGGCAGCCTCTCCACATCGATCCCAACAACATTTGTTCTACGACTTTTTACAAATCTTGATAAATAACACAAAAAAGAAAAAGAAAATATTTTTGCTACCTCTATTATTTATTACTCTGTATTTCGTAGGTAAATAAAACTTACTTACTTAAGTTACTTCCATGCTGGACTGGGAGCGAAAGAAAAACATAGAATGTGCCACCTGCGGGAAGAGACCCGGGCATACTGTAAAAGTCAGTTAAGGGACAGAGGTTTTACTGGCGTTTTTGCGGGCGATAGGCTGACACCATCATAATAATACCTCCAAATTTGTCACATGTGACATCTGACGGTTTTACAGCCTTTGGTGTTCTGCCTACCCCATAAGGGATACAGGCGGGAAGTTATGTACCTATGTATTTTGTAAATCACCCCGCAACCCCTCGCCCCGCTGCACGTGGCGTTGCACGAGGTGCGAGGCATATGACGGTAAATATTTTTGTATTTGAAGGCTTAAATTTTAAAAATTATAAACTGTCCGAATTTTTCAAAAAGTTTTTATTCCATCGAATTGGCATCAACCGAATTTCAAGTTACAACTGTTGAAACAGAATTCGATTCTAAACTTTATGCCGATTCCATTCCGCATAAAGTCAGTCAAAACAAATCCAAGGGATTAACTGTCACAGTCAAACAATATTTGGAATACTGGAAAAGCATCCTGTGTTGTCGAAACAGTGAATTGGTTCATATTTCACGAACAAGTGCGGCTAGCTTCAAAACCAGGGCTGCGTGTGTTTTGGAAGTTTTTAATGGGTATGGCTTTGTGAGAAGAAACAACACTCGTAAAGACTGTATCAGATTGATGACAATCATGGACAAAGTGGAGATTCAAATCTCTAATGATATTATTTATTATTTGAGATTTATTATTATTTTATAAATTGAATAGAAATTACTCAAAAACTGTAAGACTGATTCTAAAAGTTGAGTAAAATAATAAATAATCATTATTTAACATCATACTCCACTGTTTGATCCTCCAGGTAGGTATGTATCTGTTACTTGCTGAAATTTAAATAAATATTGACAGTGAATGCAATGGATTAACGATAGGTTTCCTTGTGAAGATTGGCCGAAAACATAGCTTAAAGTTACTTAAAATACTGAATGTATAAAAAAGAAGTCCAGATTTGGGTTTACATGAATTATGACGTACTGGAACGCATGAGATTTTTCTATATTTAGGTATTTATTATGATTATAAGAAGGCACTTTTACATTAATTCATTCGCTTTCATTAAATATACATGGGGCTAACTCTACATGGGAGGCTGATGCGTTTCGCGTTATATAAAATCGAAGATTATTTCTTCGAACAAAACAATGAACTTCCCTTCTTGAAGAAAGGGGCGAGAATGTTCTAACAAAATAAAAGCATCTCTGTCAAAGAGATAATCATCAATCAATATATATAAAACTGTTCCGTTACTGACTGAGTGACTGAGGTACTGAGTGACTGAGTGACTGAGTGACTGAGTGACTGAGTGACTGAGTGACTGAGTGACTGAGTGACTGAGTGACTGAGTGACTGAGTGACTGAGTGACTGAGTGACTGACAGACAACGTACAGCCGTAACTACTGGGCGTAGAGAGCTGAAATTTGGAACATACATTCTTTAGGGAATGTAGGGGTGCACTATGGAAGGAATTCCCGAAATTCCCACGTGAACAGGAAATATAGGACTTTTTAGTTTGTATGAAAAATCTTATTCCTTGAGTGCACTAATGTGAAGCTTGGTGTAAAGGTTTTTCAATGTGTGTCTGGTTGTTTTATGAAAGGAATTCCCGAAATTCCCACGGGAACGAGAAATATATGATGTTTTAGTTTGTATGAAAAAATCCCATCCCCTGAGTGCACGGATGTGATACTTGATATAAAGGTTCCTCAATAAGTGTCTGTTTGTATTATGGACGGAATTCCCGAAATTCCCACGGGAAGGGGTTGGACTTTTTAGTTTGTATTAAAATTTCTTATTCCTTGAGTGTACGGATACTTGGCATGAAGGTTCTTCAAAGAGTGATTGGTTGTGCTAAGAAAAAAATTCCCAAAATTCCCACGGGCACGGGAAATATATGATTTTTAGTTTGTATGAAAAAAACTTATTCCTTGAGTGCATGGGTGTGATACTTGGTATAAAGGTTCTTTCAGTGGGTGTCTGGTTGTATAGTTTCTGAAATATCCACGAGAAGAGTAGTTAAGCGCATACGAAGTTGCGGGATAAAGCTAGTATTAGAATAAAAAATAAAAAAATGACATACTGTTTGTTCGCACCATAGCCTACTTTATTTATCAATATAAGGCGCGCTCAAGCAGTATGTTACGGTACCTACCTACATAAATTACGCTTATAACCCTGCCATACTCGTATATAATCAATGACTCCTTTGGTCCAGGGTGACCCACTGCTGGGCCATAACCCAATAAGCCGACCAAGTGCAAGTTGGTAGATGGTTAAGCATAGATTAGCGTAGATTGGTTCCTTTATTTGTGTCTAGAGATGGTTGTCTCTAGACACAAATAAAGTAATTATTACTTTACATTAATACTTTTTTTATATTGTAAGGATAGGACGTTTGTCTTCCATGCCACCTGATGAAAAGTGCGCATGAAGACTATGGTAGTACACGTCCATCCACGAAAAACCTATTCACTCGACACTTAAAGTTCCAGGACTGAAGTGGTCAGGAAAAACAGACGCAGCACATTGTTCGTTCCACACCTTGGAAATCCGTACCAAAAAGGAACTATCGAAGCGTTTTGCTCGACTTCTTGGTAAATCCACTATATTGGGATGGAAGTACTGTCTGCGTCTGGTAGACCGGTGGTAAAAAGGAGTGGGTTCGATTTGGTCAAAAAGAGCACTCGTACACTCACCAAAATGTAGCCGATAAAAAACTGTCAGACAAGCAACCTTACGATGATGCTACAGCGTTTGCAATTTTTTATTTGTAAGGTTATTGTTATTTATGAGTTTACGGGCTCTTCGGTCAACAGAGTCTATCACTTCGAGCTGGTATTTGGCAAAACCATCCCAAAGGTGATTACAGTACTCCATGCATGACCTTACTTGGGCTGTGTATAAGTTAAGCAGTCGTTCAGGGCTAAAGTACCACCGGACCTTCGAGATGATACCCAATTTTTTGAAAACCGTTTTAGCCATAGTCTCAATTTGTTGTCCGAAGTTTAATTTGGACGTTACACTGACGCCCAAAAGCCCTAGAGCGTCGGTGATGGAAACAGATACATTCTGGAAAATGGGCGTAAAAGTAAAGGTGCTCTTTTTTGTGGAGAATAGATACGCTTGTGTTTTGGAGGCGTTGAATTTGACCAGGTTGGACTCGCCCCAATCGGACACATTCCGCAAGTTCGAATCATCACGCTCAATCATAGACTCTCTCAAAACCTGGATTTCATGGGCGGTCGCTCGCGCATTGGATATTTATCTCTCAACAATAGTGTTGCCGTCAGCATATCCAATAATGCCTGATGTTAGGGGATCATTAATGTGCAGCAAGAATAAAGTTGCAGAGAAAACAGATCCCTGAGGTACCCCGGCATTAATTGTCATTAGGTCAGAGGAGTAGCCATCTAAGACTACTCGAATCGACCTTTCCCTCAGAAAATGAGATATCCAGTTGCAGAGCCTGGTCGGTATGCCATATGCTGGAAGCTTACTATACTACTAATCTAACCACCACATGTATCCAGTGCGAGTCTTTGATGTCGCTTTATGACATAAAAAATTATCTAGAAGCTGACGACTATTACGATAAATTGTGATAAAAAAGCTGACGCTGAGAGAGTAACAAGTAAAGCTTTAAATTATGTAATGAATTAGTTAGATGTGAATGAATTATTAATTAATATTGAAAAAACTAAAATAATACAATTTTAAACAAATAATTCTGAAATCCCTAAAATTTACATAAAATATAATGACATTTGGAAAATGTTGACTCCACTAAGTTCCTTGGCATTATTAAAGATAAATACTGCAACTCGAAATGTCATGTTAATAATATTTACTTAAAAATCGATAATATTATTTTCGTATCAAAAAAATCCTACAAATTATATCATTTTCAGTTGCAATACTTGCTTATCATGGTTATGTGTCCTTAATAATCAGATACGGACTTATATTGTGGGGTGATTCTGTTGAGGCAAATAATGTATTTATAGCACAAAAGAAATGCATAAAAGCCATCTGTGGGGCACTTTCTTAGACAGTTGTAGGCCTCTTCCAAAAATAAAATAAATTACAACTTCCATCACTTTACATATTTGAAATCTGTTGCTTCGTTAAAAACAATAAGAGCTTATTGGTAAATGATAATCATATGATCGTACGTCGTGGTAAAGAGAAGGATAAATTGTATGTTCCTCATCAAAATCTGAGCCTTTATAGTAATAATGCTTATTGCATGGCCATACGCATTTAAAATAAACTAAGTACAAAGAACTACCTCAGAAACAATTCAAAGTGGCATTATTTTTATTATTAAAGAATATGTATTATTCTATAAATGCTTATTTAACTGATAAACTCCTGTGATATTTGTTATTTGTTTTCAATCTTTAATGTAATTGTTATGAATAAATATTGAATGTTATGAATAAAATTTAAATGTAATGACTTATAATTGTATTTATAATATATTATTTGAATTAATTAGTCTTCCCCATTTGACTACAAAAAACCATTTTTTTATTTCGACTCATACTTGTTGCATAAAAAATTCTAAACATTTCAAGGAAAGCGCGCGCGCGCAATAAAAATAAAGAACAGATAAAATAAATAAAAGTTAAAAATTGGAATTAAACTTCTAACAGTTATTATTTAAATCAACTCAATAGCTCAATGTCCCTATAATGTTAATCTAAATTTATGTGCAAAATAATTTTAATAAGTTCGATTGTCACGTGCGCACTCAAAATCACAACAACGTAAATATCTCGAGTCGAATATCTGCCAGCTGATCCTAAGGCGCGCGAGTTTTCTAGTTAGGTGAAAGGCCGTGCGCGCGCGCTTTCCTTAAACTGTTTAGATTTTTTTATGGGAAAACTAGAAGTGCAAATAAAAACAGATTTTTGTAATCGAAAAGGGAAGACTAGCCCTATCTAGGATATTTTTCTACAAAATACTTTTTTGGACACCCTGTATATTTGTGCGAAAACTTCACTGCCTCATTTTTTCATTTATTTAGGTACCTTTGCAACCGGCCCCGATGAGCTTTTGACTTTTAATATATTTTGGCCATGTTGACGATCATTATGATATCATTACTACTTTTATCATATTAAAAAACAATGCGATTGAAGATATTTATATGTTTAAATATTTGAAAGCACGATGATGGGTCTTATAAGTTTCCATTTTGGTCCGTATGGTGTCTCTTTTGGCAATTTAGTGCTGCCATCTATAGTTCCTGCACGTTCTCTACCCTTAAATCTATTGAAGGGTAAATCTTAAATATTTTTGGAAGTTTATTATAAAAGCGTTCCTCTTACTTAAAATTCGATTTACACCGCATCGATTTGAATATTAGCTTTTTTTAAACAGTATCAGCCACGAAAACATAATTTGTAGAATACTCTTTCTACAAACTCTGTTTCAAGAAAAGATTTTCAGGAAACTAGAGCAAAACTTTCGTCGGTAAACTTTTGTAAACGCTATATAAGGATTAACAAAGACAAGTTGGGAAGAAAAGTGCTTAAGTTAGCGACAACAGGAAAAACGAGAAGCCTCAAACATTGGGTAAAAGTAAAGAGCCTATGCTTAAGTAAACTTTAGTTCACTTGTACTAACCGACACAGAAAACAAACGAAAACGTGATAAGCAGAAAGCGAAAAACTTTCGGTAATGCTAGTCGAGTTTGTAACCTTCGATTTCATTCTTTGGTTGTATCACCGATGTAAGGAAAAATCAAATGCTTTATACAGGGTGAACGACACATGTACGTTTACAGAAATATGTTTGTATGTTTCAGTGTTTTGCACTTTTAAACTTTAGTTCAAACTTGTGAACGTAACATCAGGCAAAAATATGTAAACTTTGTTTTATTATTCGTTGATTACCTTGGTATTAAACATTTGGCAAAGCCAGTATTAAGTCTCCTCCTTCATAAAATCGCCTAATTACTTAGTATTTTCATAAACAGTGTTCTTCATTTCCTCAAAATATTCTTTAAAACCAAAAAAAAGTATCGAAGTTGATCCTCATTGTCGGTGCAGAGCTGGTGAAGTTGTGAATTCCAATGTACTGCTTGAAGTAGTTTCTTACAAAGTATGAATGAGTTTCTCGGCAATATTGCAAGTTCGCCATATTAGAGTTAAATAATTTATCTATCTAAAAACTAAACAAATTTAAGATATTTAAATCATTCAAGCTTTTACATTACTTGAGTATGCAAGAAAGCTTTCAGCCCTAAAATATTTGTAGGTTATACCAATTGTTAAAATAATAGCTTGATGTATTTAAAATATGTTCAATAAAAATAACTTTATATTGCTTCTGCCGGAACGTTTCCTCGTTTCTGACATACATTTTTGTATATTGTATTCCTAGCCTAACAGTTTTCTATCCTGAGATGGAAGTCAAACGCGGGCTAATTCATCATTAAAGTAAACTACCAGCACAGCATTAAGATTTTCTATTACCTACATTTCAAGTTCCACTTGTATCAAGTTCAATAAATATACTTGCCAATTCTAGGAAATACAATCTTCTAAGCATAGGATTTTCAATTCAAAACGTTGTCCTGTACAGTCCATAACTTTAGAACGCAGACTCGGATAGGTATAGATTTCCTTTTTAACCCTCAAAATGAACTGAATCATTCGTAATACGTATGTTGTACGGGTTGTATAAAATAACAAAGGTTTCTATTGATCTAATGCTTTTTAATAGGCCCAATAATTTTGTTTTTTTTTTTTTGGTTTTACACTAAAGCGAATTATTTTCATTTTCTTACCATGATTTCGTTATTTTGATGCAAATCTAAAAAAAATATCAAGAGTAGAATAAATTCATTACTATTTTCGCTTATAGAATAGACCTTTCACAGTACGATAGCTTTTTTCCATGAAATTTATTTTAAATTTATGGGCTTTTTATTACGGGTTTAGCGATTCGGCACTGCCGGTGCTGGAATATTCTAGACGTTTTGTGACTTCGCTTACTTAGCTTTTGCAATATTTTAAAAATCTTATGATTACCTTTTTTATTGGTAATGTTATTCCTAATGTGTCTATGACTGAAATGTGTTTGTAAGTTTGTAAGAGTAGATATATCCTTGTCACACTAGTTTGCCTTGACGGATTAACCTTAAATTTTAACTTGGGAAGATCACACACACAGGTCATTTTGTTTTTTTTTTGAAATAAGAATTTTTATACAGAATCCAAATTCAACCGGTTGACAAAACGGGATAGATCCATCAGTAATCAACAAATTCTGTTTTGCACAGGTTACAAAAAAAATGTATCACTCGATTCACTTTTAAATTTTTAACTCGACGTTTCGGTGTCTTTGCAGACACCGTGGTCACGAGCCACTACTAATAATTAGTAGTATAGCACTTACTAATAATTAGGTATTACGAAAACGGTTAACAATTATTTTCTGTCAGCCTTATATTTTTTCCAGACAGACTAAGTAATGCACGAAATAAACTACAAAGATATCAGTAAGTTATATCAAATCACATATTTGAATTATGTTTCTCATAATAATGAATAATGTAGAGAAGGCAACACATCAAGCTTTAAAAATCTGTCAAAAAAATTTACGTGAATCTGAACTCTGTGCCCTCGACATTAAGTTAAAATTGGTTGGAGAAATTTGGCAGGTAAGTGTTTCTTCTTGTTGTTTCTGCTGTCTTCTGTACATATAAATTCCTTAACTCTAGAATACAGTTCAACGTTTACTTAAAATAACACTGGAGTCGTCAGTTATAGAAAGCAGTGATGCATTGTGGATTGCAAAATATTTAGTAACTGAAATAAAGTAAGACATCTCGCCAATGACGGCTACCAATCTTACCATTCTATAGAACAACATGCTTTTTTACCAGAATAGAAGGGCCCAAAAACATGAACTAAAATTAAGTATTCGTTTTATCAAAACCATTCAATAAACAAGTTTGTACAAATCTTAATATCGAATAAAAAAACCGGAATTTATTCTATTTGTTTCATCATGTCCGACAAGGCTTTTTTGGCGTTTGAATTTGTCTATAAGTGTTAATCACCCAATTCCCAGGGAAAAATATTAATGCATGAACATGTTTGAAAACAGAAATAATTTATTTTAAAAAAAAAATTTGGTAAAATCACGGCATTTGAGAAATAACTGAAGATTAAACATTATTTTTAATAATAAAAAGCATCAAATAAAAGTATCAAAATATTTTACTGTAATTTGGTTCTGCAAATTTCATATCAATAGATAACGATGTAAAAATATCAACTTTATGTCGTCATCTTTGTCATCACTACTTCCTTCGATGTTTGAAAATAGTTCAATGATGAAAGGATTTTCTAAATATCTGTCTTTCTTGAAAAATCCTTCATGTAATTTCTTTACATGTGAACAATGACTGCGCCTTCAATAGCTCCGATGGCAGTTAACGCATTTTCAAACATTTTTGGGATTTGACAGGGTTTCTTTCCAACTTTGACATGTGCTACTTTTCTTTTCATGAAATCCCTGATCATTTCGATCGTGTTAAGATCACACTGATAGGTATGGCGGAAAACGCAATATCTGTAAAGTTAGCTGAATTAAAGTAAGATACAAAACAAAGAACCCTTAAGAAACTAGTGTATTTCTAGTATTTCCTAATGTAATTTACTACCTATATCAAGTGCTGTATCAGAAAAAAGGTTGTATATTTCTTAACCATAATTACCATTTATTTCTTCAGAATAAAATAATACACCTATGGTGAAAGGTCCATATAAAAATCGGCTGAGTTTAACTTAGAGCAGATGCTAATCTCCTGGAATCGTAGTTTCATTTAGTGGAAGTATAACACAAAAAAATACATTTCAAAAATGTAACTTTCAAAGAAGTTACGGCAATATGTAAACATTGCAGAGGCAACTTTCTTGTTTACTCTTTTTATGGGTTTATAGGGACTTTAAATTGATTTTCTTTCTTAAAACAACTTCTTTATTTTTACCACCACCACAAATAAACTCACATTTTATTCATTTTGGCGTTTTATAACATTTTTTTAAATTTAAAGTACAACTATAAATATGAGACGGCAAAAGTCATGAAGTGACACTTCATAAGATTGTGGTTCGTTAATTTTTTTTGCGACACGCCAAAAGTCTCTTGTCGGCCTATACATTCAGAGATACATACTTCATATTCTTAAGGTAAGGTTTGTTTGTATAAGGTGTCTTTTTTTGTTAAATATATTGGGTGTCACCTTGCGCGATCTAACCCTTGTCTGAAGTATAAAAAACCTATTAATTACCTTGTATTACATAGGCATTTAGAAAGTACTTTAAGAAAGCTCCTATTCAAAAATGTTCTTTAAGGTATTATTATAATAATTACCGAATACAAGCAGTTTCACGCCTGCGCAACTTCTGATTAAAAGTAGCCAATGTGCTATTCCAGACTGTATATTATTTACTATGCGAAACTTTCACATTTATTATAAAAGTAAGATTTTAAATTATTACAGCGCCAATCACGGATGGATTTTTGGATTAGTCAACTTACAAAAAGGAGATACTCAGTTTAACCTGTATGTTAATTATGTATGTCAACGATTATCTTGTGTTTAAAAGGATATTTGTCCCATTTAGGAGAACCTTTTGGTATTTTAAGTGACTTCAAAAAGGAACGTATCGTTTATCCATATGTATGTATGTTTTTCGCAATTATCTGACGTTTAACTGAGTTGATTTTGAAACAGTTTTTTCTGTTTTTCATTTACTTACTTTTAGTTTTGGGATAGCTAGGTATTAGTTTTTTCATAGTAAGCTAGTTTCCACATTTGTAGATATTCGTGATAGATTTTTTAGTGATAAGTTTTGGGTAAGTTCTTAGCTGTCTGTTTGCACGAAGTTTTTCTAAACGAATCTCTCTTAGTTTGTCAGTTTTTGCAGCACGAGCAGCATGCTGGCGATACCTAGACAGGACCATCTCTTGCTGCATCAAGTCGTATTTTTTTTTTCGTTGGGAGTTTTATTCCTCTTGTTTTCTTTCTGAAAGCAACCTTCTCCCTAGTTTTCTACCTAGGCCTACAGGCACAAAGTATAATAGAGGTAGTTCAAAGTCATGGCGTTGCAGTACCCAAACATTACATTACCAGAAGTAGTCGGTAGTTACTGATACCAGAACTAGCCCAAAATTTATCACTAAAAAACTATTACTGTGAGTAATATCTATAAATGTAGAACCTAACTAACAATGAAAAACTAATAACTAGCCCAAAACAAATGCCTAACACTAAAAAGTATGAAATAAAAAATAAATAAAAAAGTAATAAAACCAAAACCAAAGTTAAAGCTAACTAATTATTTCTTTTTAAGAAAAAGTGAACCGCATTCAAAAAACCAACCCACTAAAAATGTTTAAATAATTTTTATAAGCGCCATCCTATTCCTGTTTCTATTTCATCCATATTACTACCCCGTATAGTAAAATTATTTAATAATAATGAATGTAATAAGAACATTAACAATTTATCTGGGAAGGTATTTACAAATTAAAATTTATTTAAATATTTTACAAATTAAATTAAATTAATTAAAAAATCGTTTATCTCGAAAACGGTTAGGTTTGGGGTAGGAAGTTTCATAGTAAAATAAGTTAGATAAGACTGGTTCTATACGCCCTTAATGGATCTAAGTCGACTTAACCAGTAACCCTGTATATTTGCTGCAGCTAAATACGCCAGTAAGAAAATACAATACATGTAAACGAGCTAAACGCAGCCAATTTAGATCAAAAACAGTCATAAGGGTAGAAATTAATCCTAAAAAGTAATAACATCGCAAATTACTTTTACGCCACGCCATTTTCCGTTTTAATTAAATACCCTAATTCTAATTTTCAACATACGTATTAACAATCTCCGATATATCTATATGATTAAAAGGAATGAATGTTTTTATGACCTCAAATTCCGGGGCCGGATATAAGCCGGATCCATAAAGGACGAGATATTTTTAGGCAAACATTATAAAGCAGGCAAAAATTTGCTTTTTGAAATTTAATGAGTTTACGTTATTTTCAAAATATTAACCTATGAAGCTTCGTGTTTATTTGGTTATGTTAAAGAAAAATTTGAATTAAAATTTAGAAACCGAGAGGGATTCACTTGGACTATTATATTTGCTCTGTAGGATGATGCGGTTGATAGTTGCTGGAATGACGTCAAATCTGTCAGTGTCACTTAAATTTTATAAATCAATTAGTTTTCATTTGTAAACTAGAACAATCTGGTTCGGTTTCATAATTTAAGCACCACAGCTATTAATGATTTACAGCGCAAATAAATATTATGGTCGCCTTTTACGAAACGCTTTTCAAGGGTCGATATGGCTATTCTAAGGCGAGCCTATAGGGCCATATTATTTAATAATGCCTCTCTTTTTAGTAAATTTCATACATATACAGGGTGGAATTTTTAATGCCCCTTGGAAGGAAAGTACACTAAATAATAGAGATAGCAAATTATACTCCAAAGGAAAATTCCTTTATTTTGAAAAAGAAATAAAACTGTTTCACCCAGAAATCAAACCGAAAAGAATCTAAAAATGAAGATTTCATGGTTTTTCGTTCATTGAATTAACCTAGTATTTTAGAAAGATTTCATTCTTGTAATTGACCCTAACGATCGATGCAATAAAATGAAAGGGTGTAATTTTTAAAAAAAATTAGTCGATTCGATTCCCGGGTGAAGCAAGTGAATTTTCGAAAATCTTGGAATGCAGTTTTATTTCTTCTCCAAAATAAAGGAATGTTTCTTTGGATTAAAAAATGCTTTCTCTATTATTTAGAATACTTTCACTCCAGGGTGCATTAAAAAATTCCACCCTGTATATAACTTCATCTTTGTCCATTTGAGGCTATAATTATTAGGCATACGAGACATCCCACAGGCCACACGTTTAACTGAATTTTATTGCGTTCGTAATATTTTGATCATATAAATTTGGAAATGAAAAACCACGGTTTCAATTGAAGGTGATTCTAGTGCCTCATCGTCATATTTTTAAACTAGCTGTTTCGCGCAGTTTTATCAGCGCAATTTTAAATTGATGCAGGAATATCGGGATGAAGACTATCACTATGTTAATCTATTATGCCGTTCTGCTGTGATTGAGGAACTAGCATCTATACTTCCATACACCATCCAAACTTTCACACTTACAATATTAGTAAAATAAATAGAATAGAATATAGAATAGGTAGGCAGGCAAACAGAGGAAATCCTATATCTTACCAGAGTTTTATGCAATGGTTACGTTTTGTTCATACTCGTTTTGCCCGTAGCAGAACCATAAAATATCCAATTGAATATTACTCAACCCTCTGTAAACTATAATCAAGAATCAAAAGGCTACCTCGGGACGTAATCAAGTTGCCGAACTATCCTTCGGGGTAAATCCCCGTAGAGCAAATAATTTTGCGATTCTCTGATTTGGGTTTCATTTCTGATGGGCGAAGAGGCCTTATTGGCTATGGCAGTTGAAGGCGCATTAAGTTATTATAACTTTTCACGAAACACTTATGAATATATTTGAACGACGTAAATTGTAAATGCAACTTCTATGTAAAAGTGATTTATAGCTTTACTCATTTAACTTATACATATTAGGCGGTCGTCTTGTACAAATATTTTTGAACGGATTCATTTTTCGTAACCGGCAAAGTGCCTTCTACCAATGGGTACCAGGTTATCCATTCATTACGCCACACCTTGTATAGCTCAAAAAGGGTAACCATTTTCATCCTGACATTCCCAAGGTACCAGTTTTACAGGTGAAGATGAAGGTAATCTTTAGTATTTGTATACTTTTAGAAAAAAATATTTGATGTCTTGAATATATTTCATAAAACCTGTGTGTACATAATATCATGTGAATTTCTCTCGAAATAAAATCGTTTATACAGAACAACGGCCCACAATATCTGTAATCTATGCGTTTTCGATTAGATTTTAAACTTTCAAATAATTTTTTGTTTTTTTTTTTCGTTTGAAAAAATGGTAGTATTATATATATTTTTTGTTTGATAATGGTTCAAAACATAATACCACCACATTCCATCATAAGAACATACGAAGGTTGCTTGAAAGAGATAGCTTTAAGTGATGTCTGCCCAAATCGCATTACTTTTATGTTACCTTTTATTGTTATTTTTGATGTTTTTATTATAATGGCAATAAAGTGTTTTGTATTTTTATAGTATTGCTCGAAACGCAAAGAAACTTCATCGTTTATTGAGTACCTAATAAATAAACATATCAGACTTCTACTCACAAAACCTTGTTATAATATTGGTCATGAGGTATAAAACGGCAGGTAATGGATGTTATGAAATAAAAACATTTTTTTTTTTTATAAAATATGGATGGGAAGTTTGTCTTCCATGACACCTGATGTTAAGTGAACATGAAGACTAAGGTGGTACACGTCCATCCACGAGAAACCTATTCACTCGACGCTTAAAAGTACTAGGACTATACTAGTCAGGGAAAATAGACGCAGGCAGTACATTCCAAACCTTGGCGACCCGTATCAAAAAGGAACTGTCAAAGCGCTTAGTTCGACTTTTCGGAATATCAACCACATACGGATGGAAGTTCTGTCTGCGTCTAGTAGTCCGATGGTAAAAGGGTGAGGGTTCAATTTGCTCAAACAGAGCACTCGTGCACTCACCAAAATGTATCCTGTTGTACACGGTTAAACAAGCAACCTTACGACGATGCTCTAGGGTCTGCATTTTTTTGGTCGTAAGGTTGACGTTGTTAATTAGATTACGGGCTCTTCGGTCAACGGAGTCCAGCGCTTCTAGTTGATATTTAACTGAACCATCCCAAAGATGACTGCAGTACTCCATGCATGATCGCACTTGAGCTGTATATAAGTTAAGAAGCTGTGCAGGTCTGAAGTACCGCCGTACCTTCGAGATGATTCCCAACTTTTTCGAAGCTACTTGAGCCATGGACACAATTTGTTGACCGAAGTTTAAACTGGATGTTATAGTTACGCCTAAAAGCCCTAGATGGTCAGTGATGGGGACAGATACATTTTGGAAAGTGGGCGTTAATGTGAAGGTGCTCTTTTTTGCGGTGAATAGACACGCCTGAGTTTTGGAGGCGTTGAATTTGACCAAATTCGACTCACCCCAATCGGATACTTTCCGTAAGGTCAAATCAACGCGCTCAATCATTGACCTTCTTAAACTCTGGATTTCACGGGGGCTCGCTCGCGCATTGGATACGTATCTCTCTACAACAGTGCTGTCATTAGCATAACTAATAATGCCCGGTGTTAAAAGGTATATTTTCCCATTTTCCCATAGAATCCAATAAAAAATCCGGTCTATACAGAACAAAATATATTTAATATGTACCGACCTCAAACTCGACTTGGAAATTTGCCTTCACTATCAGATTCAGTTTATTCCCACCGAACAGATTTTCTTGCTATCGCGTCAGCGAGTTGAATCGGGTAAGAATGCAAATTAAAAATATTTCAGATAATCTAAGGTGAGATTAAGAGTTGAACATATTTTTTTGGAACATTAAGTTTTCTTTTTATGATGAAGGTGTACATGCTTTTAATTCTATTTCCTTCAACTGAAATCATAAATCATAATAGCTACCAGAAAAATAAAAAATAAAATTTTTGGTCGTGTGGTTATGAAATTATAGGTATTTAAAAAAATCTAAATAATCAACACCCTGTGGTATTCATTTCAAAGTTAAGCAAAATATTCTTTAAAAAAATTAGTTCAGATAAACGAGACTTTCTATTCTAAACTAAGGTAGGTGACTTAAAATTTAAGGCTCCAAATGAT
This sequence comes from Stenoptilia bipunctidactyla, assembly GCA_944452665.1. Lineage (NCBI taxonomy): Eukaryota > Metazoa > Arthropoda > Insecta > Lepidoptera > Pterophoridae > Stenoptilia > Stenoptilia bipunctidactyla. Next base: position 6,668,563 of record OX101745.1, on the reverse strand, counting down.
AGAAGCATAACTCAGGGCTAGATAAAAATATCAAAAATAAAACCAAGCAAAAGTAACTATTTGTAGGAAGAATGTTTAAATGAATACCACAGGGTGTTGATTTTTTTGATATTTTTGAAATACCTATAAATTCATAAACACATGGTCACATTTTTATTTTTATTTTTCCGATAGCTGTTATGACTTGTTGTATCTATAATCAGTTTTGCTGTGTTTCATCAGAGCTGAAGACAAATTAAATTTGCGCCACCGTCATTTGTTTTGCACGTGAATGAGCATTATTTTTGTTATTTTGAGAGGATTCGATTAGAATGCGCATATAGTGTTTTAATTTAAAAAAGTTATGCATGTTTATATTATATGCGTTACGTTGGCTTTGCACATATAGCAAGGTGAAAAAGAAGATGTGAAAACGGCGAACAAAATACTAGTAAAGACCAATGCCGGCTGACAGAATTTTTTTCGACGTTTTTAATAATGATAGTCAAGTTTCACTCAATTGACATCAAAAAATCCCCGTGGGGCAGGGGTTGTAAGTTACTCTAAAGTAGAATTAATAAAATATGTTTATCAAACGTTGTTATAATTCTGTATTTCAATTTATTTAAAAAATGAATATTCATTTTCTTTTGTACTACAGAGAATAAGAGCATACCTATTACATTTTCAACGAGTCATATTATAAAGAATAATCACAGTATCCCACTCAACATATTTTATAATGTTGACAAGAATTTAACGAAACTAAGACAAAACTGTAGGTATTATAAAAGGAATTCTTGTCCAAACTTTATGAAGATTAACCGAGTGAAGAACTAAAGTGCAAAAGTTTAGCGGATAAAAGGAAAAACGGGAAAAGTCACTAACATTTACACAAGAGTTTAAGTTTTAGGGGTCTACATGATTTGTACGGTTGCGTAGTTCTCCTACAGTAGCTGGCAAAAATGTAGTGTCCAATTTTCACGAATATATTAAATTTTGTTGATTGCTAATAGCAGTAACATTGCATGAATAATCTATATTATTATTCTTCAATATTCCTTTTTATTTAAGACTAGCTGTTGTGCCCAGCTCCGTGCAGTGTAGGTTAATGTTGTTACTCTCTTTGCAGTTGAAGTTTTTTCAAATAGATTTTTTACCGGTTTTCTTTGTGTTATAACTCTTTTTAATGGTAATGTATTATATTGTTTTAAAGCATAACCTGTATTCAAAAAACTGATCTTCGACTGGTGCAAACTAGATTAAAATCTGCTGAGTATTTCTAACGAAAACCCCGAAGTAAGAGCCCGTTCACACATGATCCGTTTTACTGGATATCTTTTTTGTATTGTAAATACATATACTGAATACTGTGCACTATGTGAAGTCGCTCATACAACTCCATGCGCCATCGATGAAAAAAAAAACGTATCCGGTAAAACGTATCCAGTAAAGTGGATGATGTGTGAACGGGCTGTTAGTTGTAGAAAATTCAGGACAATACATATAAATAATATTACGGGGAATTTACAAGTGATGCAGTAAAAAAAATATGGTTATACAACCATCTTTAATGTTTTATTTCATAATTTTCAGAAATATTATATTAGGTACCACTCATAATATTGGATTAAATATAATTAAGCTAGACGAGTCTAAAATGTATAATTGACTACTTGGTTTATGTATTTTTGTATGTAATTATCTGCAATTTCTGTGCAAACTACAAATAATAATTCTCAATTCTAATTATTAATTTTAAATCTCCTAAACAAAATAAAATATGATACAAAACTTTGAACCCACCCACAAAATTGCTCTCCACTGTACGAACAACGTATAAAACTCTACGATCCATGAAACTACGTGGTCTAGCTCCCTCGTATTACCCGTATGAGAATATTCTTTAGTTAAGCATATTGTTGTTCACCAGTGATGAGTCCATAAAGCCTTTTAAACAAGTTTTGTGTTCAAAATGTGAGCATAAACTGGTCTAGGTTTTATAGTTTAAATACCATTTAAATGTTTCTCTTTATTTAATGATACTCCTTGGTTTATAATACTGGTAATACGTGCTAATGACAATAATTTTCTGAAACGAAGTTACAAATAAAAATTCAAATTAGGCACCAACAACTTCTCAGGACGCTACTTGGATAAACTTTACAAAACAACAGGATCAGAATAGTTAGATGCTTCGGTCAACCTTGAAATGAATATTGAAAACAGGTGAAGCGTAATATTTGTCTAATCTAGCGTTATTCGGCAAGTCTATTATTCTAAACAAGGTTCAGAGTAAGCCCTTTGTAATCAACAGAATATTGGATTCTTGTTGTTGTTGCTTGAATTTAATGTACACACGGATTTAACGAATCAAGTTTTATAAACAAAATAAAACTTTCATCATCGCAGCTATTTTTAAGGAGCTCATTACATGTCTCCAGCCTGGGAGTAAAGAAGATTCAGGTCATAAGCCACCAAACTGTCCCAGTGCTGGTTGGTACCAACATTACTTATGACTTACCCGTACGAATACTGTATATAAGTACACAGCACCCATGCTAGAGTGCGGCCGTTGCAAGAATGCGTTCCTGACAGCTCCTAATGTCCACTGAATAAATTTTATTTCCCATTCGAAAGTTAAAAAAGCTATGATTTTGACAGCTGTCAGGAACGCAAACTCCCACCGGCCGCACTATAGTTCTTGTTCTTAGACAGATGATAACCTGCTGCTATATCGAGTAATATCCACAGGAGGTGCCACTGCGCCACAAAGATTTCAAGAATAAAAAATACTGAGACTGAAAAATTTCTTTGTCTGAGTACGCTTATCTCTTAAACTTACAGACTGTCTATCGTTCTTCCTATTTCTATTTTTAATATTATGGTAGTTGAGCGTATCATAATTAAATGTTAATAATATTTATTCCTCAATAAACAGCTTGAAATATTTTGGTTAATGTTAAATATAATTTTGTGTAAAATGTATTGAACACACTGTAATTAAATGAAATACCTAGAGTATTTTGTAATCGTAATTTAGGAAGCAAAAGTTATTCTAATTTGATCATAGAATAATATTCAATAAATTTTTATTTCTTTATTTCATGCTACTCTATTTAACTCTTTTTATAAAGTCAAAATACAATAGTTAAAAAATGAAAATATTTTATTTTAGTGTAGTTTGTTATTGCAAACTTAAAAAAACAATTAATCTTGAACATAAACCGAATAGTTTTACTCAAATAAAAACGTTTGAAACTGTTTTTAACACCCGTGTGTCTCAGTACCCAACCTAAATTTGATGAAAACTAATTTGTCGGTTGATATTTCATGTTATTATAACTGCAAAACGTCATAAATATTTTTCTTTTATCACTAAAGCCCGGTCAAATTAGACCAAAAATTTGAGAAAAGCTACATTAATTCCCACCAAGATGAAAATCGATAAGATTGTTTAAAATACGAATAAAAATAAAATTTATTTCAAATGAACTTTCAAATTTTATTTTTATTCATATTTTAAGAATTTATGTTGCTTCAAATGTCTAAATTGACTGAGCTACTATACAGACAATCACCCTGATATTGCTATATTTATGTTGTTGTACCAATAAACCCAAATTACAATAATCCCGTGTACGAGATTGGTAGCCGTCCTCATTTTGGGACAAACTGATTCAAGGACATCAAATTATTGAAGATTCAGAATGAATATTGAGGCAAAGTTTTGTTGTAGACTATTTTACTGTGCTGATTTGGATTCTGGAATTAGTCAAAATCCTGGTGTAAGAACCTGCTGAAGACGTATTATTCCATGCGACCAGATGCATTTTATCTAGGTAATTTGAATAATGTGTTATTAATAGCTACCATACCGAAGAACAAATGTGGCCGATGATGGTAACAATAAAATACTCAACTCTTGCAGATCTGCATCTAGCTGTTACAGAGATAATATGAAAATACTCGTTTTACTTCCAACCTCAATAAGTTTAAAACAGATCTGAAGGAGATCTTATTCAATTCAACTTAAAGAAATGCACGACCTCCATTTAGTTATTCATTAATAATTTATTGTTTTGTATACACATTTTTAATAAGGATAGAACATGATTCCACACTTAGCTAAATTTATTTTAATATCTTTTATTTTGTTACTTAATTTAATTTAATTTTCTTATGTTTTAATGTTTTATTTTTTCTCGTATTTAAAAAAAAATAATTTACACTAACACATAATTATTTAGATTGTCAGATTGTAATATTTTTATTCCTCCTTGACAAATAATAATAAGATAATGTATTTAATTTAAGCATGCTGTGTTTGGGACTTATGTAACTATCCTAAAAACTGTTAACGTTATATTGTGAATGTAATAGTGTATGCCTTGTTGGCGAACCTTTTAAATAAATAAATAAAGCTGCGTACAGGTTGGTGTATTGCAACGTAATCTACTTCCATAAATTAACCAAAGTATATAATAGTGCAACACCACGATAATTTATACGACCGCGTGCGAGTGTCACTTAGCTGATTTAGGTGGCACTAAGACCTAGAACGTGAAACTGGATTCCTGTTACAAGATTTTAAGAATTAATGGAAAGAGAACCTAAATGCCGTTTCTCTGCAGGGGTAGTTTACGAAAACAGGCATTATTCTAAAAAATATTACAACTGCTTTTTTTACTAAGAAACCTAAAGCAAAATATTCAACGGTAGCATTAATTTTTAATAAAAGACTCTGCGAAAATACTGGCAAAACACTAAGTACTGAATTTTTAAAACATTAAAATTTTCAGGTTATTACAATAGTTTTTGCAGCGTGGGAACAGTTGGTGGACCAAAAAAAGTTTCACATAATATTCTCTTAGGTTTTCATATTCTTGTGAAAGTTTCAGAATTTATCTAGTTAATTTTTAAATAAAATTTGGACTTTGTTTTCTATACCCGCTTATATATATTTTATGGTTTTTTATTTTAAAATTATATTCAGTTGTGAAACAGTTTTGTAAGCATATTTTATGGCTTAAAATGTTTGGTTAAATGGTTGTAAAGAAAAAACATAAGGATCAAGAAAATAACGAATTCTTCAATAATCAATGAATGCAGAGCATTAAAAAACCGACTCAAAAAAGACGTCAAAACTTTGACTGAAGTACAAGGTCGTCAATGTAATTGGCTGATATTTTTGACAACTCATGAAGAATCATTTACTTCTATTAGAAACCGCAGCAAGGATTTTAATATTTTACCCTCTCAAGTTACTCTATAGACTACTAGTATCATCCACTTCATATGAAAATCCCGATAACGATTCTAAGAAACTAAATCAAGTCTGCACCAATAGTTTAGCTCTAAACAGGCAGCATTTCAATATCATTCATATACCTAACAAAAAGTGGTTTGACAGGTCAGAGACTGTATGGACCGTGAGCATTATTCTTTATATTCATGAAGTCATAAATATTTTTTTCAAAAAATTAATTTTGTTCACGAAGTACTCAAACGATTTCAATGATATTTATATAGGACCACGTCTGAAGTATCATCTATCATATGAAAAAATAATATTTAAAATCGATTCATAACTGGCCAAAAACTCGTGTAACAAAGACACAAAAAACATACACACGAACTGAAAACCTCCTTCTTATGGAAGTCGGTTGATTAATATTGTGCGGGGCTGCGGTGCTCCGGGTTTTTGTCAGGCTCTGCTCGTGGGTTGATGCGAAATAATTGTTCAGGCAAACAAAATGAAATCTAATGATTTATCGAATTTAAATATTTAATACTTTCAAGTAGGTACAATGTTGTAGTAGGTTACATTTACAGAACGATGTGTCTATCTTAACGAGTAGAATAGAAGTGAAGGAGTGACGATGGAGCTCGTAGATTTTCGGTGTTCGGGTATTCCCCCATCGGACCTGCCCGAACAGCTCCGACGACGACGTCACGGCGCGAGACGCGACCGCAGCTCCTCCATTGCGTTGAGTAGGTTCCGTAGGCGAATGCTAGGTGGCGCTGGCGTCAACATGGGCCCGGCCTTGGAATCAGCAGGTTCCAACAGGATCAATTTGACAGCTCCGAATCACCGACGTCAGCTGTCATTACAGGTAGTGGGCAGATCTTAGAGAAAGCTCTGCGCGTGACACCTGTGGCGGTGAGTAAATCAGCCACTCTTGAAATACCATCGCTTCCAGGATAAATACGTATGATGCGACCTAGCTGCCATCTTAACGGTGGCAGGTTGTCATCTTTAATAAGGGCAAGTCTGTGAAGTTGCACGTCGCTTTGATTTGTCTTCCATTTGGTACGTGTTTGTAGTTCAGAAACGTATTCCTTCGCCCATCGTGTCCAAAAGTGTTGCCTCATCTGCTCGATCAACCCGTAGCGTAGCAACCGGTGAATAGGAGTCCCAGTCAGGTCCTGGCAGGCTCATGCTAGTTTGTCTTCGATACAAATACCAAAATTCTATTACTACTAGCGCTACGCGCCGGGCACTACTGGAACTTTCTGTATTTTTTTCTGCGTTCGATATCGCTATATCTATAGTACCAGGCAGCGTATTTATAGTATAGCATTCAACCAATCAAATTTTTGCACTCGTTGCATTTTCTTATTTTTCTGTGTATTTTTTGTCGCTGAATTCTATTGTTAATGTTTTCTACAAAGTACGTTTAGTAGAGTCATTACTTCTCAAAACTCCTCGCGTTTTTACGATCTCAAATCAAAGATTTTACTTTTGTGAAGTGATATTTTTACATAGAATGCTGACTTTCTAGTGAGATAGTGAGTTAAGAAAAGGAATTGCATTGATTTTGATTGACTGGTGCAAGGAGGTGAACAATTTGTGTGGCAAAAGTATTGAGTTTGACGAAAACGACCCGAACAAATCTATGGCCTATAATTATTATATCAAACACAAATAAGTAAGAAAAAATAAATTATTGTCTGAGATGCATATTTTTTTTATTACTCCCAACTCGCATATCATCATGCTTTGTGCAGTTTATTTCAACTTATTAGTATTGCGCAGTTTGCACAATGGTAATAACTGGTAATACGAATTTCTGAAAATAATTTGAAAGTTGCGGTACGGCCGGGTTGCATTCTAGGGTTGTTTTGGTCAAAAAGGTTCCTAGAGTGGATACTGTGTGGCGCTAAGGTGCAAAAACCGCGAGACGGTCATCTATACTTTAGTACTTATATTCATCTATGGGCAGGCTGGAGCGGTGAGCGGTCGGCCGATTAGGAAGTGGGCGGGGGTAAGAGGTTGTAGGTCGTTAGGATCTGTGGACAGAGCTGTTAAGGGACGGGAGTTCAGCACAGCTTCTATTTGAGCCAAAACCGTACTGAACTCTTCAAAAGTAAGATTAGCGTTCCCCATAATTCTACGCAGGTGGTGTTTGCATGATTTAACTCCTGCCTCCCACAAACCTCCAAAATGGGGAGCATACGGAGGAATGAAGCTGAATTTAATACTATCATTGGTAGTAAAATCAACGATTTCCTTACTATTTTTATTGATAAATGAAACGATTTCCTTTTCGGCTCCTACAAAATTTCTACCATTATCAGATATAATCTCGACCGGTTTACCCCGACGAGAAATAAATCGCTTTAGTGTAAGTATATAATCTTGGGTAGATAAGCTTGTAACTAATTCTAAGTGAACTGAACGTGTACATAAACAAATAAATAAACATATGTAGGCTTTACTTAGAGTGGCTCCCCTCCCCCGACGACTCGAGACCATCACTGGCCCAGCGTAGTCAACGCCGCAGCGCATGAACGGGAATCTAGGTTCCAGGCGCTTAGCAGGCAAATTACCCATTTGAGGTCGCGCCGTATCACCTTTGAACCGAACGCACGTAACACAATTACGCACAATTTGCCTGGCTAAGTTCCGACCACTAAGAGGCCACCAAGCTTCCCGAATGGAAGCTAACAAGAGCTGAGGGCCACCGTGTAATAGTCGCTTATGTTCATGTTCAAATAAAAGTCTAGTGAATCTATGTTTACCACACAATAGCACTGGATGTTTTTTATTTTGATCAAACAAAGATGAATTGTTTAGCCTTCCACCCACACGAATTAAATTATTTTTGTCTATAAAAACGTTAAGACCTATTAGACGTTTAGATTTCACAGTCGAATATTTAATAAAATTATTGTATTCATCGTGAAAAGTTTGTTGTTGCGCGAACCGTGTAAGCACTGTCAGCGACGCGTTCAATTCTTCGATTGATAACAAACCGGTTTTACGATGCTGCTTATTACGAATATTGTTTACAAGTCTTAATACACATGCGACCGTTCGTTTAAGTCTATTGAAAGATGAAAACTTATCGAAGTCTATTAATTCACAGGAATAATGACACACCATGATAACGTTTTGTGTTTTAAGTTCCGGTAGTTGACCTTGGGCTACAGACGAAGTATGGATATATTTTTCAAGTTCTAACTCCTTTAAAAATGATGGCCCAGTCCACCACTGCTCATAGTGCTGAAGTTCGTTTAGACTTAGACCTCGTGAAACTATATCCGCTGGATTATCCTTACTGTAAACATGTAACCATGTTGCATTACCGGTTAATTCATTTATCTGTGATACACGGTTTTGTACAAACGTTTTTAATAATCGAGGTGACATTTTAATCCAACCCATGACTATAGTGGAGTCTGTCCAAAAGAACACTTTAGTAAATTCTAGTCTAAGTGAATTAATTATTTTATGATAAAGTCGCGCCCCGAGTAATGCACCACACAGTTCGAGCCGCGGGATAGTACAAGTCGTTTTGACGGGAGCGACTTTACTTTTAGCGCATAATAATTTAGTAGTTATAAGAGAGTCGTTACTATAGGTACGTATGTAAGCGCAAGTGCCGTACGCGTCCTGTGACGCGTCGGTAAAAATATGTAGTTCACGAAATTCAGTACATTCACTCATGACGTAACGAGGAATACGCAAACTATTTAAGCACGATATATTATGAATAAATGAATTCCACAAGCATTCAACATCAAATGGAACCTTATCGTCCCAATCGATTTTACTAAGCCATAATTTTTGAAGTATTATTTTCGCGTTAATTATTGATGGTGATAAAAGACCTAATGGGTCATAAATTTGTGCAATGACAGACATCATACTACGTTTAGTGATTAACGGTTTATTTTGTAGATTTGACGTGAAATAAAGTTCATCACTATCGACCTGCCATCCTAAACCCAAAGTTTTATTTTGACATAGATCACCGATTCCTAATTCTTTAAATATCTCTGAAGTTACATTAAAGTTGAAAATCCACTTACGTAATCTAAAACACGCCGAGTTAAATATCTGAGCAATTTTATTACAAATATTAATTAAAATCTGAGGGTCGTCGTCACCCAAAATTAGGTCGTCGACAAAAATATCTTCATTTATGGCCCTAGCGACGACTTCATCTTTAGTTTCTAATGCAAGTTGTCGTAAACAACGCATACTTAAGTAAGGAGCAGACGCGGTGCCGTAGGTAACGGTATTCAGTTGATAAACACGCAAGTCATCGTTCGGATTTTCCCGCCACAATATCAATTGTAAGTTGCGCTGATCGTGGTGTAAAAATACTTGTCTGAATAATTTTTCTACGTCAGCACAAGCAACATATTTATATTGTCTAAAACGCAACAAAATAGAAAAAATATCGTTCTGAAGAGGCGGCCCTATATGTTGTATATCGTTTAATGATTTACCAGAGGTTGTAGTGGCACTTGCATCAAAAACCACACGCAATTTGGTTGTTGTGCTATGTTCTTTATATACTCCATGATGTGGAAGGAAGTAATAAGGCCTAGTATATTTATCTATGAGAGACATATGTCCTAAATCGCGATATTCCCGCATGATGTCGACATACATTTTTTTATAAGACGATGAACGTTCTAATTTACGTTCTAATGACAGAAAACGTATGAGTCGCCGAGTGCATCAGCTGACTCCTTTAACGGGATCCGCACCGAGAATCTCCCGTTACTATCCCGAAAAGTACTTTTTATAAACAAATTCTCGCAGGTACGTTCCTCTTCAGTAAGAATCGACTCGTACCTACTAACTTCCTCTAGTTCAAAAAACTTAGATAATTGCGTATCAATAGTCGACGCTCGCGTAAAGTTACATTGACTATTATTATTATTAATGGTTAAATTATTTAACTCGATTGGGCCAGAAAGTAACCATCCTAATTTGGATTGCTGGAGGTATGGCCCGCTCGGTAATCGAACTCGTTGTTCTTCTAATAAATTCCAAAATAGATCCGCGCCTATCAATACATCAACTTCCGATGGTACGTTAAACGTAGGATCAGCTAAGCAAATACCTACAGGAATTTTAAACGAATCGTAATTGCTATAAGGCACCGTTGGTAAACTTGACGTAATGCACGGTAAAACAAAACACTTTAATTCTGTATTAAAGTGTTTGGTCTTTGAACGTATTTTAACATCGCATAATTTATTCGATTGTGAGACCGACTGTCCCACGCCTGATATACGTATCGTGGACTGTATCTCCAAGACGTTTAAACGTTTAACTAATTTCTCTGAAATAAAGCTATTTTGACTACCACTATCTAACAACGCTCGGGCTGTATGATATTTGTTACTACTATCCATGACCTCGATTAGGGCAGTGGATAATAACACCTGTGGAGTCAAATTATAAGACGCATTATCGATTATCACATTACTCGCATGATTTACGATAGAATTCAACGCACACGAAGTTACCGCAACCGATTTCTCGTTATCAGCTAACTGTGAATGATGCGCACTTGACGCCGATGAACCCGATTTTGACGTGTATGAATTGTAAATATCGTGATGTAATAAACTATTGTGTTTTTTCTGACACTGCTTACACGGCCCGAACATACAATTAGATATAATATGACCACTTCGCAAGCAATTACTACATAGGTTTTTATCGTTTATGAATTTAATTCTATCTTGAACACTTAAATTAAGAAAATTATAACAAGTGTATAACGCATGATTACCGCCGCATACTACACACTGACGAATTTTATTAGATTTTTGAATATTATTACGCGTGGACACAAAACTATGAGTTTGTTGGGGTTGCGAGTTATTTAAGTGCCTTTTGGTTTTGCTAATGTAACTAGGCTTATTTTGAGTTGCCCGGGAATGACTACCCTGTATCATATCCAACATATCAGCACGGTTTCTTAGAAAACCCAACAAGTCATCTAGTTTTATTTTACCCCGTTGCAAATCAGAATTGATCGATCCTTTATGGTTTTCCCATTCGCGTTCAGTGGATGTATCCAATTTGGATACTATTATATAAATAAGGAGGGTATCCCACGCGTCTGTGGGCTCGTCTAAGGATTTTAGCGCCCGTAGGTTACGTAAAACAATATCGATCAATCTTCTGATTTGCACGGGCGATTCTTTAGTTACGGATTGCGCAGTAAACAAAGATTTTACATGATTGTGTATTAAGAGACGATTACTATGGTACCTATTCTCCAATAAGTCCCATGCATGGGTATAATTAACCGCTGTAAATTCGAGTGCACTGATTACTTGAAGTGCAGCGCCGGTTAGCGAGGATTTTAAATAGTGCAATTTTTGAATCGCGTCTAAGTCACTACGCTTATGAATCATAGACAGGTATGAATTTCTATACTCGAGCCAGTGATCATACGAACCGTCGAAAGAGGGTAATTTTATTTCCGGTAATTTAATTGAACTCGAGTTATGATTACTATTATGTACACGTGAACACTGAGAATTTTACCTTTGTCAGTGACTTTAGCCGTCGCAATTAAACATTTAGCTACCGACATAAAATTAAAATATTGATCCTCGAAAGATTCCCTGTAATCGCTTTGTTTAACCAACTCTGTTTCGTTTAATAATTGTTCGATTTTATCTTGAACTTTATTATATGTATTAAATAAACTAGAAATCGAATCAATACGTAAAATTAACTCTGTCTGTTGGCATTCAGACAAAGAAACATTTTCATACCTACCTACATATTTTTCAAAAGCCGTTAATCTACCTTTTAACGAACCCCTTTGTTTTTTAAGATCCCCCAAATTAGAACTATTTCCCGCTTCACTATACTCGTAATCACTCATTCTGGACGTTTATAGGAAACAAAAGCTACTCACGGTTATCAGCAACGGCGTAGGTACGGGTAGGCGGCAAATCCTGGTAACTGGAAAAAACAGCGCAGTACGGGATTAGAACAATTTAGAAGCGAAAAGGAGAATTAGGCTAGGTAGGATGGGACCTGACCGTTTCTTGCTAGTTCCTGAAGCGCAGGTTGAAGTTTCCAGATTCAGCGTATCCGGCTCGAAGGACCATGTGCGGGGCTGCGGTGCTCCGGGTTTTTGTCAGGCTCTGCTCGTGGGTTGATGCGAAATAATTGTTCAGGCAAACAAAATGAAATCTAATGATTTATCGAATTTAAATATTTAATACTTTCAAGTAGGTACAATGTTGTAGTAGGTAGGTACATTTACAGAACGATGTGTCTATCTTAACGAGTAGAATAGAAGTGAAGGAGTGACGATGGAGCTCGTAGATCTTCGGTGTTCGGGTATTCCCCCATCGGACCTGCCCGAACAGCTCCGACGACGACGTCACGGCGCGAGACGCGACCGCAGCTCCTCCATTGCGTTGAGTAGGTTCCGTAGGCGAATGCTAGGTGGCGCTGGCGTCAACAAATATTGCCACTACACATGATGACAAGAGCGACGGTACTCGGTGGTAGTAGTCGCAGGTATAGTAGGAATATACCGTTTATATATTTGTGGTAGACTTTCTAAGTCAATTAATTCAAAGTTTAACTATTTCAAAGTCTACCTTGTTAGGTCACTAACAAAGTAATGTAGTCCTATATTAGTAGGTATAGTCCTACTGCTGAACGGCTGTCACACAGACTTGGATAGGTCTTTTATTGCATTGGTCGCTTTCCCTGAAGAAAATATTTATGTGGAAGGTTGTTCTCTTCATACAGTGGATATCAGTATTAAATTATAATTTCAATCCAAGTTTTTTTCAAACAGAAACTAATCTAGATTTGTGTGCTCATACATTGAAGTGTTAACAGAAAATTTATTTTGATTGTTGTTTAATAGATAAATCCACAAATCCGTGAAGTCGTCGTGGCGCCGTGGTTACTGTGTGTATCATACGATATCACAGGTTAAGCAACGTTCGGCGCGGTCGGTACTTAGATGGGTGACCGCCGACCATTCATATCTCACGACGACTTCCGTGCTTCGGAGGGCACGTTAAGCAGTCGGTCCCGGGTGCTGTATACTTGTATACAGTAGGCGTTCGGGTTTGTCAGAAGCCATCTAGGCGCCTTAAAAATTCTGGCATCCACCACCCAGCACTTTGCCAGCTTGGTGGATTATGGCCTATACCTCCTCTTCACCCAAGGGAGAGACTCATGCCCTGCAGTGGGCTCATTACAAAGAGTTGTGATGATGATGAGATAAATCTAATAATAGTGGACTTCTACCTACACAGTCAATATAACTGAATAGTCCTAAAGTTTTGCAACAATCATATCATATCATTAATCATTGTAAAGTACCTTTTTTCCAAATTTTGTAAAGGTTTTGTAAGTCTCAACTGTCATAGACTGCAATCTTAGCACAATAAACTAAAATCAAATATAAAAACATTCAGATTTATTCGAGTTTTTCGTTTTATTTTAATAACATATTTTTTTGGTTTATCACCCCGAAATCATTATAGAAATGTAAAAGTAAAAAAAGAATTCAGTGTAGGCAGCTAATATTGATCTCGTTTAAATATACTTTTATGTTTTAAGCTTCCTTTGACACCCAAAACAATATCATGAGTTAACTAGTTTTTGTTTTATTTTCCCACGAAGTTTCGGAATCCGAAAAAAAAAAATACAGTCTTTGGTTTTAATTGCGTATAAAAAAAATGACCGTCGTCTTCCAATTTTTCAAAAACTTCTCTAGTATTTCGTTTGTCAAATGATATGCCACATGCTATAAAAACTATTAAGAACATTGCGGAATTTGATAAATTAATGAAAAAGGTCTCGTTTACCAAAATTTCAAATTGTGATACTAAAGTTGACACATGAGAAACAGGTAGAAGCTGCTATATCAGTGTTGCGAAGTAAATCTATCTCTTTGGATTTATTTTAGTTGAGTCTTAACCGCTTCTGCAACCGAACGCTTTTTTAACCAGAGGAAATTCTAATGGATACCTAGTCAAGGACTTTACTATAGCCGAAAAGGATCAGGGATCGGTGAAATCACGTATTAGACACCTCTGGCCCCGCCGTCACCCGGTGATATCATTCAGTATATCACGAGAATTCGGCCCGCCACCGGAGAAGATCCAGAAGGCATCGAGACCTTTCATGGCAAGAAGAAAAACTCCTCAGCAACTCATTATTAAGCCTGCGACCGCCTTAGCACCAGGGAAATCGGGTTAATTTTTAGAGTGGTTTTTTACCTCGCAACCACCAGGTCCCCAGCCCTTGTTCTGCCCAGGATTACGAGTTAACCAATGTCTTGGAAGCTATATCAATCCAAGTTTGCCGCCCGTTCATAGCAGCTGGTAGTATCGATACCAGCGCTCCCCAACCCAATTCCCTCATCATCGGTGCCCTCTGATAATCAAAGTAACACCGAGAGGGTTTTGGTAGTTGCTTAGATTAGAATTAGATTCCGGTGATCTAACTCGACGTGATTTCACCGATCCTTGATCCCTTTCGACCTTGACCGGTTATTCATTAGGATTTCCCCTGGTTGGAAAAGGCAGAGACGTTAGGTAGCATAGACGGTTAAGACTCGATTAAAATAAATCCTAAGAGGAGAGTCCCGGCGCGGCTTCACCTCATCGGTCTACCTATAACCAACTTATCCAAAAGGGTTTACCCTATGCAAGAAAAATATATAAAACAGATTTTATTTCGCAAGAGTGAGATATGCCACAAAAATTTTTTGCCATAATTTGGATTTTATTTGAACCTGAGCTCGATCACTAATTTAGCTAATTTCGCGATGTTATTTATAGTTTTTACAGCAAGTGGCATATCATTCAAAAGAGGAAAGACTAGACTTTTTTGAGAAGATGGAAGACCCTGGTAATTTATTTTTAATTTTTTTATACGCACTTAAAGCCAAAGAACGTATTTTTTTTTAGATTCCAAAACTTTTTGAGAATTAAAACAAATGCTCGTTAAATAATGATATTATTGTTTTGGATGTAAAAAAGCCTAAAACAGTACACATTTAAACGAGATCAAAATTAGCTACCTTTATAATTAGCTACTCTGAATACTTTTTTTAATTCTACATTTATTGGATGATTTCGAGGTGATAAACAAAAAAGTTTCAAAATGTTATTAAAATAATAACATATGTCTTTTGAATTGCCACTAGAGCATAGCAGATAATCTATTCTGCAGGCCATACCAATTTGGCCGGCGTTGGACCAAACGCCCTGTATTTTTAAAGTTTCAATGAAAATTATTAACCGCTGTTTAAAGAAATAACGCCTTTAGGATATAAATCAATGAAAATATGAACATATCAAAAGTTTCAATTTGTTGTTTACTTCAGCTAAAGTTTCGGTGATTTCAAGTATGCTAGGTTTAGCTAGTTTTAGTTGTTTAAAACTAGCCCTGTACATAGTACAACTAGAAATTTTCTTGTCACAGAGATATTACAATTTAAATGGAATTTAGTTAGCGTTTAAGTTGCGTTTTATATAAATCCATCCGCATCATCTTCAAACATATCTTGTGAGTTGGATCTCAAACTATGAAATAAAAATTAAAAATTGCGCCAAAATCTTTAAATATCCTTACATTATTCATCTTAATGAAGCAGTACATACAATAAATTTAACCCAAAATAAAGTATTCTTGGTGACAAACCTCGGTATTCTTTATGAAAATAGATGGTCAAAACATTTTTTACAATTACTCCAGACATGAAAACCCACTTTGTTGAAATCTAAGAGACGCAAGTAGGTTCAAAAAGATTACGGTATCACTAGGGATTCGTCTAAGGAAAGAGCGCTTGACAATGATTTAGGTGTTTACCTACTTTTGTGATGTCTCATGAAAAGATTTAAGGAAAAAAGTTACTTTAAAGTCACTCATGGTTTAACAAGCTTTTTACAAATCCTGTAAGAATATCAGTTTAAAATTATAGGCCAAATTTTATTCAAAACTTAGCCGTTCATATTTTGTCTTGGATTTCCTGGTGGTTAAAATTTTATCTTATCAATAAATTGCTATACATTTTAAATGAGAAAAGTTCTGAAATAAGTAATAGAAACATTTGACAAAGCATTGCAATAACGAAAATACAAAGTTAAAATAATTGTGTACCTATCAAAACATAGAGAGCAACTAGCTACTGTTTGAATGGAGTGAACGATCGAAAAACGAGTTTATAATATATTAACAAATTTTCATTTAACAATATTATTTCTATTTTTGTTTTGTTCTTTTCTTTGTTAGTTTAGTTAAACGTACTAATCTCGGAACTTCCAGTTGAGTTTGTAAAACCTTTCCTAAATATATTGAAGAATCCAAAAACTACATGAATGTACATACTCGTAGTTGCGCTAAGAGGCTAGTACCACATGAACATATAATTTAATTGCTTATTTCATAGAACCGTGTAAGGGATTCTGTATCGATCATTAACCCACAATGACAGCTTTTTTAAAGATTAATTTTAAATATATTTATTTATTTATTCTTCATTGTACACATGGAGTAAGACATAACTTTATTAAACAATAGTGCACAATAGGCAGCCTTATCATCTACAGACAATCTCTTCCAGACAACCCTGCAGTGCGGTCACAGAACTTTATCGAATCGTATATTAACGAATGTTTACGAATGCTCGTATAGTATGGAGTCGGTTGCAAGTTTTGAGTAACATTGTAATTTTTTATTTTACAGATATTTATGAGTACAACATGTTTACAAATATTCAAAATTAACAAGGCACGCATTTATTTAAGCTGGCCGTGCGGCAATGCATAGATTTCAATTTTTTCTTAAAAACCGTCTCCATACTATATGAACATTCGTTAACAAACGATTTGATAAAGTTCTGTGATCGCACTGCTGGGTTGTGTTAAAGGATAATTTAAAGTCACATAATTTAAAAGATACATTTTAGAACTTAAAAACTAAAGAATAAATACATATAAATAATATATTAATACCTAGGTACATAAACACTATATATACACTATACACAAACATATACATACATACATACATACATATAAGTATACTAAATAGTATACTATGATATAATAATAATTATAATAGATTACTATGTCATAGATTTTCCAAGAAAGTGTGTCTTAACCAGTCTTTTGAATATGTTAATTGTTTGAGCCTGTTTGATCGCAAGAGGCAGTTCATTCCACAGTGACACGGCTGAAACCGTGAAGAATTTTTTATAAAATTCGGTTTTATGTAGAGATGTGGCTAGCTTAAAGTGATTGGTGGATCGTAATTGTCTATCATGGTCTGTGTTGCGATATTCAAATCTTGCAAATATACATCCTCTTTAGATTTTCTTAAGATGTATCAATTATATTTTTCAACTAGCTGAGCCCGCGACTTCGTTCGCGTGGACAACGAAACTTATCAATGAGTTTTTTGTGTAAAGTGCTAATTTGTGTAGAACGTAATTTATCGAGCATACTGGTATTGATAATTCTTTCCCGGCGCGGGCTTTTTGTGGCTAACAACAATAGAAAGCCAATAGTGTCTCATAAGCGGTGATTAAGAGGGTAGGTATATGCATGGGGTATATGATATCTTTACTTGCGGCATCGCTCGCGTTCTGTAAGTTTTTTGTAGTAGATTTGTACTTTGGTAGATGTTCAGCAGGATAACTGATAGCGAAGCTGATGCTTATTGCAACGAATGCTCACAAAGATAATGGTAACGACAGGTAGTCACCGTAAGACATCAATTGAGAGACTTAGCATACTCGACATTATCAGTGAGCCCGTCGGGAATATGAACATAAAGGTTCCTTGGACCACTCACGCTAAAGATGACCATGTGAAAAACAACTCACGCTAAGATCTATGTCAGCAACGCCCAGAGTTTGACCTTGTACCTTATTTATTGTCATAGAGTAACATAAAGCTACTGGAAACTGTACTCTCCTCAACTGAAATAGGAAAATGCTCGGAATCAAATGAATTCTAGGAATCAAAACACTTTCCCCGGTACCAAAACCGGTTAAAATTTCTGCCTTAATTATGTAAACACTCACCAATAATCTGCGCTTTATCACTATTCCATATACAGGATTTTCCGTGTGATCAAGATCTATAGGTATTTTAAATACAGTATGAGCTGTTTTTCCTCCTGGTAACAATGTCTCTGCTATTCCTAATAGAATTTCTTCCAATGTGTTTAACACTAAGGCAGACACGGTCAAATAACAATTTTTGCTCGGATGTAATATGTAAAACTCTGTTTTCCAAAGTTTTAATTCTCAATAACGAAAATAAAATACCTACCTACCTAAATAAATAAATTTCTGATGATAAATAATCTAAACTCAATAAAAAAACAAAATCCCTAAAAACTAATATCAATACGAATGACTAATCCTACCTAACAATTTTATAAAATAGCCTACGGTCACTACGTACAATATCACATATACTACCTAAACATTGAAATTAAAATCTATACCTACGACTTATAGAAATAAAACTAAATAACTCTACTTTAAACTGTACTTAGTAAAAACTAAAAGGAATAAAATGGGTTACACTGAAAAGCACGGTTTAGAGTTGAAATTGGTAGTTAAATACAATTTATAGAATGCTAAGAAGAAGAACGAACGCTCGCCACTTGACTTGACACGCTTAAATCAAATTTCAAAAAACCGTCCTTATACGGTAGCGATCTGTGGCAGCCACGCACTGCTAGAATGGTATAAGCTAAATTCAACCTTCAGCACTACATTAACAGCATTACCTTAGAACTTAGTGAACTGCGTGTGACGTATATAACCTTTTTTTTTTATAAATTATGGATGGGACGTTTGTCTTCCATGCCACCTGATGTTAAGTAAACATGAAGACTAAGGTGGTACACGTCCATCTACGAGAAACCTATTCACTCGACGCTTAAAAGTACTAGGACTATACTGGTCAGGGAAAATAGACGCAGGCAGTTCATTCCAAACCTTGGCGACCCGTATCAAAAAGGAACTGTCAAAGCGCTTAGTTCGACTTTTCGGAATATCTACCACATACGGATGGAAGTTCTGTCTGAGTCTAGTAGTCCGATGGTAAATGGGTGAGGGTTCAATTTGTTCAAACAGAGCACTGGCGCACTCACCAAAATGTATCCAGTAGTACACGGTTAGACACGCAACCTTACGACGATGCTCTAAGGTCTGCAGTTTTTTGGTTGTAAGTTTACGGGCTCTTCGGTCAACGGAGTCCAGCGCTTCTAGTTGATATTTGGCTGAACCATCCCAAAGATGACTGCAGTACTCCATGCATGATCGCACTTGAGCTGTGTATAAGTTACGAAGCTGTGCAGGGCCGAAGTACCACCGTACCTTCCAGATGATTCCCAACTTTTTCGAAGCTACTTGAGCCATGGACACAATTTGTTGACCGAAGTTTAAACTGAATGTTACAGTTACGCCTAAAAGCCCTAGATGGTCAGTGATGGGGACAGATACATTTTGGAAAGTGGGCTCTTTTTTGCGGAGAATAGACACGCCTGAGTTTTGGACGCATTGAATTTGACCAAATTCGACTCACCCCAATCGGATACTTTTCGTAAGGTCAAATCAACGCGCTCAATCACTTAAACTTTCTTAAACTCTGGATTTCACGGGGGCTCGCTCGCGCATTGGATACGTATCTCTCTACAACAGTGCTGTCATCAGCATATCCAATAATGCCCGGTGTTAAAAGGTCATTAATGTGCAGCAAGAATAATGTTGCAGAGAGAACAGATCCCTGAGGTACCCCGGCATTAACTGCCATTTGGTCGGAGGAGTAGCCATCTAAGACTACTCGAATTGACCGTTCCCTCAGAAAATCAGATATCCAGTCGCAGAGCCCGGTCGGTATGCCATATGCTGGAAGCATACTTAAGAGACCATCATGCCAGACCCTGTCAAAGGCCTTGGAAATGTCTTAGGATACAGCTATTGCTTCACCATGACCCTCCAAGGCCTCACTCCATAAGTGAGTGGCATACACGAGAAGATTGCCGGTCGAGCGTCCGTTCCGAAAACCATATTGGCTATCGCTTAGGAGCTCGTTGGTCTCGAGGTATGCCAGGAGTTGATTATTCAATACACGTTCCATGACTTTGCAAAGTATGGAGGTGATTGAAATTGGTCGATAGTTGACAGGGTCGGCACGGCTTCCCTTCTTCGGTATTGGCTGTACGTTAGCAAGCTTCCAGGACTTGGGGACCTTACCCGATTCCAATGAAATTCGATAGAGGCGCGTCAAAACGGGAGACAACTCAGCTGCGCAGTGTTTTAGGACCACTGCAGGAATGGGGTCTGGACTACTAGCTTTGTTCTCGTCTAGGTGCAGCAAGCATTTAAGAACCTCCTTTTGGCGAATGTGAACGGTACCCATTGTAGGTCCGGACTGAGGTAATTGGGGTGGGATTTTTCCTTGGCAATCTAGACGAGAATTTTCCGCAAAGATACTAGCAAATAAATCTGCTTTCTACTTAGCAGTGTGGGCCAAAGAACCATCGGGTTTCCTCAGTGGTGGCAGCGACGGGCGACAAAAGTTCATTTTTACCGACTTGGCAAGGGACCAGAAAGCTTTACTTCCCGAAGGGTATGCTGCTATTTTGTCTCCGATACGGCCTATGTGGGCAAAACGAGCTCTTTTGATCACCTTTTTGCAGGACTTGGCGGCAGCATTGTATCTTTTCTTAAGTTCATGCGAATCCAGGGCTTTACTTCTGCGAGCATTTGCCCATGCTTTGTATGCTTCCCGCTTTCGCTTTTCAGCGGCAAGGCAAGCACTATTAAACCATGGGCAAGCTTTGGTTTCAAGGGATAGGTTAGCGTGGGAAATGTAGTACTCCATTGCTTGAACTATCACACTCGAGACAGCATCAGCGCAGCACGATGGATCGGTTCATGTAAAACAAGTTTGCCGCCATGGATAAGATGCGAAGAAATGTCGCATTTCATCCCAATCTACTGATTTGTAACGCCATACTCGCCTGGAGCCTTTTGGGCGGGTGTCAGGTGGCGTGTACAGCAATACAGATTTCACCATACAGTGATCGGATGTCCCTAAAGGTGCAGTGCCGGACACCGAATATCTGTCAGGATCGGTTGTCAGCAAAAGGTCCAGGCAATACGCAATGTGGCCAGCAACGTCGAGGATGCGCGTGTGCTCGTTAACAAGCTGTGAGAGACCATAAGTCAGCGAAAACTTAAAGGCCTCTCTGCCAGCATGGTGAGTGTCCTGATACGGGTATAACCACTGCCCGTTGTGAGCATTAAAATCCCCCAGAAACACCAACTGCGCCGTGGGAAAACGTTGCTGAATCTTATCTGCTGTATTGCCAAGGTATTCCATAAGCCTCGTGGTCTCCCGATCTCCGTTATGTGAACGATAGATACAGGCGTAAACCAAACCCACTTGGTCTAGGCCAGTATCTATGGTAACCCACATGACTGAAAGGTCCGGCACTTCCAAGTAACGGAGACGCTGATAACAGATCGCGTCACTGGCATACATGCACACCCACATCGACTCCTGACATACCTCGAGACCAACGAGCTCCTAAGCGATAGCCAATATGGTTTCCGCAACGGACGCTCGACCGGCAATCTTCTCGTGTATGCCACTCACTTATGGAGTGAGGCCTTGGCGGGTCATGGTGAAGCAATAGCTGTATCCTGTATCCTTAGACATTTCCAAGGCCTTTGACAGGGTCTGGCATGATGGTCTCTTAAGTAAGCTCCCAGCATATGGCATACCGGTTGGGCTTGCGACTGAATATCTGATTTTCTGAGGGAACGGTCAATTCGAGTAGTCTTAGATGGCTACTCCTCCGATCAAATGGCAATTAATGCCGGGGTACCTCAGGGATCTGTTCTTTCTGCAACATTATTCTTGCTGCACATTAATGACCTTTTAACACCGGGCATTATTGGTTATGCTGATGACAGCACTGTTGTAGAGAGATACGTATCCAATGCGCGAGCGAGCCCCCGTGAAATCGAGAGTTTAAGAAAGTCAATGATTGAGCGCGTTGATTTGACCTTACGGAAAGTATCCGATTGGGGTGAGTCGAATTTGGTCAAATTCAACGCGTTCAAAACTCAGGCGTGTCTATTCTCCGCAAAAAAGAGCACCTTCACATTTACGCCCACTTTCCAAAATGTATCTGTCCCCATCACTGACCATCTAGGGCTTTTAGGCGTAACTGTAACTTCCAGTTTAAACTTCGGTCAACAAATTGTGTCTATGGCTCAAGTAGCTTCGAAAAAGTTGGGAATCATCTCGAAGGTACGGCGGTACTTCGGCCCTGCATAGTTTCTTAGCTGTGTATAAGAGCTCAAGTGCGATCATGCGTGGAGTACTGCAGTCATCTTTGGGATGGTTCAGCCAAATATCAACTAGAAGCGCTGGACTCCGTTGACCGAAGAGCCCGTAAATTAATCAACGACGTCGACCTTACAACCAAAAAACTGCAGACCTTAGAGCATCGTCGTAAGGTTGCGTGTTTAACCGTGTACTACAGGATACATTTTGGTGAGTGCGCCAGTGCTCTGTTTGAACAAATTGAACCCTCACCCTTTTACCATCGGACTACTAGACGCAGACAGAACTTCCATCCGTATGTGGTAGATATTCCGAAAAGTCGAACTAAGCGCTTTGACAGTTCCTTTTTGATACGGGTCGCCAAGGTTTGGAATGAACTGCCTGCGTCTATTTTCCCTGACCAGTATAGTTCTAGTACTATTAAGCGTCGAGTGAATAGGTTTCTCGTGGATGGACGTGTAACACCTTAGTCTTCATGTTCACTTAACATCAGGTGGCATGGAAGACAAACGTCCCATCCATAATTCATAAAAAGAAAAAAAAACCCCGGCGTGCGGGCGGAAAAGAGACTCCAGGATATAGCTTGGGTAACCAAGGTATGCCGAGTCTGACGGATCGCAGATCTGCGTCTCTGTTAGAAAGAGTAGGTGTGGTCTCTCCGTCTCAAGATGGTGGTGGACATCATTCAGATTGGAGTGCACTCCTCGGATGTTACAGAAGTGCACTTTAAGGGAGAGGAAGGGCAACCGCTGTTGAACCATACTCTTTTTAGGACCTTTCATTCTGCCGTCCTCAAGCTAAAATGCCGTTAACCAACATCAGGTCGACTTTAACATTTTGATGCCATCATAATCAGAAAAAAAATCTCTATCGACCTGTATTTCCAGAATTTTCGTAGCTTTTACTGTCTTCAAGATATAAAAGTTAGAAATGCCGCTATCTACCCGTAAATGGTTACCTTCCAACGCTTAAAATTCTTTAAGTACCATTGCTAAACTAAAAAGCGGTTAAAAGTATATAGTGTAAGTTTTTTTTATAAAAAATATACTCATTATCTTAGCTAAATTGTCGTTAAGCGAGATCTGCAGGCCTATTACGGTTCTTTCATGACATGACATAATAAACAAGATTTCTATGATACAATGATCAACAATTGTGACATAAAGAATAAACGAATTCCCTTTATATTTGCATGCAAGAGGCGTTGCATTACCTTTTAAAATTCAATCATCAATCAAGTTTCAATCATCGTCTATGACTTAAAAACGTCAATTGAAAAAGGTGAGATCGCACCCACCTCTATGATATGTTGGTTTCTTGATTTCATTTGTGTTCTTCCATTTCGTTTGCTTTCATAAATAAATACTTAATTATTATATATGGGGGTTATTGTATTCAATTAACATGGTATACCGAATAATGTTCGTATGATAAGTTTTAAGGCCGCTCCACATTCTCGCGGGAATCTCGCGAGTCGTTAATATAATTATCTTCATACATAGAATATAAAGCCTTGAGATCAATATGTTTTTATCACAATTTATCTTTATTTGTTAGTAAATAAAACATATTCAATATTAATTTTTATCTTCCTGGACCATTTTCAATACTAACAATATAAAAAAATTAACAAAAACTCTTAAAATCTATTACGAGAAACATGCGATCGTGACTCCTACACAAAACTCCAAACTCCCCACAAACCCCAAAACCCACAAAAAGTAGAGAAAAATGAGAGAAATTGAGAAGAATACGAGTATGGCTTTCTCGGGAGATTCTCGCGAGAATGTTGAGCGGCCTTAACGTCAAAACTATTTCATATCATCGCATGGTTTTGAGATCCATAATAGGCCTGCTGTTCTCTACAATGCCGTTAAAGTACCTAAACGTCTATCTAGTTAACCTTTTATTTAAACTATTATATGGTAATATACCAAACTATAAAGACGTTAAAGATAAATCATAAACAAAACTGCCACTTAACCGCATTTTAGTCTTGCATTAATATTTTTTTACAAGACTTAAATACCGCTAAACCACAATACCAAACTAAAATGCAGCTATCTGCTCTAGCGCGGCCAATAATTTGGCGACATGATCGAAGTGACGGGGAATGCGGGCGGGTGCGCGTGGTCATTGGGGCTCCCGCTCAGTCCCTGTCAGATATAGCCGACAAATATTTTCGATTCTATTCCGCCACGGTCGTATATATATACAACTACAAACCACCATTCGTTTCATATGCTTTATTTATTTAAAAACGCTGGATTATGTTAAAAAAATGATAGTTTTTGGTAAATGGTTAATCAAGTAATCATTATAATTGAGTACATTTAAGCCTCTTAATTAGAAAACCTTAAAAATATGTCAGAAGTTGGATGAATTACTGATTTTATTATTGGAAAATTGCATTGATGTCCAGCGTCATTGTTGGATAAAACCGACCATAGGGATGGGCCATAAGCAAAGATTTACTGAAACTAACACTTAAGTAAAAATATTTCTGTTTGACTATTTTGACTATTTTTTAACAAATAAATTAAAACAATTGAAGAAATTGTTACTATAGAAATAAATATGTGTAATTTCTTTGAAAATAAGTATAAAAATGTCTGTGACTGAGTTGATGATCCCCATCCTACACACTACACACATCAAAAAAGTCTAAGCAACATGTACTTATGTGAATTTTTAATAATATTATTAAGTTTCTATTTTTTATTTGAATATACTTTTAGGATCTTTTTGAAGTAAAAACAACATCTGTCATTTTTATATTGTTTTTGTAATAACAAAAAATAACAATATAATGTCTTCTGTTTCATACGCAAAACGAGCTTAGATAATAAAACTTGTCGGCACCGATTATTCATGGAATCAATGAGTCTGTTAATCTGGCCCTGCGGTAATCGCTCCCAGTGGAATTTAAGCAAATGCAAATCCTTCAGCTGCTGGCCTGTTTTTACCTGGTCCAAGTCCTCTAAAACACTTCTTTGGAGAATATCTCACGCGTGCTCTATGGGGTTGAGGTCCGGAGACTGTGCTGGCCAGGGCAACACCCGGATATTTTCTGTTGCCAAGTACCGACTAGTCCACAAGGCTATGTGAACTTGCATTATCGTGCATCGATGTGAAGTCTGGGCCAAGTGTTTGTACAAATGGATGGGGGTTTAAGTACATCCTCAACGTAATTTTCAGCGTACATGTTTCCATTTACAAAAAAGAAATCAGTTCTCCTATTCTTCATAATCCCCGCCCACACCATAACAGTTGATCCGCTGTACGGATGCACTTCTTGAATGCACCTCAGCCTTTCTCTATTTCCGGGATGTCGGTACACTCTCACTTTTCTAGAATCAGGCCTAAATCCGAATCGCGACTAAACAATGAGACAAAATATTTTTATTGTCCCATTGTTCCTGGCTCCATGTTAATTGTTCCCTACACCGTTCGTTCCGACGCACGCGATTGCCGTGACGTAAAGGCGGAAGGACACTGAATTGGGCGTCGTGCTCGTAGGCCGTACTCACGGAGTCGATTTCGCACGGTTTGTAAGCTAACATCAACACCACTTGAGTTTAGTAGCCTTAAATCTATCTGGCGGGCAGTCATCATCGGCTGGCGTCTTGCAGTTAGTTGTATGTAGCGGTCTTGCCGAGCGGTGGTACTCCTTCCGTGGCCTGGATGTTGTTCAGCAGGATCTCCTGTGTTGTTGTAACGCTTCCAAAGACGACAAATAACGCTCCCGTTGACACCAAAATGCCGGGATACTTGGGATTGATTTCTTCCCGCTTGCAACATCCCTACAGCTCTTTGCATGGTGTAAAAAATGGATAAAATCATGTAGAATGTAATTATGCCGATAACTCTATTGAAATTATTGTCAAAATTTATAAAATGAAGATTCGACACAAAATTCAATTAAGATGGAAAATGCATTGAAATTCTATTTAAATGCATTCGTTTTTGTTTTGTAAAAAAAAAACAATAGAATATCATTTTTTTTCTAACCAGCCAGTGAGTAAATTAAAACAAAAAAGTTTGCATACCGATACCTACCGAACTTTTACAAAAAAAAGAGATTCGTTAAGATTTTTTTAATTTTATGCTTGTTGCTAAGACTTTTTTGGTGTATGTATTTAATTTGATACCCCTGTTTTTTTCTTAAATACTAAGCTAAAATGCAGTTATCGTTATAGGTTTTGTATTTGGCCGCATTTTAGCGTTGTAGTTTATATAAAATTTCGACAATTAAAAGATTTTTTCATAAAATCCAACTCTAAATAGCGGTTAAGTACGTTTACTGCATTTTTATTTAATTTTAGATATCATAGTGCTAAGCTAAAACAACTCTATAGTCTTTTAACGGGTTTCTAGCTTAGAAATAATTAATCTTTTTTTTAGTATCGTAATATTTCATAAAATCAAAGTAAAACTAAACCCTAAATTGCCGTTATTGTTTACGCAACGGCATTTTAGTCGTGAATTCAAGAATTAATATTTAGAGAAACACTTAGAGAAAAAACATTTTTACGATTAATATTATATAAAAGTTCTTATTATAAATTAAAATACTTGCTATTTGATAGTGCTCTGTGAGATCTTTCCATCCGTACATTAAAGTCCAAATTATGAGTGACAGTTAGAAAGTAGCACGCATTTCAAAAAATTGCCGCGTTTTTTGCTCATAACTCAAAAAAACCTTTTTGTACTTAACGGCATTTTGTCTTGAGGACGGCAGCATTGTGAATTGGCAGTTGAGTGAATAGGGAGGAGAATAGAAGTTGAGTGAAGCGCTGCAAATGGAACCAAGCAACTCGTAGGGAACAACGCACCATTGGGGAACTCGCCTGGAGACTGAGGGGATGCCCGAACCCCCCCGAGGTCGCCATTGGGTCCTCTCCAACCGGTCGCCAACCGGCACGATGGAGCCTCCCGGGATTTTTCGCGAGGTGGCGGAGCAGCCTTTCGCATGTGGCTGGCATGCTACTTGGGCCCCCTACTACCTGCGGTCGGCCAGCGGTGCACCGTGCTTCGGATCCCGCTACCCTCCAAAACAAGTTACCCAGTGAGTCACTATCCTACGAGTTGAAAACAGTTCTCCAATGCAGCACGATTACTCAGACCTACCCTCCTAAATGTCTACACTAAACATCATGCCGGAACGCGACTAAGTCACTTGGCGGCATGGTTTTGTCTAGTGGGTGGTGACAAGCCGCGGCCGAAGCCTACCACCAGATGATACCACTCGTTTAGCGCCACCCAGGGACCACGTACAAGGCATCGAGGGCTAAACCTTGCGGACGCGAGCAGTTTTTAGTCCCCTAGTCCCCTACGACAAACTTATTATTTGCGGTTGGTACAGTAGTCGGGTCTAGGATCTAACCGCAAAATTAAGTTTTTTTTGTATATACTTTTCTGGGATAAAAATACCCAGTGTGTTGCCCATAATGTCAAAAAATAATTATACCAAGTTTCATCGTAATCGAACCGGTAGTTTTGGCGTGGTGCCTGAACAAACAGACAGACAGACAAAATTTTTTTAATCACATTTTTGGGTTCGGAGTCGGTCTAGTAACACCCCCTGGCATTTATTTTTTTTATATTTTCAATGTGCAGAATTTTCACTTCTACAGATTTATTATAAGTATTGAATATATAGATGAGGCAAACCTTTGTAACGGGCTCAGTGCAGGGCTATGAGTCTCTTCGCCGGGTGACATTAACCACCAAGCTGACCCAGTACTGACTGTTTGATGTCAGAATTTCCAGTTCTGCTGACTCACCCTATACAGTAATCGCTATTACTCTATACAAATATACTCCTTGACGTGCCTTTGAAGCCCGAAAGTCGTCATGGTTATATAACTATCGGCAACCTCCATTATATAATAATAATTAATAATATAATAATAATAAATAAATAAATATTTCTGACACTCACACAACATTCATCATCACAACTCTTTGTAATGAGCCCACTGCAGGGCATGAGTCTCCCCCTGGGTGAAGAGGAGGTATAGGCCATAATCCAGCAACCTGGCCCAGTGCTGGGACAAACCCTAACGACTACTGTATACAATTATACAGCACCCGGGACCGACTGCTTAACGTGCCCTCCGAAGCACGGAAGTCGCCGTGAGAAATGAATGGTCGGAGGTCACCCATCCAAGTACCGACCCAGCCGAACGTTGCTTAACCTGTGATATCGTATGATACACACAGTAACCACGGCGCCACGACGACTTCCACACACAACATTATCTAGCCCAAATTAAGTTTCTTAAAGAACTTGTGTTATGGAAACTAGTTAACTGATATACTTAAGAAATATATAAACATAGATATTGAATAAATACATACTTTTTTATTAGAAAATAAACTTAAATAAACATATAAACATCCATGACTTGACGACTAATATCTGTGTTCATCACACAAATATCCGTCGCCGCCGGGATTCGAACCCAGGACCTCTGGCATAGAAGGCAATGTACGTTACCCTACACCAGCCGGTCGTCATTCATTATTATATACATTACATATGCATTCATTATTTGTTTTTACTTAATAAATATAGGTTCGTCAACAAGTTTTATTAAAATATAAACAGTCTGTTTGAATAACATTAATTTTGTTGGGCAATGTTTTTCATCAGATTGGATTTCTGTGAAATTTTCATTTTCAGATTCAATGTAACAAAATATTAATACAAAATAAACGAAATATTTTACTTATATTTAAGCTTCGAGCATAAAATCTTTTTTGATATTGATATACTACTCCTATACATAAATGATGCTAAGGTTTCAAAGAAATATGTACAAAGGTGTAAATTTGAGTATGAGATCTGAAAGAGAATGTAAATATTTATTTAAAGGCATATCCGAATGCGTGTGGTGCCGCCTTAAGAATAGCGCTATCCCATCTCCTCCCGTGGCGACTAAGGGAAAAATAATCCTGAGGACGGGCAGCAGCGTCCTTCTGCGTAGCTAAACATCTTACTGCGATTGCCAACCCGCCTGCCAAGCGTGGCGATTACGGCATTCAAACCTCCTTTTGGGGAAGGCCTATGTCTAGCAGTGGACGCCTACGAGCTGCTGATGATGATAATTATATCCTAATACATTCACTTCATATTTCAACTATTCATAAATGTGTTATTAAATAAATGTAGCCTTAGTAAAGGGCAAATTTGATTGGTGTTTTTTTAATTGGCGACTAAACCCGCGCTGGACCTCAATCTTACCTGATGGTGAGTTAAGATAAGGTTTAAGATGATAGCACATGGGTTAAGGATGGACATGACTCTTCAAGAAATATAGCTGAAACTCGTCACCGCAGAAGCGGTGACATTTTTTCCTCAATCCCAGGTTAATATCTGATCTTAATGAAATGAGGTCTAAAAAAACTTCAAATAACATTTATCTTATATTTATCTTAGGGCGTGGATCCATCTCTACGGTACGGGGCCGTATGACGTGCCGTTTCACTGCAACGGAAATGAAAAAAAAAGACGTGTGGCACTCGGAGACTGCCGCGGTAAAGCTATTGCATAGCATTTTTATCAACTTATGCAATTATAATTATTTATTTATTTTATTAATGCAGTAATGTTTGATCTAATATGAAGTTCCACAAGTTCCTAGTAGATGGCGCTGATTGTTTATTAAAGCCCGCATGTAAAGTTATGAAATCGAAGTATCACCTCTGTGCCGGTCGGAGTGGGGGGTGTTAGGTTTTTTTCGTTACGTAATTTCTGGATTCGGTCCCCACGCTCAAGGCCGCGATAGAAGCTTTTTTTTTTTTTTTTTTATAAGTGACTAAACCCGCGTTTGACCTTAGTCTCACCTGATGGTAAGTGACGATGAGGTCGAAGATGGAAGCACACGGGTTTAGGAAGGAACTGGCTCTTTATACAATATTGCCGGAACACATTACCGCCGGAGCGGTAACATTTGGCGGCAGACTTTATATAAAGGGTGGTCGCTAGCCAGGCGGACCCAGAAGGGATCCTACCACCAAGCATAAGCTTTGCAATAGCTTAAAAAGAATAACAAAAAAGTAATCAAAAATGAATAACAGAATAACACAACGAAAAATATGCCATATAAAGGCACGGCGCCGCCGCCGTGACATCGCGCGGCGCAGTGCCGTACGGTGCAAATCAATGCTTTTCTATAATAAACTATGATGGAGATAATTTTAAGAGCTAATATGAAGCGCTGAGTGGTGCGCCGTGCACGACGCCGTGGAAAGTTGCGGCGCGCCGTGCAGCGCGACAAGGCAAGGTAGCAGATATACTGATACAGGTTTTGGACTATATGAAGCCAAAACACTTATTTAATAAGATTTAGGTAGTTAGAAGACAAGATCTGTTCTACTTTTGAAAATCAGGGGCAACTTACCCTGCGTTCCATAGTAAAAAATACATATGCGGTCATATCTCGATGAAAATTACAGAAAAATGTTAAAGAGTAAACAAATTGAATAGATAGCCTCTATCGAATAGAAATAGAAATATAAATAGCAAAACATTTATTCACATGAAAAAAAAACAATACAATCACTCATAACGCAATTTTATACAATTTGTAGATATATAATCATATGAAAAGGACTAACTAAGCATATGCCAGGAGTCTGGTAGGGCTCGAGGCGCTGGTATTCTGTTAGTCCCGGAGAGTAGGGGAATTTATACAAAAACAAGTTAAGTTTAGAACAAAAACATTAAATTAAAACTAGTTTGGAAATCTAGGACTACACTTGTACATGTAATGATAAAGAAAAAGAAAATTTATTAATGGCAGCTACTTACAAGGGTAAATGAATAAGTATTATTAAATATATAAAATAAATAAATATTCATGATATATTTTATTAAATATTAGGAGCAATCTATTAATAAATAAATAAGCATATATTCAGATCAATATAAAATTTATTTAGAATAAAGATAAATAAATAACTTTAACTTATTACTATTAACAAATTAGGGCGTAAAATAGTCAACCAGATGGCATTAATAAAAATCAACATTTCCCCTAAGTTCCTTTTTTCTCTTTTCAATCCTACGTGCGCCGTAGAGATGGAGCCACGCCATTATCATCTTATTTCTAGCAATCCATCACAAAACATGATTAGGCGAAAATCCGATAAAAGATTCTTTCAACGCTTCTTATAGTCGAATAATGGTCATAATGAGCAAGTGAAAAGTAAAAAGTAAAGCCTTAGCAGGTGAAGCGCTTAGTTACTTGCTTAGTCATGAAACAGGTTAAATTGTTTTCTCTTTAAGCTTTAAAGTAACGATTAATGGTTTAAAATGTTTGTATTCTTAAACGCTACAAAGGCAGTCAAATGGCCAATGGTTTTGCATGATGGTAAATAATCTATAGAGGGCATGTACTTTCCCCATAAAAATAGTATGAATGATGCCTTATCGACCCAAGGCAAAAATGGAAAAGTTCTGTTCCTGTAATTTCATTGTTTTGTTTTCTAAAGAGGTGATTGGGTAACAATATCTTACTCCTACTCCAAAATTAGATATTTTAGGTTTTTTTTTTCTTCATATCATGAACTCATTATTCATAAATATGAATATGTCAAAATAAGCAGTTAGCGAAGTTTTTTTTTAGTAAAAATAAGTGTTTAATGTATGATCAAAAAAGTTAAATAACTCAAAAACAGTCGAGTTTTGAAGGTTCCATAGTGCAAATAGTTGGTTTTGACATACTTTATAACCCCTAAATAGACGTGAGTTCAATAACAAATTACCCTGTATATTTTTGACCAACTGTAAATAAACTAGGATTATTGCTATATTTACTTTATTTCTATATAATATATGATAATATTGAAATATGACAATTGAAAGAAGATGCAATAACTAAGAGCGAAAATTTTATTCACTATAACGGGACTTGATTATAAATAAATAAATAAATAAATAAATTCCCCAGACAATCTCACCAACTACATGGCCCCAAAGTAAGCATAGCTTGTGTTATGGGATACCATATAGCGAACTAGGGGGTAACCTAGAATATAAATACATAAATAGATAAACACCCAGACACGGAACATTTTTTTTTCCTTGTTCCGTGCGGAGATCTAACCCGCAACCACTGGCGTCTGAGGCAGATAGGTTTACCCCAACGCCAAAGTGTTCGTCACCGTTTACCGAGAAACGCGTTCACATAACGCACGGATAGTTCAGCTTTTAAAGATTCTACGTTTATACTTTTTCATGTCATCAGTTTCCTTAATTGTTAAAGAGAGCAGAAAGGCCCGTAATCTAATTTTTCAAGCGTACAAACACAAAAGGAACGTTAGAATTGTTTTTTTGAGCATGTTCATTATATAAATACGATTAGGACCGATGTATTCATTGAATGGAGCACTGTACAACTTAAAAATAAATAATCTGTTCAACGTCCTACTTATGATTCATAAAATAAGGGATTTTATATGTTTACTTGATAATAAGAAGCAACAATTTGATTGAAATATTCAAAAAACATTAATCAGAATCAGAATCAGAATCAGAATAAATTTATTGACAACTACAACAAACACATACACAAAGCAAATACAAGAAACACAAAATAGAACAATAATAACAGATTTAGTATGTTTGCTGTAGCAGTGCAAAGGGCCATAGCTCAGCGACATTATTGTTCAATGAACAAAACGCTGATTTTCAGCTAAAGCCTAAGAGGGTTAGGTATCCACTGCAGATTACACTAACATTAAATTATAAATTACAAATTGACCTTCATTTTTAATTAAAAATAAAAACATAACTTGAGATTGAGTTAGAGAATTAAACCTTAAATAAAATAGAACATTGAATATTAAAATTTGAATCTGTAAAAATAAAATAAAATAAAATAAAATAATTAAAACCTAAATAAATAAAATAAGAAATAAATTATAATTTAATTAAATTGAAATAGAAATTGAATATTTAAATTAAATTAAAATTAAAATTTAATCACATCTAAATTAAAAATAGAAATGATATTTTAAAAAAGATTTGACTAACCTAAATTAAATAAATATTAAATAAAATGTCAAATGTAAAATGTAGTTAATCACTATGAGAATAATGAGAATAAAAAACTAGAGATTAATCATCTTACCAATACTAATTATATTATATATGTGAAAGTTTGGATATATGGATGTCTGGATGTATTGATGTTTGTTCCTCGCGGGAGAACGGCTAAACGGATTTGGAGGAAATTTGGCATAGAGATAGTGTACTGTCTGGAATAGCACATAGGCTTCTTTTTATCCTGAAATTCCCGCAGGATTCGAAATTGCGCGGGTAAAAACGTGCGCAACAGCTAGTAATTGATAAGTAAATTAAATTGGATATTTGTATCGTAAATTAATCTTACTCCAGTGTTGCACATGCATGCATATCGTAGGTACCTACCACAACAATCCCTCAAAAGAGGATGGGTAAAGGCGAGGCCACAGTTCAATTTTATTGCCAAAATTCTTTGTTTTTATGTAGTTATGCAAATCAAGATTATGCAAATACGCACATCTTATACATTTGAGGGAGGCTTGAGGTGATCAAACACCAACTGTATACATACAATTCGATATCGACTGCTCATCGTGTAGTTCGGAGTACGGTGGTCACCACACACTTGTACCTAATCCCGGTGAATGTTGTATAGTTATATCGAATACTAGCTGTTGCGCGCGGTTTTACCCGCGCAATTTCGATTACCGCGGGATTTTCGGGATAAAAAATAGCCTATATGGATTCGGAAGAATCCCTTTAAGTAATGGTAAAAAAAATTTGAAATCGGTCCAGTATTTTTTGAGCCTATTTAATACAAACATACAAAAATACAAAGGTTTCCTCTTTATAATATTAGTATAGAATAGCTTTTGCCCGCAACTTCGTACGCGCATAAACATTGTTTATATTTAACACAACCAGTCATTGAAGAACCTTTATGCCAAGTATTACATCCATACACTGAAGAAATAATTTTTCATACAAACTAAAAAGTCCAATATTTCGTGTTCCCGTGGGAATGTCGGGAACATCTTTCACAACACAAACAGTCACTCACTGAGGAACCTTTATACTAAGTATCACATCTGTGCACTCATGGAATATTTTTTTTCATACAAACTATAAATCATATATTTCCCGTTCTCGTAGGAATTTCGAGAATTACTTTCATAGCACAAACAGGCACTCTTTGAAGAACCTTCATGCCTAGTATCACAACCGTGCACTCACGGAATAAGATTTTTCATACAAACTAAAAATTCCAACCCCTTCCCGTGGGAATTTCGGGAATTCCTTACATAATACAAACAGACACTTATTGAGGAACCTTTATACCAAGTATCACATCCGTGCACTCAAGGAATAATATTTTTCCATACAAACTAAAACATCGTATATTTCCCGTTCCCGTGGGAATTTCGGGAATTTATTTCATAACACAACCAGACACACATTGAAAAACCTTTACACCAAGTTTTACATTGGTGCACTTAAGGAATAAGATTTTTCATACAAACTAAAAAGTCCTATATTTTCCGTTCCCGTGGGAATTTCGGGAATTCCTTCCTTAATGCACCCCTACATTCCCTAAAAAATGTATGTTCAAAATTTCAGCTCTCTACGCCCAGTAGTTACGGCTGTACGTTGTCTGTCAGTCACTCATTCACTCAGTCAGTAACGTAACAGTTTTATATGTTTTATATATATTGATTGATTGTGCCCTACTATATAGCATTTCTTTTTAATATTAGGAATATGCCATAATAAAAATATTCCTAATATTTTGAGGTATATTTTAGTAATATTTCAATTTTCAGTTGCATAGTGGTTTTATAGATTTTTGTATGTTTTGTTTTTTAGTTCTGACACTTACATAACTCTCACCAAAATGTTTAAGAGTTTTGTTTTTGTGATCTTTCCATAAATTAGGATCTATTTTTATCATTTTTGTAAGCTATTAAATAGAGGTTATGAGTCTTTCCTCCGATTTTGTAGTAACAATATCCTGTGATATAATAGATCATGTATCAATGTATGCAAAACGTCATGTTAATCCAAAATAATTCTTAGGTCATAGTCCTTATTAATGTATAAAATAGGCGGCGTGGCAATAACATGTATTTTCTATTAGGTCGATGGACTCATCATCATTGAATTATCAGTAGTGTGCACGAAGGCGCAGAGTTTTCCATCTCAGGTAGTAATGGTTCAATAACATTTTGAGAAATATCTAAAATTTAAATTTTTGTTACATTTGGTGATATATTATTGACGTGGGGCGAAAGATTTGCTACTATAATGGGGCTGGCAACATAAAATCATCAATATTATACTTAGTATTAATTGAAAACGAATATTAAAAGAATTCAGGATCAGAATTCGAAGCGTATCTAACTGCAGCGGGGCGTCAGGCAAGGCGATGTTTATATCGCCTAACCTATTCACCGCTGCGTTGGAAGATGTCTTTAAGCTTCTGGACTGGGACGGGCTCGGCATCAACGTCAACGGCGAGTAAGTACATCACTCACCTTCGATTTGCGGATAACATCGCAGTCATGGCTGAAACCCTGCAGGACCCGAGTAAAATGCTCGATGACATCAGTGGAATCTCGCGGCGAGTGGGTCTTAAAATGAATTTGGATAAGACGAAGATCATGTCGAACGTCCATGTTGCACCTGCTCCTGTGGTAAAAGGAGGCACCACGCTCGAAGTTGTCGACGATTATTCAAACAGGGTTGTTTTTTAGTCACTGACCAATTTTTTTTACACAATAATTATCATTTATATACGACCACTTTGGCGATGGGGTAATCCTCGGACGCCAATGGTTGCGGGTTCGATTCCCGCACGGAACAAGAAAAAAAAATGTTCCGTGTCTAGGTGTTTATCTATTTATGTATTTATATTCTAGGTTCCCCCCTAGTTCGCTACTGGCTTCTGGTATCCTACAACACAAGCTATGCTTACTTTGTGGCCATTTAGTTGGTGTGATTGTCTGGGGATTTTATTCATTTATTTTTTTATTATTTATAGAAACGAATTTTGC
Source organism: Stenoptilia bipunctidactyla (assembly GCA_944452665.1). Taxonomy (NCBI): domain Eukaryota; kingdom Metazoa; phylum Arthropoda; class Insecta; order Lepidoptera; family Pterophoridae; genus Stenoptilia; species Stenoptilia bipunctidactyla. Next base: position 6,631,870 of record OX101745.1, on the reverse strand, counting down.
AAAAAAAGGTATGTATTTTGTTTACAAGGAAATTAGTATATTCTTTAGCATATTAAACAAACCATGGTCACTATGAATTATGAATGAATAACACCAAAATAAAGACGACTCTGCGCTACTACAAAGCATCTAGTAGTACTACGTCGTAGTAGTTTAACAATGAAATGCCGCGTCGTGAAGTAAGTTGGTGGAGCGATATCTTTATTTTTTCTACTGAGCGTTACTTAAATAAATATGCAGTACGTTTTTATTGTATCAACGAAAATAATATTTAAATTTGGCTGGTGACTTAAAAACAACCCAGTATATACCTAGGACATTAAATCCAGTTAGGTAGATCCAACTTTGAGAAAGAGGTCAATCGTCAAATCCAACGCGGCTGGGCAGCGTTTGAGGAGGTCCGTAAAATATTATTATCCCAAATACCGCAGTGTCTGAAAACAAAGATTGTTGACCAGTGTGTGTTGCCAGCGATGACATACGGCACTGAGGCGTGGTCACTAACTATAAGCTTTATTACACACAAGCCTAAAGTCTCTTAGCGGGCAATGGGAAGGACTATGCTAGGAGTTTCCCCGCGGTATCGAATCAGGTATGAAGAGATTCGCAGGCTAACGAAAGTCACCGACATAGCCGGAAGGATTGCAAAGCTGAAGTGGCAATGGGCAGGCACATAGCTCGCAGAACAGAGGACCAGTATATACCTACCCAGATAATTTTTTTATGTTCTTATTACATTCATTAATATTAATTAAATTTACAATACGGGGTAGTAATATGGATGGAATAGAACCAGGAATAGGATGGCGTTTTTAAAAATTATTTAAACATTTTTAGTGGGTTAATTTTTTTAAATTTAAAAAAAAAAAAAAATTAGTTTGCTTTCATTTTGGTTTTATGACTTTTTTTATTTATTCAATAAATTATTAAAAAATGTTCAAGTATTCATGGACTTTCATATAATATAAGAATAATTTTCTTTGGCCGGCTACTTAGTTCTTGGTAATAAAGTTTTTGGTCCAATATGTAAGGTGTCTTTTGAAGGCTTCTAATTTGACATGAGAGAGAATTAAAATAAGGGAATGAATCGAGCCCAGTGTGAACGTATCTGAATGTTGCAGTGCCAGAAATTGCAATATGTTAAATTTGTCATCCCTAGTGACATAACCTATTCGTATGTAGATATGTATGCAGAGAGATACTGTGTCCACAATAACGGGGTGATACATTATTTAATTTGACGAATACGTTTATTTAACTATAGTTGAATTCTTTTCAAGTGGTTTTTGTGACAGTTCAAAATTGACAATCTTTGTGACGTTGCCGTAATGAAATTTTTCGATCTTCCATTCGATGGCTTTGACGTATCGAATCAGTTGGTGAAAAAAAGGTATACAAACTTCCGATTACAAGATGGCCGCTCATATTCATCGATTCAATGTCGATTCAGTAGTGTGAATCACTATCAACTGAACGTTCCGTTTCTTTCAATCTGTCTATTTAGGATGAATATTTTTATGACATTTACTTAATTTATTTACATTTAATAATAACAATTACACTTTATTAATAGTTCAATTTATAATTTAAAAATAAACAACTTTATTGACATAGTTTTTATTTTCTTAACGCGCCAATTTATATTTTATTACTCGTAAATAGTTTGCGTGTAATGGAAAATGAGAACTGTCACGAAAATCATTCGAAAACAATTCAACTATAAAATACTGATTAAATAAAATACGTTTGTAACTTTACCGCTTTTGATTATGAATAACTGTTTTAATCATAATTAAAAAAAACATACACACGAAATCCTATGCATGATTTGCGATGTGTGAATACCCATTATTTGCAATGTTTACATTATACATTTTGTATTAAGGGTTCCGTTGGTTTTACTATATAATAAATAAATAACTAGGTACAAATGACTCGATTTTATTACAAAAGGTACTAAAAAGTGAAAAGTTAAGACAGTAATAAGTAAAACGAACCATTTGTGAAGCTTGAATAGATTCTATCTAACATTGATTGCATCCCAAATCAAAACCAACGACCCAAAACTACGAAGCTTTCCTGATATTTCACAATAATAAGCTCGACGCGGTGTGCTTAGGAAACAGCTTCAGGGTATAAGGGATCAAGCCTTCCATCTGTTGTAATTTAACCAAGTTTGAAGGCTGCTTCATTTAATAAATAGTAGATTGTACTGTTACAAATAAAGGGTGTAAGATTTTATTTTTATCAAAGATAAAACTGAAATAACTCATAAAATAAGCCTTTTCTCTAGTTACTGACACCCAGGGGTAGTAAAAAACGAATTATCAAATAAACTTTGCATAGTTTGGCCGTTGTCACGTCCACGTGTCCAAACCAATGTTAAGCAGTCAGAAACACATATTTTTGTTTACAATTCATGTTTCACTCAGTATAAGTTCTTTGCATAAACTTCTGAATCATAAAAATCTGAACTAAAATACCTACCATGTAACCAGATTCCATCGTGTTTGATTCGATACTTTTATTCGACATATATGGTGCCTTAAAAATCGCTTTCCAATTCGTCTTAAAATCGTATTTTAATGCGTAAAGGTTATTTAAGGGACATTTACGACTTAAGCATACATTAGATGTCTCTTTTCCAAAGAAAACTAAAAAAATTCTGTGCTTAAGTGCATCTGTAGCATATAAGGCAATGCATATTATTATATATTATATATATATTACCACTACACCAGTCATGGAGACTAAAGAGATTCGAATATAAGAGCTTTAGATCGTTACTGAAATCTTGCTATAAAGCCACTAATGGCTTTGCAACTGTTACGCGCACAACTGCTCCTTACATGCGTGGACAATGCGATGTCTTAGCACCAAGACAGAGCAAATATAAATTGCGCAATAGTTCTATCACAATAATAGTTCTGCCACACGGCTGCGGCAGAGTACCTACTTGGAAACAGTCTGTTCAAATCTTCATTTTTTCTAACTTTCTACACAAAAACCATAAAAATGTATGGTGGTGATTAAAACATTAGATGAATCCAAAAAACTACCCTTAGACTGGTGTAAAACAGAATTTGATCTTTCCGTTAGTTCTGAAAATTACCCCGAACATACATTCCCATCCATAAAATGTATTGATAGAGTCAATTTGGGACTAATTTATTCCACGCATTTATGTGGCTATCGCAAATAAACATTGGTTTTTATTATCGAACAATCGAATGACAAAAATTGTCCACAAGTGCGATTAATTGCTTGATGTTGTCAAAATATTTTTGAAAAACTATTTATTTGTTTATGTGGTTTTAATTGCTCTACCAAAAAAATATATAAATATAAACTTTCGCGTAAATAACATATAGTTCGGCCGTTCAGAGAATGCGTTCCTGACACCTATCAGTTAGTCACGACTAGTGATGGGCACAACATAACACTGAGTTCTTTACCGTTCCTCCAAAATGAAACGCCGCGTTATTTTTAAGATTATTTTCGTTTTAAATTGGCGGAATCATTTAAAATTTGTATTTTAAATGATTCCAACAAATAAAATTGATGAAAACCAAAAAAAGGTAATATAAATATAATAAAATTGTTTTATTTATTTTTTGTTACAAAGTTACAATCTGTATTTCTATGCAATAAAGTACATTGAATTGAATGTGCGTACAGAATATTAATCAGACTCCGATTCGCTTGAGGAGGTAGTGTCTTCATCATCATCTTCGCCTACATGTATAATTAGTTTATTATCAATAACAGAATCAATCCTGATATCTCGGTCAAAATGTTCCATTTTCAGGTTTTTAGTCTTTCAACAACCTTTGCCCAGTCATCTCTAGTGACTTCCCCGCAGGCTTCTTTTAGTAGGGTCATCATCTTTTTCGTGCTGAATGGCGGGGAAGTATAGTGGCGGGCGGCGTAACCTTTTATTTGAGCCCAGATTAGCTCAATCGCGTTATATTGGCAATGATACGATGGAATTCTTAGAACGCGATGACCGTACTCCAGAGCCAGTTCATCGATTTCGTATCGCACATTTGCCACTTTATTTTCTTTAACTAATTTAATTAGCTCTGCTTTTAGCATCTGCATATTTGCGTCAATGCCTTTTGCTTGTAATAAAATTTTTTTGGCCCATTCGGTTTGGTCATAGTTTTATTTTTTAATTTAAGAAAAGTTATCTTATAGTCCATTATTTTCAAATTCTTAAAAAGAAAAACAAAACGTATTATTTCATAAAGTATACCTGTTTAAGAACAGATTACGATAATGTTATAGCCTGTTATTGTTAGCTCAGCACTACAAATATAAAGCTTTGACATAACCTTGTAATAGCGCAGTATGGATTTTGAAAAATATTGTTTACCAAGTTATTTGACACCCAGTTTGGCACAAAATTATAAAATTAATTGATTATTGATATAATAATGTTGTTTTAATGCTCATTAAATTTTTAAAACGGTAAATAACCAGCAAAAATATTTTTTATCGTAACTGCAACGCCATTACAAAGTTACGTCGTCAGTTCAATCGCGATGTGTCAGGAACGCATTCTCTGAACGGCCGAACTTATAATATTCTAAACCAAATGTAAAAAAAAAATCTGACGAGTGGCGATTTCTTTTACGTTAAACTTCTCTGAAGAGGGAACTATCATTAGTCAGTTTTTGACTCGGACGTTATTTTCACGTTTGGAGCTATTTACTCGCGTTTAAATCAAAAAGTGGGTTGAGATAAGTTAAAACACTACGTTAAATAGAACACCTTTAACTGGATTAATCTATACTAATATATAAATCTGAAGAGTTTGTTTGTTTGAACGCGCTAATCTCAGAAACTACAAGTAGGATTTCAAAAATTCTTTTAGCATTTGATAGCCCAACTCTAGAGGAAGGTTATAGGCTATATTTTATCCCGAAATTGTTACGGGATCAAAAGTTACGCGGGTAAAACCGCGCGCGGTGGCTAGTTACGTAATATTATTTGAACATTTTAACTCGACGAATTGATGACTCTATAGATTACGTGTTCATCTACAAAAATATGAATAAGACCATATGCAATTAATTTGGTAAAGGAGTGTTTTATTTAAGTTTATGTATCCTGAAAACTTAAGATAATTCTAAAACATCACGTTTTTTTATTTACCTTGACGTTTCAAACGACTAGCAACGTACATTAAAACCGTAGTGAGTCATCAAATTAACGTGCTCGAGTCCCGACTTTCATATGTGTTCAAATAGCAAAAGTTGAAGAACAGTAAATGTCAAAGCTACAAAGGGATAAGGGCAAGAATAAAGGATATTAAGGATATCGTATACCTTGATGATGATTACGGAAGTTGCGATATTATAGAGGGCATCGTTCAATAAAGGCCCTGTGATGTGATTTACTACGAATGATTAACGAGTTTAATTTCCTTAAGTTAATATCCTGAAAGTTGCCTTACAAAAGTGATAGAATTATTTATTTATCTTAGATATCGCTTGTATTATGTTCAATATCGAGGAGAAAAAACGATATGATCCTTACTTTTTAGAATTGAGTTTAAGAGAAGCTATAGGCTACGAAGTCTGAAAGCTTTGGCAAGCAACTCAGAATTCATCTCAGTATAATTACCGTGATTGATTTTTTTTTTCTTTTCAATACTTACTTGAAGCTGTTAAAAGCATTTTAGTCTTTAGTGCATTCCAGATTTTCTGAGCTTCAAAACTGCTTTCTACCCCTTTAAATGTATTATTGTTTCAGGAAAATGAGATTTAAGAATTTATTCTGTGTTAAAGACTCATTTATAGTGAAAATGCGCTGTAGAGTATTTTGTTGTTATTGTAATTTTTATTGTAATGTAAATTAATTACGGTTTTTTCCTTGCCTATGTCCTTGATTGGCCTAAATCTTACTTTAGGGTAAGTGACTATAGGTAAGTATCGATAACGGTACACGGGCTTACAAAGAAACTTTGCCTTTTTGCAGTACACAAAATGAAATAATTTCTGTTTTCAAACATGAAAAAACTAAAATTGTATGCGTTCATATTTTTCCCTGAGAAGAGGGAAATTATACTGAATATTAACCCTTATTTCACTTAACACCCCTCTGAAGCGCCAAAAAATCCTTTCAAACAATAATTTTAAAATTCTGAGCGAACTCAATCAATGTGGACCTTATAAATAACAAATTCTGTTATTCTATGAAAACACGGTGTTTTTATTCAATATACTTTGATTATTTAACGAAGCACTATTATTCAGTTACACGTTTACGTAGAAATGAACACTAGCTCTCATATCATATACAATATTCAGAAGCTCTCAATTAATAAAACGTCAAATACACAAAAGCTTATTGTTTTATCTCTGATTCGAAATTCGAATCTCAAATCAAAAATCAATCTCTATGAAAGTGTTATTATATTCTAAATTAAAATTGAAATACAGATACATTTGAGTCAAAAAACAAGTATTCTAAGTTTCTCATGACTCGTTGAGTCAATTTATTTTGGGAACATTTTGAAGTGATATCTTGAAAATTCCAAGACTTAAAGAAGAAAGTACGTACTTGTAGTTCTCATTCCGCCTGTTTGTTTGTGAAGTGATCATTTCGTGAACTGGGCTACGAAAAGACTGACGGGATTTTACCACCAAGCGGGTCACTCTTGGTTGACTATCATGACGTGATTATCCAGCGGCGGTTATGGATATTGTAAAACGACCCTACGGTCAATTTATAATCAATTCGTCAATTATAAATTGATTTAGAGTTTTTTTCCTTGGCAAGATCATACAGGTGAGAGTCAGGTCAAACGCTGGTAGTAAGTAAAAATAATATTTAAAAGAAATTGAAAATTACATCTTTTTTTATACGAACAATTAATCACATGGATAATCACCGAATTTCCATTATATAGACACAAGTACGACAAGGTTATTCAAAATGACATATCAAACATACCAAATAGATTCCTATGTTAAACACCCAATAATCAGTCTCAAAAATATTCCAATAATCTAACTATTTTCAATACAGATACATATCGGAGCAATCAAACCTTTGAATGCTAACCTCAAAAGGTAATTACTACTAGATATTTGTTATTGTGAAGTGTAGATATTCCAAACGAGATTGTAGATAATTATCGAGCATTCCCGGAATAACTGCCTAGCGGTGTTAGGACTCATTTCCATTGATTTTCGATTAAGGAAACTGAAAGTTTTGATTAGCGAGAAATACTGTGTTGTTAAGGATAAGATAAAGCTGATTGAGTGTCGTATGTGATCCAATGTTATTTAAAATTTTATAAGTTAACACCAACTTGATGTTATCTCCCATCGTTAAATTAATGCAATTATTTTTAATAAGTTTCGAACACATTTGTTTGGGCAGTTGGTGTATTTATTTTGTATAAATATAAGTCATTCAAATCAATTTAAAGCATATCTTATAAGATATTGCCTTACATTTAATAACGGTCTTACAGTGAGTGCAGTTTTTCCCCCCTGTAACTTTTGATCCCGTTGTAATATTGTAGTAAAATTTGTCTAGTTTCTGAGAAGTATAAATCACAAACGATTTTTTCTGCTTTCTTATATAAGTTTAATTTAGAATAATCGATTAACCGTCATTATAGTTTTTTTAATTTAATGTTAATGAACTCTGATATAAGTATAGACTTAAAATTTGTTGTAAAATGGAAAATAAAACTAACATCACCCAATTTTTCCTTCCTAGTCTTAAACTATGTAATTTGATCAAGGTTGGTCGAACCTAAGCTTCTTTTCACTTCATTGGTGCTACCACAGACTTATTATGATCAGAAAGGACGGGCGTTTATTTCCACGAGAAGCCTTTTCAAAGATTTCAAAAAATAGGACTGATTGTGGCCAGGAAAACTTAAAAGGAACTAAAAAATAGTAACGAAATTCTAAGCTTGAGTATAAACCTAGCTTCAATTGCATAAAAATCTTTATTCACGTTCTGTAAATTATTTTAAATTTAAAATATACAATACTAAATGAACTATCGATTTCAGATGCGTTTGCGCCTTTCTGCATTTTTTACCCACTATAACATATTTTATAATATCACATCATCTGGTCATCACGACCATTTCAACTCAGTCGAAATGTCAAAGTAAATAGACAAGACATACAACTCATGTCATAACGCGAATAACGACTTCGCCAAAGATTTAAATCCATAGATGCGCCCTTTCAGTACAAAGAACTAACGAAATATTGTCATTACTGAAAGAGGTGCATGCACAAGTCTTGTGACAGTCTCTAATGAGCGCTTGTCGTGCACGTTCACATAGATTATTTTGTTAAAAATATTTACATAAAGACTTAATTATGCTGTCTTGTTGATTTCGGGGGTTTAAAATTACAAGTCGCAATACAAACAAGGATAAATGTGTTACTTTTCATGCGTTAGTAATTATTATATTATTTAATGCATTTCTCGATTTCATCGGGCAAGAAAGCGCCCGGCCACCAAAGAATAAGTAATCAGATAGTAAATAAAAGATCAACTACATACTTAATGTAACCTATTAAAATCATATTAGAAAACCTTTGAAGTTTTTATTTTACTTTACAAAGCCGTCGTATTTTCTGGCTACTTTATGGAAATAGAAAAATATATTGGTTTATTTTATTCACATATTTTTTATCGTAACAGGTTTTAAGTAATAATTTTCTCATTCTTAATTGTTGTAGACCATTAAAAAATATCAATGAAAGTAGTAATATTCGCGGGGAAGATATTTCTAGCACTATACCAATATTAACCCAATACGATGTAAATTGCAAAATTATATCAACGTTTTAGATACATATGAAATTTCGAAGCAATTCGTAGGATACACAGGGTGACTGGTGCGTACTTAAGTTAACAATCCTGTAGGTATGTTTTTAATAAATAAACGATTTATAAATATTTATCTTTATTTTTATTACTCTGTAATCCTTGATAACTGTTTAGGCGTGTTTCTAGCGTAAGTTACATCTGATCTTCTTCTATGACGTTCGTTGACGTGGACGCGTCGTGCTTGTGTGAGTAAAAATGACAACCTGAAGACACGAACGGGCAAATCTATGGATTTAAATCTTTGGACTTCGCGATATTTATCGTGATTTCTCTTAAAGCGGCTACACACGATCCTAAAATCACTGGCAATATCGGGACAGTGGTGGGGAGGACCCTAGATCGTATCATAAATCGTCTCGTGTGTATGCAAATCCTACCCGATTTTTATCGTCCCTAAATCGTTCCGAGCGAGCTCACGATTTAGGGACAATTATCGTCTAGGGAGCGTTGTCAGTACACGTGTAGCGAAATCAGGATTGATTTCTACGCAGTCTGCGTTTGAGTGCCGCGACGATACGACGACGTGCTTGCGGCTATAATTGTTTAATTCGCGCGAAAACATGGCGAAGGAGAAAGATCGAGAAGCGTGGATCAAAGCTATCGATCTATTCAACGATTTACCATATTTGTGGGATAAAAAACATAGAAATTGAGGAAGGTCGAACGGCAGAAAATGGAAGAAGTATTAGTACTGGAAGTAAATGAAGTTCGAGAAGGTGATACTGGAGAGTTTATGAAGTTTGAGAAGATGTTATTCGAGGAAGTAATTATTGTCATGGAATTAATGTATTTGAAGAAGTTGTTGATAATGGAGCGGCGTAATAATTCAAGAAGAATGCACATTACTACAGAAAAGAAAAAAGGAGCTCTTCAAAACACACAAAATCCATTCTTAAAAGTTTCTAAAATCATCTACTTCTAAATATCTCATCACGTTCATGTGGCTAAGTTCATGACGTTTCATCAACCAGTTTTTAACCCAGGTCTTCCTTTTTCGTCTCTGGTTAGGTGGCATCGTAGTAAGTGCCATAACAATGCCTATTTTCTGCTGTTTTGTGAGTGTCGGCGGCATCTCGGAACAACGAGCAGTCTGTTGCACGGTCGGTTTCGTACTGACTGGCAGAGACGTGTGTAGAGTAGTAGCCGATTTCATCCCCACTACCGCTGTCCCGATATCGCCAGTGATTTTAGGGTCGTGTGTAGCCGCTTTAAGATTATTTAAGGACATTGCTGTCAACCTCTCAGCTATCTCATAATGAAGCTGAAAATGAGCGCCATGGCGTAAAAGCCAATGATATTGTCCTGTGCTTAAACCATTTTGGCATCTCACCCTCGTTTGTTTACTTTAATTTCTTAATTTTATTTTATTGCTGAATAAATTTTTTAAATTTTTTTTTATAAATGTTTCTGACACTCACACAACATTATCTAGCCCAAATTAAGTTTCTTAAAGAACTTGTGTTATGGATACTAGATAAGATAACTGATATACTTAAGAAATATATAAACATACATATTGAATAAATACATATTTTTTTATTAGAATAAACTTAAATAAACATATAAACGTCCATGACTTGACTACTAATATCTGTGTTCATCACACAAATATCCGTCGCCGCCGGGATTCGAACCCAGGACCTCTGGCGTAGAAGGCAATGTACGTTACCCCTACACCAGCCGGTCGTCAATTCCGGTTTATTTCAATGTATTACCAACGAGTAACGCAAATATCTTAATATCGCTAAGTTATCGTTATCTCCGACATATATCCCTAAAATATGTAGTATATTCGAAAGTACTTACATGAAACTTGCTTTCATAAGTCTGCTGGAATTAATTTATATAGATAATATGAGCCTTTCTTCTGAATTTTATGTGTATCGTAACTAATGTGTCTACTTAAATTGTGTTATAAATAAAATCGCAATAAACTTCTTCGCAAACGCAATTAAGCATCAAAGAGTTATTTATTAAAGGTTTATTAAGAGGAAAAATATGAGTTATTAATAGCTTTTTAATAATGTAATACAGCAATTTATAAGCTCTGCTTTTTGAAATACAGTTCATAATTGCGCGATAAAAGTTTTCTCAACGATAGTTTTTACTTCATTTTTAGTTTTTTACTTTACGAGTTCTTATTTTCTCATTATTGTAGATACATCTTCGTTATTAATGATATTTCAAAAAGTTTGTGTGGAAAAATCTAAGATTATATTTTACACGGAAGCAACTAAATGATTTGCACGGAAACTTAAAAACTGAAGCCTGATAATGAAATATACATAAATACATACATAAGCAACTTGGAGGTATCGTTATGACAGAGACTATTGCAGTGACAGGAAGTCAGCCTATCGGTCCACGAAAACGCTCATAAAACCTTTAACCTTTTACAGTATGCCCGGGAAGAGAGCACCTGGTACAATCATGTTTTTCTTTTGCTTCCAGTTCAGCATGAAATTAAATGGAATAACTTTTCTTGAATACTATGTTAACCGAAAATCTGATGATTTACTGGATGCACGTGGGTTAGCCGGCTAATAAATAACTTATTATAATATTTTTAATATGTTTGACTTCAAACTTTCCTGATGGTTAGTGAAGATTAGAGGGTTTAGTAACTAACTCATTTTGCTTTTTTAAATTCTCGTGAGCTAAATTCCACCAAATTGCCATAAGTGACTATGTTGAAACTGAACAACATGGGTGCAGGAAAAATCTGTTTATTCTTAAAAACTTGGTGAAAAAGGACTATTTTCATGACTGGAAATAGGTAATATATAAAAGCTGCTTGTTAGGATCGTAAAAGGGAACCCAATAGGGCATTAACCGGGATTTCGATTGCCTTTATCTGGGAAAACGCTGACACTCAACAAAAGTTAATACGTATCAATGTTTCCCACTTGTCGCATAAGTTCCTACCTTTTTGCTGAATCTTCGGTATCGTTGTATGACGATTGAGGTTCAACGCCAGTAAAGCCACTAATTACTAATGAAGAAGAAATAAAAAAGCACACACAGCAATTAAAACGTTTAGTCTGCTGTTATTTAACTCTGACCACGAGCGACCAAGCTGTGTAAGAGCTCTTAACTTCAAAGAAACTTTAAAATAGCTTGATTGTAAGAAAAATAAACGTGAAAGTACAAACTTATACCTAACAATAATTTATCTTTGCAATTAATTAGGTTTTAATGGGTATACTATCAATTCATTGTTTTTTAATTGAAAATAGGTGTCTACGTGTTATAAACGTAATTTAAATATGTATTTTTGTGTATGTTTCTCTACACCTTTTTTTTCCAGTATTATACGATGAAATATTGTGAGGTCATGAGGTCTTACTGCAGTTTATCAATTTTTCAAATAATTCTTAATTTTTCCTATTTATCGCTATATTTTTAAATGAGCCCACTGCAGGGCTATGATTTTCTCCCCTGGGTGACGAGGAGGTTTAGGTCATAGCTGGCCCAGTGCTTTGTAATAAAGATAACGTATTTTAACTTTACGGTACGTTAAAAATACACAGAACTAGTAGTTTACCCATGCAATATCTAATCCCGAGAGATCGTCGAAATAAAAAGTATCAAATTTGTTGTTCCAGACTATAACCTATATCTGTGTCAAATTTTTGTGTGAAAGAGGAAGAAACATACATCCATTATCACAATCTTTCGCATTTACAATATTGATAGGAAGAAGGATACTCGCTACGCAGGCAAATTCTGAGTATATAGGGTCGCCACATAATAGTCAATTATATTTTTATAGCAGATTCAGAATGAGGAGTGGGTCTGAATTTCGAAAAAAAAAATTTTTTTTTCAACATTTTTCATATATTAAAATTTCATAATAAGTACTTCTAAGTGCATAAAATTTTAGTTTAATCTCTAATTTAAGACTCCATAGCAAGATGAGAAAACGTTTCCATCTATTTCTATTAAACAATAAAATATTAGTTACATTACCAAACAATACCTATACGTTCTTGCGCGGCACAAGCAAACGAGCCGAAAGTCAAATTCGAGCCGCCGCGCCGCCGCGCCCGCGCCTACTATGTTTGATTGAAAGCACGCCACGCTCCCCGCTCGTCAGTCTGTCCAGAGATTCGCGCGCGCGAAAACTAAATAGATAACTAACAAAAATGTCGAATTACGCGATTATGGCACGTTTAATCCACAGTCACAGACGCCGGCAGACCTCGATTTCTGGTTCACTCGAAGACTCGAAGAAGACGTGCTGGAGTGTTTTGAACAGCATCCGATAGCCAGCACAAACGATGCGGCTCAGGTTTTCGAAGTCAGCAGCTCGTGGGTGCGGCGCTTGCTGCGACGAGAGGGCTCAAGTCTTACCACTTTACGAAAGTGCAAGAACTGAAGCAACTACCTATGCTCCGCGTGTGGTTGCTGAAGCACATTCTATGGACTGACGAGTCCACCTATCGCTGTTATCAAAAGTGATAAGGATACTTTATGGATAGTCTAAATTAATAAGCTAAACATGACAGGTTTTGTGTTCAGTATATGGGCTAATGGGACTCCATGTACAGCAGTTATAATTGTGAATGTGATAAGTTATCAGTGGCTAATACCTAGCACGGTATTTAACATCAGCGACAGGACGCAAAGTAAAAATGTAAGTTATTTTTGTATGTTATACCTACACTGTACATAGTTATAAATAAGGTTATTCCAGTTACTAAACACGTCATTCTAACATTAAATTAATTGTAAAATCAATTTATTTGTTTTAACAAAGACTTCAAGCACGAATGCTTTATTTTAAGTTCATTTTTAATTTAATGAAGATCAAAACTAAAACAGTATTTAGATACAATTAGTTTAACGTGAAATTGATAGTCAAAAACCTGTAACAGTAGTGTGATGGGACATTAGAATCACCTTTTTACCTGATGTATGACGTAATTACAGCTGATTCCGCGCTAAGTAGGTCACGCAAACACACGGGCGCGCGTCAACGACCTTCGCTCGGATGCGTAGGTATCTACTATTCGCGTAAGATTATTGTTTAGGTGAAGTGATTTTCTTAAAAGAAATAGACGGAAATATTTTTATTTTTTGCTATGTACCTAGTCATGAAGTGTAGATTAAACTTAAATTTTATTCATGAAAAATAATTTTGAAATTTTAATTTATGAAAAATATAAAAAAGAAATTTACTTCATAATTTAAACCAACACATCATTGTTAACTCAATTTTAAAATATCACAGACTATTATAAATTGACCCTGTATATATGTATAGTCAAAGTCAAAAATGGAGGCATAGTTAACGCTAAGTTCGAAAGAGGTAACAGAGGTTGTACAAACCCAAAAATGAGCCCTCACCACAGGTTCCTCAATAAAACTATCGAGTCTCCAAAGGTAAGTCATTTAATATCAAATCTCAACAAACTTCATACAAAGTATAAATAAAACACTTGTGCGAGATAACTAACAATCAACGCCATCTAGCGACGGACGGTTGAAGTAAACTAAACGTACTATGGGGACTGAACATACCGCCCCCCATGGACGACGTCCATTGAAAAGTTACAAAACATCAAATATACAAATATAATTCAAAAAAAAACAAAAACTTACATTGCATGCAATTACAAAGCTTTTGCAGCAATGGTGAACAAACTTAAAAGATGTTGCCCAGATACAACATTGAAAAACATAAACTTAAACTTCTATACATTTGGGTTGCAAAGACAACGCTTTGCAATGAAACAATCAAAAGCTTTGATTCAAACTAAACAAAAAAAAAAACAAAATACATGGAGTGTAAAATACCATTACACGAACAATAAATTTCATTATTGCTTGAAAGCAAAACATATATATAAAAACTTTTTGTAAGCAATAAATACTTAAACACTAAGGAAGGTAAATAAGCTGAAAGTGAGCAAATTTACATAAAATGCTAAATTAAAACAAACAAAAAAACTAAAATTAAAATTAAAATATTAGCTTTATTCAGCAACAGGCAAACGAAGTAATTTAGACAAAGGCCGCTTTATTATAAATAATAATAATAATAATAAATTCATTTATTTCAGGCAATATTTACAATGAGATCTTAACAATTGAAAACAGAGGCCCATAGAATAAATACCTTACAGTCTAACATATATATATGATAAACAGATACATACCTTAAACTAGAATACATAAAAATACTTAAAACTACACTTGAGACTGTCGTAAAGTCGGCGACGACGTGTGACGCGAGTCATAAGACAGTCGTCCTCGAAATTTTCGGAAGACGACTCCCTGCGGCCAGAAATCCTCCTTCATGAAGGTTGGCAAATGTTGGGTCGGCACTCTCACCACAAAAGAGCTGAAACTCACTTTATGGCGAGGTTCCAAACGCTCAACCCTCAGAGTAAAGGAGGTTTTCTTTCGTACGTAATCTACGACCTCCTCGACCTTCGTAGACCAGTGTACTCTGGACACGTACAGCTGCGTCGACGGTACTTCACCGCGCATTAGCTGACCTAGCACGGGCGGTGCGGTGCCGCGGTGGTTGCGGACGGTAGGCTTCTTCTTCCTCCTTTCAACTTTGATGAAGCCTTCCTCATCGCACTTCTTGTCCTGCGTAGGACGCGGAGGTTCAGAGTTGCGAGCGAGCCCGCTACAACCTTTCCTCTTCTCCGTTATCGCCCGCTGTGATGGAATAGCAGCGGCGGCGGCGGTAGCATACGCGCGGGAAGTCGGTGCGCGTTGAGTCGTGGGCTCCGTCATTGCGAGGGAGCGCGCGGCGGGGCGCGGGGCGCTGCACGCGGGGGAGCCGGCGGCGGCGGGGCGCGGGGTGTTGCACGCAGCGACCTGCGTAATCGGCAACACCGACGCCGCCGGACTGCTGACGGATGCAACTTGCGCTCCGCGACGGTTCGTGTTGACATTAGACTCTTCGAACTCCGGTGACCTACATACGAAGTTATTACTTTTCAATTGTAATAATTCTGTACGAAGTTCACCGATTGTAGAATCCGATGCTTCCAGCTTTCTCTGAACATCAGCTAGGCTTGACTTCAGGAACGTAATGTCCTTCAGTAACCTGCTTACGTCGACGTGGTCGAATCCAATGCTTGGCAGCTTAGCAAGATCCTTCGCTACGAATGCGGGCACCTCGTCCGGGTCTGTCTCCTTCAGTAGGGTGATGATATCTTGGAGACTTCGTTCACCCCCATCCCTCCTGCGGGAAGGCATCTGCGCGGTCTTGCCGAGCGTCTGGTACAGCAGCGCCTTACCGCTACTGATCTCGTCCTGAGTGAAGCCAGACTTGCAGATTTGCAAGATACTGACTTCATCCATCGTGTCGATGGCGTGTTGGATGAACGTTAACAACTCATTGGCTATGAGTTTTTCGGAACCCATAGCCATAGTGACGTGCAGCGGCTAATGCCGCGCGTATCGCGAATTGAATTGAATTCAGACTGTAATGTAACGAGACACGTCCGTTTCCGAGCGCGCCTCGAAAAAAAATCTTTTACATTTTAAACTAACCACCCTTGTTACACCGTCCAATCCCGGATGCAGATTTACGATGCGTCCCATCAGCCACTTACAGGGCGGAAGATCGTCTTCCTTGATCAAGACTATTTGGTCTATCGCTGGCTCTATACCTGAAATGTTCCATTTATACCGGTTCTGTAATCCCGTCAAGTATTCATGAGACCAACGTCGCCAGAAATCTTGTAACATGCGCTGTATGAGTTGCCAACGCTTCAAAGGACTGATGTTAACCTCTTCATAACTAACGTCTGGCGGAACTACTAATGGTTCCCCTATTAAAAAATGTCCTGGAGTGAGAGGAACAGGATCCTCACAATTGGACGGCAACTGACTTAACGGCCGGGAATTGAGACATGCCTCGATTTGACACAATGTTGTAGTCATTTCCTCAAACGTTAGAGTACTGTTTCCAAGAATGCGTTTCAGATGATGTTTTGTGGACTTCACTCCCGCTTCCCATAAACCACCAAAATTTGGAGAGTGAGGAGGAATGAAGTGCCAACTTGTACCGTTTGTTGCCAAACAATGGAGGATTTCCGGATTTATGCCTGACTGTTCAACTTGGAATAAATCCTTAATTTCTTTGGATGCCCCAACGAACGTAGTGCCATTATCGCTCCACATCTCTGCTACGTGTCCTCTTCTGGCAACAAAACGCTTAAATGCGGCTAGAAACGCTTTAGAAGTCATATCGCTAACAACTTCTAAGTGGATCGCCCGTGTTGTCATACACACGAATAAGCAGATGTAACCTTTTTCCGAGCGTTGTCCGCGACCTTTGGAACATCTTAAGTTGATAGGACCGGCATAATCAACTCCACTACGGTGGAATGGTTTATGTGCACTCACCCTAGACGCCGGCAAACGACCCATCATTTGCTGCTGTGTTTGTGCCGAAAATCTGATGCACGTAACACACTTGCGTACAAAATGGCGAATAAGGTTTTTAGCTCCAATAACCCAATACCTACTTCTTACATAGTTGAGCATGATCTGAGGACCACCATGCATGGTTTTCTTATGAGCCTCGTCTACAACTAATTTTGTAAGGTGAGATTCATGTGGCAAAATAATAGGATGCTTCATCTCGGCAGCAAGGTTGGAATTATGGAGTCTACCTCCGACTCTTAAAATCTGCTGTTCATCCAAGAAAGCATTCAGGTTGGTAAATTTACTCCCTCTCTGTAATTTCCCCGTGTTCTTTAAACTTTCAACATCTGCGTGGAAATATTGTCTTTGGCTGATTTGTATACAGGTAAGCATACTTTCACTTATTTCTCTTGCTGTGAGACACTTATTTTCCTTGTGACCTTTTTCTTTTTCAGATTTCTTCCATGTTAAAACTCTTCGACAAAGTGCTACTATCCGGGTAAGTCTATATAACGATGAAAACCGTGTAAATATTTCTTCTTCATCTTCTTTAGCTGCAACGTGACATTTAACAATTCTTTTCTCTTCTAGGTCCACATCTTCTACAATTTCCATTCTATACTCTATTTCCTTGTTACGCAACCAACTTGGACCTTCATACCAGAGCTTGTAGTTTACTAATTCCGAGGGCTGCATTCCACGGGAGGCACAATCAGCTGGATTATCCTGAGATGCGACATGAGACCATTGCGTTCCATCTAAAATCGTAAGTATCTCGGAAACCCGATTTGCCACGAATGTCTTCCATCTGCTGGGATGGCTTCTCAGCCATGCCAAAACAATAGTGGAATCTGTCCAACCATGAATCTTATTTTTCGGCACCTTCAAAATTTCTGCAACTTCACTCAGGAGTTTTGTCAGCAGCACAGCACCGCAAAGCTCTAGGCGAGGAATAGACACCTGTTTGATGGGTGCTATTCTTGTTTTTGATGTTATGAAGTGGACAGTACAATGACCGCTCGGATTAGTAACGCGAGCATACACAACAGCTGCATACGCTATATTTGAGGTGTCCGAAAATCCATGCAACTCAAATGAAACCTTATCCCTACCCGACTGGATCCATCTTGGAATGGTAGTCTGCGAAAGTGCAGACAAGTCACTACGAAAAGCTATCCAGTCTTCGAGTAACTCTGATGGGAGTTCATCATCCCAACCAATACCAGAAAGCCACAGTCGTTGGATGAACGATTTTGCCGTGGTTATGGTGGGTGCCAGCCATCCCAAAGGATCAAACAGCTTGGCAATGTCTGATATAACTTTTCTTTTAGTCACTGGGTAGTCCAGAGGAAGCAACTGTATGGTACACCTGAATTCATCTGCTTCGCGATTCCAAGCTAAACCGAGAATTTTCATTATCTCATCAACCTTTAATTCAAGGTTCTTAGTGTTGTTGTCCCTGGATGAGATTTAACAGCTCAGAACTGTTGCTAGACCACTTTTGAAGGGGAACCCCAGCTCGACCAAGCATATCCGTCATTTGGTGATAAATCTGAAGCCCTTCGTCTACAGAATGACATCCCGACAAAAAGTCGTCCATATAGAAGTCGGTTACAACTCGTTTTGCCACTAGAGGAAAATTATCTCCTTCGTCGCAAGCGAGTTGTTGTAAACAGCGCACTGCCAAGTAGGGTGCTGAGGCAGTACCGAAAGTGACCCGTTTGAGGCGAAAATGTTCAACAGGTTCGCCAGGATGACTACGCCACAAAATGCGCTGGAAATCCTGGTCTGGCGCGGCGACTTGGACCTGCCGATACATTTGAATAATATCAGCTATAAGAGCTATTGGGTAACAGCGCCACCGCATCACCAAATGCCGGAGTTCAGGTTGTATAGTTGGACCTACCATTAGATCGCTATTCAACGACGCGCCATTGTTATTCTTACAGGAAGCATCAAACACGACGCGCACTTTGGTCGTGATTTTGTCTGGCCGTACAACTGCATGATGCGGTAAGTAGACTGCCTTACAGTCGTTCCAATTTTCAGGCTTGATGATCTCCATGTGACCTGAACGTAAGTAATCATCTAAAACTTTATGATACTCCACCTGTAGTTCAGGGTTCTTAGATAAACGCCGTTCAAGATATTGCAATCGCTTTCGCAATATCTTGAGAACCACCATACCTAGAAAGAGGATCTTCAGTTTTGAAAGGTAACCTTACCGTATACCTACCTGAAGCATCTCTAGTTGTGGTTTGAACAAAATAATCCTCACATCTCTTCTCTTCTTCCGTGAGATGTTTGGCCAAGATAGAAGACGGCTCTGATTCAAGTTCCCAAAATTTTCTAAGTAGCTCGTTTTCATCTTGGTGTATTATGTGTGTGTTGACAAAGACATTCTCCTCTCTCTCGAGATCGTGGCCAGGTATATAGCCTGAGAGAATCCACCCGAGCTTGGTTTGCTGAGCTATAAGAGAGCCCGGTAGATTTCTCTGCAAACCTACTAACAAAATACTGCTATATATCTCCGCGCCTAATAACAGATCTATTTTACTTGGAGTCGCAAATGATGGATCTGCTAAAATCAAAGGTGAGAGTGTCGGTAAATAATTAACTTGTACCCGTTTTGTAGGTAAAAAGGAAGTTAATTTAGTTAAAATATGACATTTTACATCTATTACAAAACTGGGATCTAGACGCGACTGAATTTTAACCAACACGGTGGACTTTGATTGCAAAGTTAAGCCCTGGTCTCCGCCTAGACCTGAAATGATGCTAGTCTCTGCAATTTTCTTAAGGCCTAACATCTGTACCGCCGATTCGGTAATGAAACATGCCTGAGAGCCTTGATCTATCAAAGCTCTGAGCGTGATTGAATTTGATCTTTTAGATTCCGCTTTTACCAGTGCTGTTGCTAAAAGCACTTGGCTATATGGGATATCTGAAACACACTTAAATGAACTGGACTCACCGTGTGCCTGGGACAGGGAAGCAGCTACTGTAGCCACGACTTTGTTGTCCACAGACTGCCCGACATCTACTTGTTCGGGCGCTGATTGAGGGCTTTTGGGACTAAAATGAAGCAGACTGTGGTGTTTTTTATTACATAATCGACACCGTTTTGATACCTTGCACTGATACACTGAATGATCTGGATTAAAACAGTTATAACAAAGGTGGTTAGATTGAACTAAACTACGTCTTGCGTCTACTGGCTGCTTGGAAAAGACCTTACAGTTGAATATTTTATGGTTTTGTGAGCAAAAGGCACAAGATTCTTGAGTAGCAATGTGAGTAAAACTATGCCTTTGCTGTTTCTGAGTCTGGGGGCTTAAAAATTCTAAAGACCGAAACCGGCTTTCTAAAAATTTCCGAAACTGATCATAAGATGGGAGATCCTGATTGCAATCAGAAGTTTGTTGCTCCCATTGTTTACGAGATTCTGCATCTAGTTTGCTGGATATTATGAATATAATAATAATATCCTAAGACTTAATATCAATTTCTAAGTTTTTTAAACCCTGAAGACATTCGTGAGTGATGTCTAACAAATTCTTTATCTCACTAGAGGACTCAGAAATAACCTTTTTTTGATTTATTAATCGTTGAAGAAGGCAATTGGCTATATGTTTTTTATTATTATATCTATCGCACAGTTGCTCCCAGCAACTTGAATAGTTACTGGCCGTCACCGGTTTGTGTCGAAGTAACTGTTCAGCCTCACCTGTAATCGACGATTTTAAATAATGTAATTTTTGAACACTGCCAATATTAGAGTTATTATGAACTTAGGAAATGAATAAGTCCCTGAAACTCACCCATTCCGAATAAGAACCTGAAAATGTGGGAATAGAAATTTTAGGTAATTTTACAACATTTTCACTTGGTTTGCTCACTTCAACTTTTTTACTTTCAGTTTTAATTCTTAATAATAATTCCTTCAACATAGATTTATATTTGATATAGATTTCTTCTGTTTGGTCATAAATGTCATTTACAATATAACTAGACTTTTCTAACTCTTCGCGTTTAACTTCAAATATAAGTTTTCGATGAGTACTAACAAACACCGACCAATGTTTTTCTAAAGTTTCTTGTCGTGTTTCTATATAACTTAAAGATATTCTATCTTTCGGTGATTTCTTAAAATTTGACCGAGCTTTCTGAATTTTCCTAGCAATATCTTCTTGGATTCTAATGTAATTTTCAGCCATTTTTAATGAATAATGTACAAAAGGCAATTATTACTAAACGAAAGATCAAAAAAAGAAAGCTAAGCAGGAATCTAAATATTTTTAAATCTAGAATTTCACTTTCAACTAATATGTTTACAATACTCTAATGAACAAGCATTCAAACTAAACTTAAAACATTCAAAACAAAAAATTAAACCAAACTTTTCAATAATTATAAGTATCAGTGATACAAACTAACAAGACTGAGAAATTGTTACTAAGTCTCAAAAGAGTAAATTTTTCTAAGTGTTTGTAATAAAATTAATTTCTATAGAAATTTGGGCATAGGTTCCCCGTAGCAACAGCTTTTTGGTTTCCCTGACATGCAACTAACACTTAAAATCTTAAATCAAATAACATGCAAAGCCAAAGTTAAAAACTATTAAGAAATAAAGTTCAAATTTATCAAATTTATCTTTAACTCGATAACTTTTCAAAGTTTAAAACTGCTAAGCAATAAGGTTCAAATCTGTATAATTTTCTATAACTCTAACTCAGTAAATGTCTAAAGGTTTTCACTTCGAAGAAATAAGGTTCAAAGTACTCACGATTTGCTTGTCTCACTCACACAAACACTATTTCACAAAACAAACGCAGAACGTCACCTTTCCTGCAACACGCCTATATGCAGATCCTCCCCCGCCTCACCGTGCAAGACTCGTCCGCACCCTCGCAGAAACAGAAGAAGTACTCCCGCTGATCCACCAACCAAGTATCTCCTCCAAATCCACGGGTCTCCAAGGAGGCGCTCCCCCCGCAAATATTTTGGCGCCGCAATCTGCGTATTCTTAGGGGTCAAGAGGTGCTCCCCCGCAAATTCTTGCGCCCTGGATGTTTTCCTAATATAGTGTGTGCCACCAAGGGGGTGCTCCCCTCGCGGGTGTTTTCGTTTTTCAGGAACAGGAAACTGCCGGGACCTCCTTTACGCGCACTGCTTTCAGCTCGCGTCCAAGAGGGTGAAACTTAGTATCTAATTTTTAATCCCTTTTCGCAAAGGGCTGGAAAGTGCATCAGTCCTTGGTACCAACCACCTTAGGTATACATCGAAGGACCATGTACAATCCCAAAAATGAGCCCTCACCACAGGTTCCTCAATAAAACTATCGAGATTCCAAAGGTAAGTCATTTAATATCAAATCTCAACAAACTTCATACAAAGTATAAATAAAAACACTTGTGCGAGATAACTAACAATCAACGCCATCTAGCGACGGACGGTTGAAGTAAACTAAACGTACTATGGGGACTGAACAGAGGTCTCTATATAATAGTGATTTACCGATCAGAATTTTAAACACTGTAATAAGGTGCTAATTAAACAGACAGACATCTTAAATTAATTAAATTAAAGCCGAAATACACTGTTGGAAACAAAACATCAAACCAAGGTGACCTTTAGCTAGTTTACAACGTGTTTCCAACAGTGAAGACGGCTGTTGACAACCAAATTACATGACCTTGGCGGGTTGGAAACGGAGGTGTTTAGAATCACAGACATACATCTACATAGACAACGCAAGTGCCACGATTTGTATTCGAACCAAGCGTGCCGACTTTTTAAGACCTATTGTGACGTCACAGCTGATATTTATTACTGGAAAATACAAAAACATTCAGAGACATCGATACCGCCGATGAAATCGATTATTAAGAACGATATTGATATTGTGGACTCGATTTTCTAACAGACATACATACACGCATATTACAATACATATTAAATCTAGAGGCGACCAACCTTGACGCTTGGTCGGGGTTCGGACACGCAAAGGATATGCATTTGCGTTATCTATGTAGATGTATGTCTGTTTTTAGGACAGTGTGTACGCTTGTTATTGTATATTTTACTATGTAACTATAACTAGAAATGACTCGAATTTTGAAGCTTTTTATCCTGCGTTTCAACCTTTCCTTCTTTGTATCTTCAATTGCATACAAAACTGCCATCGCGAAGATGTTGCCAACGCGAAAGATCAGAGCACACTGACGATTAAGGGGCGTGGCCTGGCGTGACCTTGGCTTGTGTTCTTGTTTGTCTCCTTGTTGAAAACCACCGTTTGTAACAGTGTGGATGACTCGGAATTGGTTGACAACAACTTAACCTTCCTTAACCTTGGTTGGAAGCATTGGTTTTCAACGTGTTTTCAACAGTCTGGCGGCCCTCTTAATGTGTGTGACTCAGTCAATGATCGTGCAGGGGATTATAACCCTTGTTGGAATGTGCCACCTTTGAAGTACTATACATATACTCAGAAACTTTTCGTATTATTAAGAAGCATGATACCGCTGTTTCCGCCATGCTAAATCAGTTCTTCCAAATGGAAGCCAGATTCCCTAAACTCCTTACGTAATTCCATAATTGAGGTCGGGGATCACTAATACTCTTTGGTTTTAAGGCTTCGCTTTTGTTCATTTTTGCATACAAATTACTCGTTCCACTACTGCATGTAGTATCAAATACCAAAGAAAAATAAGTTTCTAGTAATCTCCTCAATGTTTTGATTTATTGCAGGTTTTGAAATGATGTTATGTTATGGAAATTGTATTTTTCAAACAGCGCAGGTACAATTTTTAAACAGTTAAAATAAGTCACACGATTTGCAATAATTTAATAAGTCACAAAGTTAGTATTTCAACTGTTTTTCAGATACTTAGATAATATTTAAATCCTCTCAGAAATTAACTACGTTGAATACGAATTTATTGGATTTTGATACGTATACGTCGGCCTATATGATTGACATACCATCAGGAAGCAAGTAGTATTGCTTACAAGTAATACAGCTCCGTATTAGACATTTTATTAGGATCGTGACTTGCTTTCTCATGTTTATGTTCTAGTGCTATGAGGAGGAGAATTCGAATTTGTTTATTGTAATAGGAATGAGTGTGTGAGAATTGTGAATATGATGGATGTAGGGAATGAGAATATGGGGGAAAAGTCAAGGCCGTGGTCTTTTATGTTTATGAATATTTGCTTAAGTATAACTCGCAGTTTTTACTCGTGTTGATTTGGTACTTGGTACTTTTATTTTCCGTATTATCACAAAGCATAAATTCAAAAAGTAAGCTCTTGATTATAATTGTAGTAGGTACCTTGCTTTCAATTCTAATTGAATTTTGATGAAATTTACTAAAGAAACAATTTACGAAGCAAAAAATAGCTCTCTAAGCATCTCCCGCCATTTTTTGAAGTTCCGGAGCTCTTTCGTAGAATAGCGAATAAGATTTTAAACGAATTGATACGTAACGATACAATTTGTATTTTATGACTTTGTGGCGCAGTTTTGTGGGCTCAATAAGTGTTGGAGGCTCGAGCTGGCTGGAATTAGAGTTAACCTTCATAGATCGTTTTTTCATAGACTTTACTCGATTATTAGTTCCATGGTGTAGAATTTTGATGAGAGCTTACAGGATTTGAAGGTAAATTAATTATTTTTGAAAACCTGAATAAAAATGAAGACACGTTTTGTTTGGAGTTTTTATGTGGATTAAAAGCTAATACATACCTACGTGGCTGCAAAGACATCAGGTGGAAATGTTTTAATCTTTCATTATATTCCGGTATAGTGTTACTAGGTTTCGTTTTAATGCATAGATTTCTGGCAAACTTTCTCTGAATAGTTTCAATATGATTTCTATGCACAGTATAAATAGAATAATGCATTTTCCTTTTCTTTCCTTTCATGGAATTCATGTAAAGTTAGCATTAACATAAACATGTATAAATATTGGAATAAAAGTTTATTAATATAAAGTGAGTGCTATATTTCCACCTCAACGCCTAATCGTCACCAACATCCCCACATTTCTTGAATCTCAGCACACTTAGAAATAATGCATTTCCCTCCATTACGTACAAAAGTTCTTTAATTTAATCAGCAAATCAAACCCTCTCAACAAATCAGTGAAATTAAACAAGCTGAAACGCTTCATTGTTATTTGTGCTGTGTTCAGGGTTCAGTATACGCAACATATAATTTTTTATCAAAACTCAATACTCAAACAAAACCCATACCGTTTATTTATTGGTTTATCAACAGTTATTTTAATTTAAGGTTAACAAATAGTGTGCTTATATTATGCAAAAACATGAAAAAGTGTGTAACTACTTATAGGTAAAATGCAGCTTGCTTATAGCGTACAGAAATAAATATAAATAAAAAATACTTTAAATTAAAATATTAGGAAAATATACTTTTGAAATAAACATCAATTTCAATAATAAATTAAATAATTATTCATGCTACAATTATAACGAACTCATCCTTACAGTATCTCAGAGAGCCCAATAAACTTGAGTTGGACTCTGTTCCGATCAAATATCATAGTGCCAAGATACTCAAGGTAGTTTGAATCTCTGAGTCTACTTTCCTGTAGTTGTAAAGCGGTACTCATCAAAAGACTAAAATGACGTTTATCTGTCATAACAGTGTCAAACATTGTATTGATAGGACCTCACAATGAAAATTTTCTTAAATGTTGACAATGACTCAAGCTTAGTCTCACTCTTCACAGAAACTGCCGTAAAATCGGAGTGGGTATACCTCATGATTCTGATGGTGGATTTCATTTAAATGCCCATACATTTTGCCATGACAATTATAAAAAAAAATTGGATTTAGTATTGAGATACAATATTGAAACCCACCGTAATTCTTATATTGGGTTTTCTTAGATCTGTGAGAAGAACGCAATCTTATTCACATATTTGCAACAAATACATATTAAACGCATTAGTAAATTCATAAATACTCCTTTTACTTCTTAAATTAAAACATTTAAGGTTTTTCGTACAACATCTTAGGGCTGACGGGAATTTAAATTACGTATAACTATATCCCGTAATATATGAATTACAGGCGTAAAGATACAAACACTTCCACGCACTGGGGTGGGGGTGGGGTGTTGTAAGCACAAACACAAAGTTCTTTGTTTTTGATTAGGTATCTAGTGTAATAACAAGATTGTTTTTTGCACGATAAAATTTTTAGTGAATATATTTTTATATTTGATCTTTTCTATAGTGAAAGAAAGACCAATGAAACAAAAAATTACAATATTACTTCGATGCTGGTCTGGGAGCGAAAGAAAAACATAGAATGTGCCAGATGCTTCTCTTCCCGGGCATACTGTACAAGTCAGTTCAAGACAGTGGTTTTATTGATGTTTTTGTGGGAGGTTTTATTGATCAGCCTATCCCCTGTCACTGCAATAGTCTCTCTCCATCATTATAAAACCTCCAAATTTTGTCAAACGTGACATCAGATTGTTTTATTGCCTCTGGTGTTCTGCCTACCCCATAAGGGACACAGGCGTGAAGTTATGTATGTATTTATTAGTGTTAGTGGGTAAATTATAGTTCCTCACCAATAGTTAACGAACTAGAACTTCATCATCCACAGCGATTCAAAAAAGGTGATTTTATAATAAATAAATAAAATAAAATCCCCAGACAATCACACCAACTACATGGCGTCAAAGTAAGCGAAGCTTGTGTTATGAGTTACCATGTAAGTTACCATGAGTTATTACCATGAGTTACCATGAGTTATTACCATAAGTTACCATGGACTAGGGGGAACCTAGAATATAAATACATATATAAATAAACACCCAAACCAGGAACATTTTTATTTCTCGTTCCGGTGGGAATCGAACCCGCATCTACTGGCGTCAGAGGCAGATAGGCTTACCCCATCCCCTAAGTGGTAGTAATTATCTTTCGTACAGTATCTTTAATCTACGACTTAATAACAGAAATTAAATGCATATTAAATTGAAGTAGGTATGTATTAAAATATAATTAACAAAACGTTTAAAAAAAACGCGTCGATCTACGGTCGATAGGATGGTGTGGCAACCCCCTAAGGTATCGTGAATTCAATACTAACTAAACTATTATATCGATCAGATCTAAGTAAACATGATATATTTATTTCAAGATAAGGTTGCCTGGAAGAGATCACTTTGAAGTGATAAGGCCGCCCAAATTGTACATTTTTTTTTTTTATAAGTGACTAAACCCGCGTTTGACCTCAATCTCACCTGATGGTAAGTGACGATGAGGTCGAAGATGAAAGCACACGGGTTTAGGAAGGAACTGGCTCTTTATACAATATTGCTCGAACACATTACCGCCGGAGCGGTAACATTTGGCGGCAGACTTTATATAAAGGGTGGTCGCTAGCCAGACGGACCCAGAAAGGATCCTACCACCAAGACTGTTAATACTGTATTTTTATAAGTATCCCATTCTATGCAAATGGCAATAAAGTGTTTGAATTGAATTGATATATCTGATGAAAGTTTCATTAAATTCATAATATTTAATATGAGTTCAGCTTTTATCAGAACTAAACATATTTATGAAATCCCTAACAAACGCCACGCAACGTTGCACACAATACTATATCTTATTCAACAACTAAATAAAGGTTCTTGCAAAGCAATTGTATGATTTAAATAGTACAGTCGAGAACAATAACTGGAAGAAGTTTGTTGCATTGGTTTTTGCTTCATTTAACAAATAATCTTTTTATTAGCTGTTTTCCTACAAATAAGTTTATTTATTCAGATGCTAGAAAATACTACATAAATATAATACTAACACAATAGACAGAACAAAGAAGAGGTACTGAAGGAGAGCACTCTGTACTCGATTCTGATCATAATTATGTAATAAAAGTAGATACTTAATTTTTCACCAGAAATCCCTATGAATCAATAAAGAGACCTTACTACACTTTTCCCGATGCGCTGCCTCAGTCAACACGCACACAGCAGTATTCCCGCCACACGCCAACCACCACCCGATAAGTATTTATTGTATTACGTTATGTAACCATGCGTTGCGTAATTAATTCTTTAACTTCAGTCAGTAAGCCCTTTACGGACACTAATTGTATCAAAATGTTATACTATGCCTTTGTAGGAAGTGGACTTGAGTACTGTAGTCTGGAATCCGCAGTAACTAATAAATTTAGAAAACATGGAAAAAATTCAACTAAAATTTATAAAAAACTTGAACTATCGAAAACACCTTACAATTAAAAATTATGAGAATGCATGTCGAACTCACAAAATTCATTCTCTTAAAGACAGAAGAGTTTTAAACGACATGATGTTTATGCACAGTGTTGTACATGGTGCAATCGATTGCACCGAGCTCAAGGAACAATTTCTGAGGCTTCGAGTTCACGCCGTACAAGACACACAGCCCTGTTCGACCTCCCTAGCGCACGCACTAATTATAATCAGAACTCAATAGTCTATCGAACGCAAAATACTTATAATAAAATCTTTAATTCTATCGATGTCTTCAAGTCCAGTAAACATCAATTTAGGAGACTATCAACAGAAGTGTTGATCTCAAACTTAGAAAATAATAATTGATAATACAAAACCAAACTCACCCATACTTTACACCCACGCAGACACAAACACACATATGTTTCACACATTCATGAACATACATTCCAATTTCAGTTATTCACTTACAAAAGTTAACTATATAGGAACCTACTTATATGTATTTTTTTTTCTTAATAAATTTGGTCAACCATGTACACTTATATTAAGTTAAGATGATTTGTTTACAGTACTTTTTATTTCCTAACACTCCTTATTTTTCATTGTTTTTCAAAAACTTAAAAAGCAAAACTTGTACGTTATATATTGTATATATTACTTGTATATATTAAGCTCTCCAGCTATAATTAATGTAAATCCGTCATTGGACGTAAGTTTCTTGTCAATCATGTACCTACATTATTCAAATATATTTAAGATCTGTGGATTTTGTTAATGATAATAAATAAATAAATAAACTTTCGGAGAAGTTTACTCAGTAAATAATTAATATTTATTTTTTCTCTTCATGTATGATCTTAAACTATCACGTCCTGGAATTTTGAAATTGACCCACCACTGAAAGAGCACTGTATAGTTCCAGAGCTCGGTAGTCAAAATAATTACATTCATCACCTATGATTGTGTCATGTACCACCAGCTTATTTTTATTTAAATCCTGATACAACCAACTAACCAAAGCTTGTGTTTTGCAATATTATTGTAGCAAACTAGAAGGGAACCTGACATTTAAACCGATACGGATCGAACCCGCGACCTGGCGACGTAGAGGTGCCCGACGACACCACTGCTTCACAGATTATAGTTTTATGATTTTTTCACTCAAGTAAGTTGCTAGTTATAGAAAGCTATTGAACCCTATGCCAAAGCTAAGCTGTCAATATTCACTTCCCAGAACAGTACCATAGCTGATGTTTCTAAAGCTTTCACTAGGTGTTGTGGATGTCTCTAGGATGACGATAACGAATCTTGAAGCTGGATTTGAAAAATATTTTGGAGAAGGTAGAGCTTAGGAACTTTATATATGAAACTTTATACAGAAAACTTTGATACCTACGTAGGTATCAAAAGTTTCTAGCGAAAGGCGCGCGCGACTCTTATTTTTTTCGAATTTATAATAAAACATCAATAATGGTTGTATCGAACTGGGATTAAACCTGTACCCACTGCAGAAAATACCAAATAGTTTTGAAACTATAATAATTTAAACTTTATAACTATAATTATTTCTACGTAGAAATTCTGAATTTATTCCTGTTAACGATGCAAAATGCAAATTCTTGTTGACTTTGTTTAAGATTATAGTCTAGACTTAACATGAACTGACTGAGTGATTATTTTATTATCTTATGCAAAGTGTCCCGTAGAGACCAGGTTCAAGAATAGATACTATAGAGTACGTTCAAGAAATCTAAAAAATAAATTTTAGCTTTTCTACGAAAGAAATGGGTGACCGCCGCGCCGACCATTCATTTCTCACGACGACTTCCGTGCTTCGGAGGGCACGTTAAGTTGTCGGTCCCGGGTGCTGTATACTTGTATACAGTAGTCGTTAGGGTTTGTCAGAAGCCATTTTGGCACCCTGAAAATTCTGGCATCCACTACCCAGCACTGGGCCAGCTTGGTGGATTATGGCCTATACCTCCTCGTCACCCAGGGGAGAGACTCAAGCCCTGCAGTGGGCTCACTACAAGGAGTTGTGATGACGATGATGATGATGACGAAAGAATCTAGTTCGGCTGAATGGTCCTCACAACACAAGCCTATATAAAAGGATTGGATCCACTTAATTTGGATCCACATGACACATTAACTGTGTATCAGTTTGGGTAAAGTGTAAATTTCATAACAGACCTAAAAACCGTTAAAAAATTTCCTCTAAATGAATGAAAACATTTTCCAATGATTTAAGTAAAGATATTTTCAGAGCTGACATTTTTATTTAAATCTTTTATAAATTTCAAAAATAAAACGAAAAGTACAGACGATGTAATGGTGGAACATACAATTGCTTTCGCTTTAATTTGGAGTCTGCAAATATTAGGACATCAAAGTACTGTTTGCTCTTTGACCTATTGTGCCGTTGATCATAAGTGAGAACTTAATGAAATAGGGTCTTTACGTGCTTTTGGGTACGCATCGTTTTTAAAAGTAATAAACTTGCTCTACAATCACTAACAACTTTACAAAAATACATAACTATAATATTCAATGTTCAAATATCACTGACTCGATAGATTTAATAGGTAAACACATTACAGTTAAATATACAATGTGTTAGGGTTCCGACTTTTGATACTTTACCTACGTGATATGCATCAAATTTCATCGACAAAAGTCACCTTAGGGGGGGGCGCACCCCTCACCCATCGTGATGGGGGTGATTTAAAAATTTCGTTTCTCTGGTTTGCTTTAAGTTCGTAAAACCATTTTTTTTTTCATATTTATTGTGTGTATCTTGTTGAATTACATCTCATTTTAAAGCTTATTAAATTTACCAACTTTTGATACCACATTCACTAAAAAGTCATAAGAAGAAAAGAATTAATTTTAATGACTTAGAAAAAAAATCTTACTTTTTTGTAGTATTTTTTTAGTTTTTTGTCATTAAAAAAAAAAACGAAGCCCTTAACAATGCATTTTTTTCTTTTTAACTAGTACTATTTGAGTTTATCTTTCTAACGATACAGAATACGACAGTTTTACTTCAAAGAAACAGTCCTAACTGCTAAGCTAAAATGACATCAAAATAAAAGACACGAAATTTACAATCTCTTTTTTATTTAGTTTTGCCGATTTTAAGTCAATTTAACAATTGTTCAAAGTGACCACCATTGTTTAATAAACAAGAAGTAGCCCTTAATGCTACTTGTTGTGTAGCTCTTTTAATCATAGCTCTGTCGGCTTTTAATTCATCAGCTGCGGTCATAATTTTTTGCAGCAGCTCTTCTCTTGTTGTAGGCACCTCTAGGTAAACCCGCTGTTTCATGGTCCCCCACAGGAAGAAATCTAGAGGTGTCAAATCAGGGCTACGAGCCGGCCAGGCAATTGTTCCTCCTCTTCCAATCCAGGGGGTGTAGTGTTCATCCACATATGCTCGTACATTCCGGGCAAAATGGGCAGGAGCTCCATCCATTTGCAAATAAAAAGACCGGCGTTCACGTCTGTACTCCAATGGTAGCTCATGTAGGAAATCCCCTCTTAGAAATTCCAAGAATCTCTCACCATTAAGATTGTCTGGCAAGACGATGGGACCTAGCAGCTCATCATCAATAATGCCTGCCCACACGTTGATTGAGAATTCGTGTTGGAACGAGGCGGGCCTCACAGCATGGGGATTTTCATTAAGCCACAAATGATGGTTTCGGTGGTTGGTTATCCCAGCTCTTGTGAATTTGGCTTCATCAGTCCATAATATTCGCCGTACGAAGTTTGCATCATGTCTCACTTTCCTATTAAGCCACGCACAGAACACAAAGCGAGCAGCATAATCTGGTTCAATTAAATTCTGAACTCGACGAAAATGAAACGGCCGTAATCCTTCCCGACGTAGAACTTGCCACACCGACCAATGCGAAATCCCAAGTCTTCTGGCAATATTTCTAGTGCTAAGTCGCGGGTCACTGGCAATCATTTCAATGATTTCTTCTTCCATGTCTGGTCTCCCCACAACAGCACGTTCATTAGGCGGCTGTCGGATTCCATGAGTGCGCAATCTTGCAAAAACGCTTGCAAAAGTTGGAGCAGAAGGTATGCGCCTTGTAGGGAATCTAATTCGATATTCCCGAACAGCAGCCGCAGCGTTTCCATTGGCGTATCCATAAATAAATACAATGTCGGCCACTTCACTTGGTGAATAATTAACTGCCATAGTATCGAGTAAGTAGTACTTAGCTAAATTCGAAAGTAAAACTTTGTAGAAATCGCAACGAGAAACGAAGGACAACTGATTAGCAAGTAGAAATCCTAACCAGTACCTTAGTATTGTTATCTCATTCACTATTAGACTGAAAGAGATTCATGTTTCGACTCGTACGATGCGCGGGGCGACGTGATTGGTGCGCTCTAGCCTTTCGGCACGGGCCTCGCCCTGATCATCCCTCGCCAACGCAGCGAGCGCAGAGGCAGTCAGGCGAAAACCTGAAGCAACCTGCTACCGCATTGCGCGCGCGCTCTAACTCGCGAGTCTTGATAGTACTTAAATTTTGTAACTAGGACGTATTACCTTAGTAAAATAAACTTTTGATATTTTAATTTCGTGTTTCCTTTTAACTAATTACTGAACCGGGCCTAAATTTTGGCATCGTTAGAAAGATAAACTCAAATAGTACTAGTTAAGAAGAAAAAAATGCATTGTTAAGGGCTTCGTTTTTTTTTTAATGACAAAAAACTAAAAAAATACTACAAAAAAGTAAGATTTTTTTTCTAAGTCATTAAAATTAATTCTTTTCTTCTTATGACTTTTTAGTGAATGTGGTATCAAAAGTTGGTAAATTTAATAAGCTTTAAAATGAGATGTAATTCAACAAGATACACACAATAAATATATAAAAAAATGGTTTTACGAACTTAAAGCAAACCAGAGAAACGAAATTTTTAAATCACCCCCATCACGAGGGGTGAGGGGTGCGCCCCCCCTAAGGTGACTTTTGTCGATGAAATTTGATGTATATCACGTAGGTAAAGTATCAAAAGTCGGAACCCTAACACATTGTATATATTTATACACATATATATATTATCAAACATTGACGACCACTTTGGCGATGGGGTAAACCTATCTGCCTCAAACGCCAGTGGTTGCGGGTTCGATTCCCGCCTGGAACAAGAAAAAAAAATGTTTCGGGTCTGGGTGTTTATCTATTTAAGTATTTATATTCTAGGTTCCCCCTAGTTCGCTACATGGTATCCCATAATACAAGCTATGCTTACTTTGGGACCATGCAATTGGTGTAATTGTCTGGGGATTTTATTATTATTATATATTATATTGCGTTAACTTTATTAATATATTCTGGCAGCTCAATTATAAATATACAGCAATTATTGACTTAATTTTGTAAGTATCTATAATCCAGTTGATTTAATTTTTTTTTCTCATACGTTAAAAGTGTTACATTATGATAAATTGATAACCATGTCATTGAAATTAAATACCAATAACAGAACTACAAAGTAGAAACCATAATAGTAAATCTTTAGAATTTCAAGAGTACATGAAATTGAATGAATTATTGTTATTATTATAAACCGTGTCAATATTCAATTTCGTGTCAATATAGATATAGATACTTTTTAATATCTTCATTGTTCTACTTTTTGTTCTCATGCAAATCATTCATTAATAATCAATCCTACTGCAGAGGCATCTTTATCCTGTGTGACGTGTAGACTTCGGGCGTAAGCTACTAAGCTAGCCCAGTGCTAGTTGGTGCATATCCAAATTCACAGACCGTTGAAATGCCTTGTGACAACATTCTGCTGCTGTTTTATATCCATATTTAGCTCCTAGAATATTGTGATAAATTAATAATGATTTAAATCCAAACTGTTCAAGACACCATCCAGGGAGTCTGAGCATACCAAACTGTCGTAATTTTTTGAAAATATGGTACAAATTGTACAGAAGGCAGCACATCAAGAGTTACAAATCTGTTAAATTTTTTATTTGAGTCCGAACTCTATGCCCTCGATATTAACGCTTGATCTGCTGGATTCTGTACATTCAATTCATGCCTTAAATACTGAATTAAAAAGGTTAATGATGACCAAGTTTTTTTTTTTTTTTAGAACTGTGCTTACTTATTGTACCTTTTTCTTGTATAGAAATGTTTCTAAGATAAGAGATTCCATATTCATCATCATCATCATCAAAAGCCTTAGACGTCCACTGCTGGACATAGGCCTTGCCCAAGGTTCTCCATAATATAGGTACTTTCTTATCTTTACGATAAGTACCTAATTAATTTAATTTTACGTCGACATGTTTAGGTGCAGCGCAGACGGCACATTTTTTGTGCGATCGAGTCCGGACCGCAGACTCGATCACACAATAAGATTTTAGTTATTAGTAAAAATCGGTGGTAAACTATTTTTCTTTTCATTCTCAAATTTTGTAACGTGATGTCAATTTGCAGCCGAAAGGAGCCGGATACTATTGCTAATTATTTAGTTTGTAAAACTTTTATACAAACGTTTGTATAATTATTAAGCGCCGGACTTCTTGCGCGTCATGTGCGTTACTGCATATAATTGCATAGGTTCTATTTTCACGGACTAAAAAGTGCGTCACGGATAGTCTGTCGTCTGCGCTGCGCCTTACTCGGTTTGTGTACTTTTTTAAGACATGCATGCTAAGTAGCTTGTAGAGAAATGTTTTTAGAATTTAATCGTGGCCTGTTGATCAACTTTAGGTTTTTCAATATATTTTTGTCTCTTTCGTATTTTGCAAGTTTCAAGATTCTTTACAAAATAATATCTTTAGTGTACTGATGTAACGTACTTAACCCAGTTCCGAGTGGGGTAGAAGTAAGGGTCATATAGAGGCTCTGCTTATGGATATCTAAAGAAAATGTTTTTTCATTTACCTCTTATTAAGAAATGTCGGTATTTTTTTAAGTGAAATGAAAATAATTAAGGTGTTTGTGTCGCTTTATTGTCACTTTTACACTACATAATTAAGTTTCATTGGGAAATTATTGGGTATATTAGAAAACTTTGAAAAATTTATCTTCTTCCAAACCTCCTTATTGCTTGATTTTAGAAAAAAAAAAACTCAAGACCTCATTTGCGCGTTTATCTGTTTCACGTCGTAACTAGTTCATTTTTTGAAAATAAAGTAGCATAATTTTCTCGAGATCTACACGTAAGTATAGGAAAAATCATAAAAATCGGTTAAGCGGCTTATGCGTGAAAACGTAGCAGACAGAAATAGAAATTTTCAGATTTATATTAGTAGTATTGATTAGGAATAAACTTCCATTAAATTACATTACAGGACATAGAAGAAAAAATTACGTTCATCCATAAATAAGACCTAAAAGAATTCAAACTTGGGACTTCAAAAAAAGAAGGCTTATTATTATCCTTAGGAAAATTATTACTCTCACACATAGTGCCTTATTGTACACCAACAGCATTAGTAAAATTATGATACGTTATTTAAGACATTTGTACAGAGGCCGCCTTAGGTATCGCTTAAAGCGATCTCTGACAGGAAAACCAGTTAGACAGGACATGCGTAGCGGAAATGAGTTTAGGCGAGCATAAAGATTTCATAAAATAGACATGCTGATTAATAAGTTACTATGAACACTGTTTCAGGACTTAATAGCGCTTAAGCATCCTTTTGAAGGTGTACGGTCTGGGAACTTTGCGGATCGATTGCTTATAGGTAGTTAATAGCAACTTTTGACTCCAATAATCATCATACAGCGATCACCTGGCTACTGACTAGTGACTGACTATGCCTAGGTCTGCCGCCATATATCAGCGCTCCGAGAGATTTTGCGAGATTTTAGCGAGATTTTGTTCAAACGTGGGTTTTGTATGAGTTGAAAATATGCTTCTATGCTGGACTGGGAGCGAAAGAAAAACATAGAATGTGCCAGCTGCTTCTCTTCCCGGGCATACTGTAAAAGTCAGTTAAGGGACCGAGGTATTATGGGAGGCTTTTTTGTGGGTGATAGGCTGACCCCCTGTCACTGCAATAGTCTTTCTTCACTTCTTTCTTTCTTTCACTATTATAATGCCTCCTAATTTGTCAAACGTGACATCAGATGGTTTTATTACCTCTGGTGTTCTGCCTACCCCATACGGGATACAGGCGTGAAGTTATGTATGTATGAAAATATAGCTATTCTTGGGGATTCACCGCATCATATCTCTTTTCGTGGAAAAATAAAATAAACAAAAGTTTTTATGCTCGACATTTTCTCATTTTGTGTTAGAAATTACAGTTAAATCCACTATCTATTCATGTAAAAATAAATCCGTTCCAACATTCATGTTATTATTGGAATATTGTAAACTATTGTCTGTTATGCGGCTTTTACTCATACGTTATCGTCGGAGATTTCTGTTTAGTTTCGTACTATTATGGAGTACTTCATCAGGGGTTTGGGTGTAGTCGTGGCTGCGCCTCGCCTGGCACTGCCAGTGGTGTCGTGAGTAAAAACTGAAATTACATTTACAATTTAATACTGTTAACACTGAAATGTGTGGCATTTAAATGCTTTGCTTCTCCCACAAATATGTAGCTGTATGTATGTTGGCCAAGATACCTTCATGTTTTCAATGTCACGATGGCAACCTTCAGAGAAGTGTGATATTACATTTGTTTCCAATTTGATGTTCTCAGAAATCTCTATCCATTTCAATAGCAGCAATTTATTAGTAACTGCTACGTGGTATAATTAATAATATTAATTTGATGGATTACAAGATGAACTTCGATTTGAATCAAGATTTCTTCATGCATTCGTTTTTATTTAGAAATTCACGCTAAAGATAGCTTCTGCAATAATAAATATAACTGTTTAAATCAAAATATTATAATTTTTTTACTTTGGTTCTTAACAAGCTAATCACTGCTTTAGCGAAAGAAGATCTAAAAGTATGAAGCAAAAGATAGATTTGAGATTAACACATGTCTGTTAAAACTAGTATTCAGTCAGTAGATGAAGCAGGTGAAGCAACGCTCAGCGCGGTCGACACAAGGATGGGTGACCGCCGACTATTCTAAGGAGGGCACGTTAAACAGTCGGTCCCGGGTGCAGTATACTTATATACTGAAGTCGTTAGGATATTTTAGAAGCCATTTTGGAGCCATGATAATTGTGACATTAATCAACCTTCTCGTTACCCAGGGGAAAGAGTGACTCATAGCCCTGCAAAGGGCTCATTACTAACAGCTGTGAAAAATAGTGACTAATGTTGTTGCTGATATTGATGTATTTAATTTTCATATTTTTTATGACGAGAAGTAATGCTTAGAATTTAATGACATTGGTAGTCCAGCTCTAAAGATAGGTTAACATAGAATGTACTTTTTACTCATAAAAGATTATAAAAATTTTATCTCTTGGCGGATCCATTAATCACTCATTTTCTTTTCAATCAATACCGCCAAAGATAAACTTTGTTCGAAAGTTTCGAAAGGCCCCAAGGCAGCATCTTTCATTATCCCCAGAGTGTTTATTATTCTCTTAAGATTAATGTTTCAGGAATCAATTAATTTAAAACTTCCAATGACAATAATAACTGAGATACTTCAATCTCAATTACGATCTGGTAGATTGAAATATCGTCCATTTTAAGATAGGTACTTTTAACTTTGTTATCTATAAAGTTAGTTATGAATTTACTGAACTCATGTTTTTGTGAGCTATTTGTTGCCTCAAGGTGGGAGGTGGTAAATGCTACTTATGCACTGCAGAGCAACGACCGTACACTTAAATAACCTATGTGCAATTCCTTAACTATTCATTCCATGCAATATTTATCAATATCCGCAAATGAAAATATACATCCATCCGTGCAAACTATGACATTCACATTTTACTAGAATAGCAGTGGGACGAGTAGTAGGATGTTGAAAAAAATTGACAATTTCAAATCTTGAAGAGAAAAATCTCAAAAACGTTTGTGGCCAACACCAAATTAAACCTGTTTCTACACTTAAATTTTCATGCGAAAACCGATGAAAAGCTTTTTATCTGGGTATTAAATATGGAATAAAACCGACCGCGATTGCCTTCATTCAATAGCAACGACGTTACAATAGGATTATTTCAGATATCTAGATATCCGGTGGGTACCTGAGCTTATCGAGAGATCGAGCGCCTTTAGCGTTTGTTCCGATTATTGATTAATGAAAACTAGGTTAAAATATAACTTTGAAGTGTAGGGATGGACGAGGGAGCCAACTAATACACGTCTTGTTATGTTGAAAGTACACAGTATATTCATGTAATAAATTATACATAGTGAGAAGGTGCGTCATACACGACAGGAGGAAGATTTGTATGATTGGGTAAA
Organism: Stenoptilia bipunctidactyla; assembly: GCA_944452665.1. Lineage (NCBI taxonomy): Eukaryota > Metazoa > Arthropoda > Insecta > Lepidoptera > Pterophoridae > Stenoptilia > Stenoptilia bipunctidactyla. The sequence continues at coordinate 6,592,955 of OX101745.1, read as the reverse complement.
ATTTTGTTTACTTAATAATAATAACAACGCACATCTACAAGTAATAGTCACTAAACCTAAAGCGAAAAATTTATAATAGTACTAACGACATAAAATAAAAAGAAATGATATTAATCATGATTTGAAAACGAAATAAAAAGTTGCAAAAAGTTTTAGGTACCAGGCAAAATCTGAAGAGAAAGTAGTAATTCCGATATGCCAATTTAAAACTGTGTATCGATTTTAAAAGTTTCACTGGCGGCGGAACATTATTCCAGCATTTTGTCGCTACGTACCTGAAACTTCCCTCAAACAAAGCAGTTCGATGACTTGGGACGGTCAACTGTTTCGAGCCCTCCCTTATCTTATTGGTGATCAATGTTAGTTTTGAATATAGGCAATCTGGTTGTTTATTATTGATTACTCCAAACAATAAACTGGCAAGATGTAGCTTAACACGGCTTTCGACTTTAAATATTTTTTTCTGATTAATGTGTTCTGGTTTCTGATTAATGTGTTCAAAACAAAATTTGGCACATGCATTCTGTACTCTCTGTGCAAGGGCCAAGGATTTTTTTAGTAGACATTGTCTATACACAGTTAGACAATGATTTAATTTTGATAGTACCACAGAGACTTGCAAAGCAACATTCGAAGTTCTGGTGATGTGTATGGACGAACCCCATACAAAATCTTCAGTCTGTAAAAACAATTTCTGGCCAAATCTACAACATGCTCATGAAAATTCAAACCACTGTCCCTAAGGAGTCCTAAATTTTGGGCTCTGTCTACACGAGCTATCGAGCAACTGTCAATTGCGACTAGTGGAATAAGCTCCTTTTGAACTTGTGACTAAGTTTCAAGAACCATGAATTTTGACTTAAGAGGGTTTAGCACAAGCGAATCATCGTGGGACCAATGAGCTATTCTGTCAAGATCAGCGTTGATATGAGCAACACCGAACAATTTCTCCAGAGGATTAAAAGAGAGATACAGCTGGACATCATCCGCATAAAGATGAAATTGACAGTGGCAGATGTTGTTGATGATGTCAGTACAATAGATTATGAAAAAAAAAGAGGTCCCAAAATTAATCCTTGCGGAACTACTCGGGTTGTCGGATATGGTGGTTTGAGAATTATGTGTATCATGTAGAGCGGTAATGAATCGGTTTATAGTAATATTGTCTTAAGTTTTCGCGATTCATACTATTAAATAAAACACTTTTTAACCGGATTTATCGCGTATATTTACATTTTAAATTTTGACTCGACGTTTCGGTGTCTTTGCAGACCCCGTGGTCACGAGCGCCTACGGGGTGTTTCGGTTTATAGTATTTAATAGCAAGTTGCTCAAGCTACTCACGGGCACAATAAAGCTCCTTATTTTAATGATTTCTTTTTTACATATTTCTCATACAATACGTGAAAACCGTAAGAAACACAGTTTAGTATTCATTGAATCTATCGAGAAATTGCAAACATAAATAAAGGACCAATAGTCAAGGTAAAGCTTAATCAAGGTAAACCAATAGTCAAGGTAAACATTGTATCAAGATCGCTGTATGCTGAATAAGACTCTGCCTACCAACTGTGAGTTCTTTTCCCGATTACCACTAGTCTTAGTAATGATAGAGCTGAGCACGATACCTAAGTTTATTGCGGATCTAAAATGAAACACTTTTAACGGGTTTTACCGCGAATCATAACATTTTACACGAGCAACTAAGACAGGACAGTATTACCGTTAGGATGGTACTTGTGAAGAAGTTGGCCGGCGTTAGAGCGCTCTGTTAGCACTCTGCTAATGGGTTAATAATTCTAGAAAATAATTTTACTCCCATTCCTGAAATGTCGTTGTGGCGCAGAGGCACCTGAGTGTCTATTTTTATATACACATACTCTTTAACTACCGTAAATCTGATACCTACTCGACATTGTTCGTTAGGGAATTCACGCTCAGGCCGGTCGGTAAAAAGATGGTGATAGCCGACCATACATATCTCACGGCGACTTTCGTGCTTCCGAAAGTACATTGTGCAGCCTGTCCCGGGTGATGTATACTTAAATACATTAGTCTTTAGAATTTACCAGAAACCTTAGGTTTAATAATTCTGACACCCACCAACCAGTACGGACCAGATTATCTCCTCGTTACCCAGAGAACGTAATTACAAAAAATGCAAAAATATTTATTTATTTATTTACACTTTATTGCATAGATACAAAATACATATATGTACAACAGGAAATAAAATTATTCTACAGTAACAAAATTGGCGGTCTTTTCGCTAGCAAGCGATTTCTGCGAGACAACCAGGTTATAAATACTATAGTTTGTAGTTTTATCTCAACGTAAACAAGTAGTAAATTATGGTTTTTTCTTGCCCTAAAGATACTCTAACCATGATATTACAGCTGGATCGCAGAAGAAGCCATGGAAACAGCTAGTTTATCATATTTTTGCTTACAGTCATACATCGTCTAATCCAGGCCTAGGCAAGGATGAATTTCAAATGTTCATAATTTATTACTTACCAGCGCGTAGCTCAAACAATAGACGGATAAAGACAACTCCTTACTTATGCATTGTTGTAACTACTAATTATTCTGCCGAAATAATGTCATGTCTGGATGACACGAAGTAAATTGAAAGTAATTCCCTGAGGAATTACATGCGAGATAAGTTTAATAAGCCTTGCTGTATTCCCTTTTTATTCATATCAAAATATTTGGTTACAATATTTTAAAGTTGTTGCGAGGATTCAATCCAATGATGTATCAAAATGATGAAGAATTTTTTTTCAAAAACGAATAGTTTTTAAAGATGAGAAAATTTTTATTCGTTACAGATATACCTGCGATATCACATATCATTTGTTATCACTTGCCTTCATGTCAGAATGTGGATACAAAGATTATTCTAGAGACTCATGTGACCAATGGCCACTGTATTCTATTGTGATGTTGAACAGGAAACAGTTCTATGGCTTGCTACTTATAAATTATATTAAAATACTAGGTACCTACACAAAGTGGGCACTCCTTTAATACACACAAATACTTGCGCGAATATTCGAGTTTTGAGGCAGACACTGTTGCCCCATCGCCACGGTAGATGTCGCTATTAATTACCAATAGGTCAATCGGAAGTACTCCACAGATTTCGATTACCTTGTAAGTGTATATCGTAATCGGTCATTCTGACTGTTCTATTCAGATCGTGTTGACTCAAAGGTTTAATTTTATCTCCACTGCAAAGAATTACAGAATAGAGTAAGTACAATATAAGAATGTCAGCTTGATGCTTTCACGCAATCATAAAAAATGGTTTTAACCGACAGACAACAAAGCATAAAAAAGTCCGATTTCTTTTGAGTTACGAAACGAGTTGGTATACCATTTCTAAAGTTTATTCAAATATTTTTGACAATAAAAGTTAAATACTTCTATGAATGATTTACAACAAAACACTTAGTAATAAATAATATTCGTCTAAAACTCTTTTAAGGGGTGTTTCCAGCAAATTACCACGACCGCTCATTAACTTCTTTTTAACAACTGCTCTGTCTGTACAATACTTCGTAAAACTTCGCCATCTGGTGAAAACATAAAAATGTGGAAAAGCAAACGTTAAAAACTTTACATTGTATGATGAAAATGAGTTTCTATTTAGTTACCTTATGAATTAAATGTAATTGTTAGCTTTACTTGTTTCGTTTAGTCTATTGATATCGTTATACATAAAATTAAAACGTTTTGTGTGAGTTTAGGCGCTGCGCAGACGACAGACTATCCGTGACGCACTTTTTAGTCTGTGAAAATAGAACCTATGCAAATATATGCAGTAACGCACACGACGCGCAAAAAGTCCGGCGCACAATAATTTGACAAACTTTTGTATAAAAGGCTTACAAACTAAATAATTAGTACTAGTTTCCGGCTCCTTTCGGTTGCAAATTTGACATCCAGTTACAAAATTTGAGAATAAAAAGAAAAATAGTTAACCACCGATTTTTACTAATAACTAAAACCTTTTTGTGCGATCGAGTCTGCGGCGCCGGGCCGCAGACTCGATCGCACAAAAAGTGTGCCGTCTGCGCTGCACCTAACTTAAAATAATTTTATTACAGTTAATCTGATAGGTAGCCAAATAATAATTAATATTGAAACGGGTTAAGCCCATGTAATTAATTTCCTTTCTTTGTTTGTTAGTACTACAGTTAACTTTTTAAGCAAAATTGTTTGTACCAAATCTTAATTTTTTTGGTTGAGGTTTTGTGATTGTATATTATAAGAATCAAAACGGAAAAATGTAGTATGGTACAACGAGGGAAAATAGTAGTAGCGAGTGGATACGCTTAATCATACACTATTCTAAGTTTTAGGTAGGTATATGGTTGCTGGTTGCTTCGTCGCGATCTAAACACTAGAAAATTTTACAATGTTTTTTAATCAATGTATTACAATGTCAAAGAAATAACTTAAAGACTTGAAAAAAGAATACAGTCCAAAGAATCGAAACAAATATATATCTATCAGGGTGTTCAAAAAAATACCTGGAGAATAATATCCCAGATAGGTATAGTCTTCCTCAATTGACTGCAAAAAACTCTTTTTATTTGGACTTTTAGTTCTTCCATAAAAAGTCTAACGTTTAATGGCAAGCGCTTTTCCTAATAATTTATTTTATTTAACTTATTTTGATGTAAACAAAAAAAATACATTTTAAATGGATTTATTTCAAATATTTTTTTTTTAAGGAGTAATCCTAGAAAAATGTTACGTGGATCGATCAACCTTTATATTTTATTTATTAACACTTCAGTTTATATTACAGATACAGTAAGAAAAGAACAGTTTCTTAAGAAATTAAAACTTGGTGGTCTTATCGCTGAAGAACGATTTCTACTAGACAACATGATTTTTAGTTTCAGACGTCTTCAAAGCAATCAAATCATTTGATTGTTTTTTTAAAGCAAGTAAATTAAAGTTGTGCAAAGCTTTCTGATACCTATTGGCAAGCAAATCAAAACTTTTCGATGAAATTTAAAACTGTGGAAACTATGTTAGTCACAAAGTGGTAGAGGAATATTTTTACGTCTCTTGGAGACGCAGTTTTTGAAACTGTCACAGAATGTTGACGTTTCATGTCCTGGGATGTACATTTGCTTCGTACGAGTTTGACTTTTCCTCAATATGAAAGAGGCTTGTATCCGTAGGTACAAAAAAAAAACATTTTAATCCCGGAACGCAAATACAGTAGTTTAATATCTAAGATCCTTGATTGTGATTTACTGTTAAAAATCCACTCTAAACTGATAATTATGGGTTTAAGCCCCAATTTCACCGTGTAATAAAACGCGATCAATTCGGGTTACGCTCGGCTAACGCGTTAGAACGAGTTCCGCCTTCAATTATTCTTCAGTCATAGCCGAGAGTTGTTAATCTAGGTTCAGAAGTAAATCGGTGAAATTGGGGCTAAGATTTCTGATTAAAGAAAGATTCTATGAAATGTTTTTTGATTTCATTGTTACTATGGCCATTATTGACTGCAATCTCTATGCTAAATGATGAAAAGGTCTAAAATGGAGCAACCTGACTCACAAAGCAAATAGTTACTCATATTACATACGAAAACAGCATATCATAGTTTAAGCAATTATTTTTAATGACGCTTTGAGTCAATACGAATTTTGAAAACCAACGTTACCTAGTCGTAACTTATGCTGAAAATACCCATTGTACAGAATGTAATATGAACAAAATTCAATGTTAAAGTAAATGGAAGATAAATTGATAAAAAATGTATATCATTATTTTATGAAAGGTCGTTAGTCTGCAGGACACTAATGTGCACTGTTGCTGGTAGTATTATTCTTATTTCCTTAACATCATGCCTCTTTCCCTTTCGGGTTGTATAGATCTTATAAAATTTAATCGAATAAAGTCATAATCAAGTCAACATCGAACCAAAATCGTAAAAGCACTTCAAATAAGTCACATTATGAACAAATTGAAATGCATCTACCACCAGTTCAAAAGATTGATCTCAACAGAGAAGAAGTGTCAAAAAAATCATCATCTATTTGGGTGATTCTTATATAGCTGTAAAAAAACTGAAAAAAAAAAAATATTACTACATTTTGTGACATATACCTTCAGTATATACCAAAAGCATGTTTTTGGTACATATGAACAAGCGCTCCAGAAAGGTAAATGCAAGGTGTCCGCGCCTGCGACTACGTCAGCTACTACGTCACCGCCCGAACAGGCAGCGGCGAGTCGCGGGCGGCAGGGGCACCCGAACTGGTTTTACCGGCGGCCGACCGTAGCCGACTAGTAGGATTCTCAACTCACCGTCTCAGACACCGGTCGTGTCTTACAATATTTACCAAATTTAAGTTCAACCATAACTCTTGTAAAAGTTTTAAATACATTTATTATCTAAGAAGAAATTGTTTTTCTTTGTACGCCCGTACACAAGGTAAAGGCATCATTCTTAATCTCAGATCTAATTAACTATTGTACTTTTTCCTTTTTTTTGTATTATTCTGCGCGTGATTGTATCCTATACTCTTAGACTTATCATAGTACTAGCCACTGCGCGTGGTTTTACCCGCGTAACTTTTGATCCCTTGGGAATTTCGGGATAAAATATAGCCTATAACCTTTCTCAACCTTTGAGCTATCAAATGCAAAATGAATTTTTCAAATCCCATTTGTAGTTTCTGAGATTAGCGCGTTCAAACAAACAAACAAACAAACTCTTCAGCTTTATATATTAGTATAGATTAGGTACATTTTATTTTTACTTTTACACTGCATGTTTGCAACGACGCCAAATTTCTTTAAAAACTCACTGCCTTTTTCTGGCTCCGATCTTTATTTCAGAGACTTTCTTAATCATTCTGTTCATTTTGAGCTAAAGAGTATGTATTGTTCTCTGCTGGGCGTTTATTTTAGCTTTTCCTTTTTTTACACAAACATATATATCTATCCACTTACTCGGGAGACATAGTATGTCACCAACAATGTTTAAGACAACTGATCTGTGGGGCATATTTGTTGAAATACTAAATTCTATTATAGATGCTCCTTGCCTTGTTGAAATATTTAACAACGACCTTTTAGCCAGGATTGGTAGGGCTATATTAAGCACTAGCTTTAGCCCGCAACTTCGTATGCGCTTAACTACCCTTCTCGTGGAAATTTCAGAAACTATACAACCAGACACCCACTGCAAGAACCTTTTATACCAAGTATCACACCCATGCACTCAAGGAATAAGTTTTTTTCATACAAACTAAAAATCATATATTTCCCGTGCCCGTGGGAATTTTGGAAATTTTTTTCGTAGCACAACCAGTCACCCTTTTAAGAACCTTCATGCCAAGTATCACATCTGTACACTCAAGGAATACGATTTTTCATACAAACTAAAAAGTCCAACCCCTTCCCGTGGGAATTTCGGGAATTCCTTCCATAATACAAACAGACACTTATTGAGGAACTTTTACATCAAGTATCACATCCGTGCACTCAAGGGATGGGATTTTTTCATACAAACTAAAACATCATATATTTCCCGTTCCCGTGGGAATTTCGGGAATTCCTTTCATAACACAACCAGACACACATTGAAAAATCTTTACACCAAGTTTCATATCGGTGCACTCAAGGAATAAGATTTTTCATACAAACTAAAAAGTCCTATATTTCCCGTTCCCGTGGGAATTTCGGGAATTCCTTCCTTAATGCACCCCTACATCTCCTAAAGAATGTATGTTCCAAATTTCAGCTCTCTACGCCCAGTAGTTACGGCTGTACGTTGTCTGTCAGTCACTCAGTACCTCAGTCACTCAGTCAGTAACGGAACAGTTTTATATATATTGATTATACGGCCTGAAATTGAAATTATCTTTTACCGAACAATTTCAACAAGCGTAGTTAATATTCAAACCCGACCTCTTCAGTTACAGTCATGCTGCATTATACAAAACGTTTCTATGTTCAGTCACGTATTAAATCTCCATCAAGAGCCGTGTGACGTCACTCGCAGGCTTGTATTACTGTCGCCATGTCTGCCGGTGCCGCTAATTGCTAGTTGCATTCTAAATTAAATAATACAGGTTTTTAACTGAACACCAAATAAAAACCTATTTTATTTACTTCTTGCTTTTAATGATATTCTAACTTTTAACCGTGAACAATCGAAACATTTTGAACAGTGCGCAAGTGCTCTGTTCAAACAAATTGAACCTACCCCCATTTTACCATTGAACTACTAGACGCAAACAGAACTTCCATCCGTAAATGGTGAATATTCCAAAAAGTGGTACTAAGCGCTGTGACAGTTTCTTTTTCATATTGGCCGCACAGATTGGGAATGAACTGCCTGCATTTATTTTTCCTGACTAGTACCTATAATACTGGTACTTTTAAGCGTCGAGTGAATTCGTTTAGTATTCACAATCACATACGATTAGGTGTCATGAAAGACAAACGTCTCATCCTTATTATACGAGTATATAAAAAAACTGTTACATAGTAACTTATATACTAATAAATTTTTCCCAATTTTTTTTTTCTCCGGCCCCAGAGTCTACTTTTTTATACAAGCTTGTGTTACGGAGACCCCCCAGCGGAGCTAGAAGATGTCCACGTGTGCGTCTAGACTCGCGCCAGTTTAGCCAGGGTCGTCACCTAATTAGGCGCGTCTTGGACTCGAACTCGGGAACTCCTTTAAACCTTTAAGCTCGACCACTGCGCCACGGAGTTAATGGAACATCAGCAAATAAAGTCAAATTTAGTCTTTATGTCTATTATAAAATAATCTATTTTATATTGCACATAAATTTTGCATTCAAGAGAGGTTCTCAACATTTTCACAATACGGTAACTTTTAAAATAGTTTCACACAATAGAGTAGTGATAGTAGATATATGATATATGAGAGTTCAAAAGAAAACTTTGTGATTCATATTCTACTAAAATTATTGAAAAAATGAGTTAAATAAAAATCACTGGATTCAATGAATATTTAATCAATTGTTCGGTAAAAGATAATTTCAATTTCAGGCCGTATAATGCTTAATATAGCCCTCCCTACCAATCCTGGCTAAAAGGTCGTAGTTAAATATTTCAACAAGGCAAGGAGCATCTATAATAGAATTTAATATTTCAACAAATACACACACAGATAGAACAACAACAACAACAACATTTATTGACAGACACAACACATAACAATAGTTGGAACATAAAAATGAAAATACACATAAAAAACAATATTAGCACAATCACAAAGTATGTACATAGGTAGACAATAAAACAAAATAAAAGTAAATCGGATTAAGCAGTGTTAACAGGAATTTTCATCAGTATTGCCAGTGTTGAGCCAGCCAAAAGGCTAACCATATGTCACGACTTGTGTCGCAACGATGCTATTCTGTCGTAGCCCCAAGGGTAGACGCCCATTTTATAGGTATGTACAACTAACTACATTATTTATAATATACAAAATAATACATAATATATTATACTTTAATTACATGTATTAAACATTACTAAATAATAAATTATAAATAATAATATAATAATCAATGAATTAAAAATAAATATAAATGAAAATAGGTACATTGAAGGGTATTAACTATTATTTATCTTACTGCATTATCACAATTATATGCCACTAAATAAATTATGTTTTTAAATTTTCTAGTAAATAGGATTTTAAATGGTATTTAAAAGTCGGTTTTGTTTGAATTTTTCTCAAGGGAGGAGGAACATCGTTCCAACACTTAGTGGCACAAAACTTAAAACTCCCGCGGAATGCTGCGGTCCTGTGTTCAGGTATAGACAAAAGGTGACTACATGATCTTAAGCGAAGTTCAGAACGCCATATTAATTTATTGAATAGATAGGCCGGTTTCTGTGTTTTTATAATGTCGAAAAGAAGAGAAGCTAAATAAAGTTTTTGCCGTGCTTTCATATTCAATAATTTTGCTTTTATGAGGTATGGGGTTATGTGGGTTCTTGGGGGGATTTTAAAACAAAATCGTACACATGCATTCTGGATGCGCTGTAATAAGCATTGAGATTTCTGTGACGCACAGGGACCATAAACTGCTATACAGTAGTTTAACCTTGATAACACAAGAGCGTCACAGAGTCTTATTCTGATATCGACGGATATATGGTCCCTTATTCTATACAATATTTTTAGTCGATAAAAGCAGGCACGAGCACACTCTAGAACATGATTCCGGAAGCGAAGGTCCACATCCAAGATTAGGCCGAGGTTACGGGCTTCGAATACTCTGCCAATGTTGACACCTAATAATTTGACATTAGGCAGGTTTGTTTGGTCAATTTTGGCAATGGTACTCTTGGTTCCCAGAATCATAAATTTAGTTTTGTCAGGATTTAATACTAGGCAATTTTTTGACGACCAGACAGAAACTCGAGATAAATCTTCATTGAGTGATGAAATTGCGTTAATTACTGTGGATTCGTTTACAGGAACGTACACCTGCAGGTCATCTGCGTATATATGGTATTGAGATTTACAAATACTATCAGGTAGATCCGAAGTGTACAGAATGAAGAGCAGGGGCCCTAGAATAGAACCTTGCGGTACACCTCTTGATACAGGTCTCAGGCTCGATTCCTTTATGGTTCCATTAGGGGTGTCGATGATAACTTTTTGACTGCGTCCAGTCAAGTAGCTATAAAACCAATTCACTGAATCATTGCCAAACCCATAGTAAGTCAGTTTAGACATAAGTAGCGGAACGTTAATACTGTCAAAAGCGCGCGAAAAGTCAAGTAGCGTTAATATAGTGGCATTACCCTTGTCCTGATTCGATAGAATATTGTCTACTACATCTAAAAGTGCAGTTGTAGTGCTGCGGCCCCGCCTGAAACCCGACTGTAGTTCAGGAAGAACGTTGTTACGTTCACAGAATTCTAAAACTTGTAAGTGTACAATCCTTTCTAACACTTTGGACAGAAATGATAAAATACTGATTGGGCGAATGTCTTTCAGTGTATTTGGATGGTCCACCTTAGAGAGTGGGCGCACCAAGGCTATTTTCCACTGATGTGGAAAAACAGATGTCAAAATGGACGTATTTATGATGGCAGTGATCGTTTCGAGACTTTGTGGCAACGTTAGTAGGATCATGTCCCGTGTAATTTTATCCACACCCATTGCATTAGATTTAATTGAAAGTATGGCCTTAGCGACTTGGTGGCAAGATACTGTATGTAAAGAAAAAGTGTTGTTGTGCTTTTTATGAAATTCGAGATATGTCAGTTGTGATATTGTTATCGCGTCATTACCGGGAATATCAAGGAAATGGTTGTTGAGCAGATCTGGGTCATTGAGATGGTGAGGAAAGTCGTTTGACTTCTTTGGGTTCACTGTAAGAGACTGCCTTAAATTTTTCCAAAGCTTTTTGGAGTTCTTTATATTTTGATTAATGTGATGCTCATAATAACATTTCTTTTCCGCCGTTATGCTTGTCCTCGTAAGCTTTTTTAGCATTTTATATTGCGTTTTATGCGTAGAGAGGCCAGATATTTGATATTTTTTATGCGCTTCATCCCGAAGCCTCATCATATATCGAATATTGTCTGTTAACCAAGGAGCAGGTTTCTCACGAACGGTGATATACCTAATTGGCGCCAATTTGTCATCCAAGTTCAACACCAGTTCGTTAAAAACCTCAACCAGCACGTCCGGCGCAATACGGTCCACTGTGGCCACCAGCTCATCATGCCCCGTACCCAGAGACCCCGCGTTGAACAGACTAATTTTTAGATATTTTTCCCTAACCATTATTTATAAAATATATTATAAATTGAATATAACACACAGTATAGTCAGAAACAGGCTTAAAATTAAAAACGTATTGTAATAGAAATAAACCACATGAGATTAAGAAAATATCACCGTGACTTTTAAATAATAGTACCAATGCTGGAATACAGAAACAACATAATTGGATCCGCGCACCTATAAGCTCTAAATTATAAAATACATGTAATAAGAATAAATAGTAAATACTGAAAATAATTAGATAATATTTATAAGGTGTAATGTAATAAATAAGAAAACAATAAATAATACAATTAAAATAAATCTTGAAATACTGCAGTGTACTAATAAGTTCTGTTAAAAAAATAAAAATTACCGATGGAGTCCAGAACTTCGCGCGATTGGCTGGCTCAACATATACACTTTTAAATACTGGAATAAAAACACTATATAAAGAACTTAAAATTTCAGCGAGATAGCAGTCATACACAAGTTGTTTACAAATAAAAAGTAGAGGAAGGCACACAAAACAAAAAAGGGGCATTATTGTAATATTATCAAACATATTATTGATTTGAGTACAAAGAACTAAAGAAATGAGAATTAAATTATGGCGGGGAATTTGCACAAACTGGTTTAAAAATACGATTAATATCGTCCTCCGAACGAATAACATGCACTGTTGATTGTTCATTACAACGAGCAAAAATTCTGCCGTCTCTGCTCCACACGAACTTCCACTTAACAACGCGAGCGAGTTCGCGAGCTTTTGCTAGTATTACGCGGTTTGTTTTAGTTAATCGTTCGTTAACATAAAAAAGTCTGGCTGCGTGCGGAGGGAGGCCGAGATCTTCGGTCGTGGCGCCGCGGCGCGCGCGCGCCTGCCTCAACAGTTCGTCGCGCGCCGCGCGCCTGGTAAGACGTAATACTATTGGCCGCGGACGTGTAGCGGATGGCGGCTCGCGTTGACTACTAAGCTTACTCATGCTTGAATTGGCTCGCGCTTGCTTGGGGCCTACTCGCTCAGCACTGGCTATTTCGCTTTCATCAAGCTTCACACCTAGTTTTCTCGCTACGACTACGGCCAAGTGAACAACAGACTCACCCTCGGTCTCCGGGATGCCATTTACCTCAACGTCGTTGCGAAGTGTAGCCTGTTCCCTGTCATTAAATTCACATTGCATTCTTGCTACCGTTGCCTGCAGCTCCGACGAAGGCCCGGCTCGACTCTTCAAACTAGCAACTTCTAGTTTGAGCCCGGCGTTGTCAGTTTCAAGCAGAGTTATTTTCGTTTGCAAAGACATTATATCAGACTTTGCGTCACTCAGTTGAGAAAACAACATATCAGTGGTTTCAGTGAGATCGGTCTTAAGTGCGCCTAATGATGCTTCGAAGTCTTTGCTTAGCTCCTTTCGAAATAGCTTGAATCTAGAGTTGAGATTCGATTCTAGTTTGGAGTCTAGCAACTGTGCAAACTTATCTATAGTGATCGTGTCTGTGCGTTGATACAAGGGTGTGCTAGTGCCTTCCGAGACCTGCGTTCTATCCAGGTGAGTTGTGTCATGTACGCTATTATTATGTTGTATATCATCACAGGACATGTCCATATCTGGGGTGGGGCGCGCTAGGGTGTTGCGTACTGGAGTGTCATTTTTCTAGGCCTGGATGTGACATTTTCACATGCTGCGCAGCGCCAAGAACGCTTAAGGTCGCGTAGATTGCTTAGGAAGAAGGTTGACTTCATGTTAAGGCACTTGTAGTGGTACGAGCCCTTACATAGGACACACACTAACATTTTTTTTTCTTCGGAGTCACTGTTACACGCAATGCAAATCATATTATAGGATAGGATTATATCTTGTACAATTAATAAATAACGTTAACACTGACTTGGCTTTTCGATCGCACTTGCACAAATAGGTACCTATTATGTATTTTCTGTTTCACTCGAGTAACGGCACTTTAACAGCAGATGACTAAAACAGCTGATAAACTTTTAATGACCAAAATTGGGCTATTTAGCGGATATTATAAGCTTTAGTGTTTACACTACTTAGCTTTTATACTGATAATAACTTTTTGCCACTTTTAACTTGTAATAAGACAGTTTAAGCTAATAAAAATAATTAAATAACAGAGAGCTTTCGAAAAGTAAACTTGTAGCGAAATGGGCGAATACCCTCCTCAGATCAGTTGTCTCAGATCAGATCAGTTGTCTTAAACATTGTTGGTGACATACTATGTCTCCCGAGTAAGTAGATAGATATATATGTTTGTGTAAAAAAAGGAAAAGCTAAAATAAACGCCCAGCAGAGAACAATACATACTCTTTAGCTCAAAATGAACAGAATGATTAAGAAGGTCTCTGAAATAAAGATCGGAGCCAGAAAAAGGCAGTGAGTTTTGAAAGAAATTTGGCGTCGTTGCAAACATGCAGTGAAAAAGTAAAAAAAAATGTTATTCAATGATAAGTCTAAGAGTAAAGGATACAATCACGCGCAGAATAATACAAAAAAAGGAAAAAGTACAATAGTTTTAGATCAGAGATTAGGAATGATGCCTTTAGCTTGCATTTACCTTTCTGGAGGGCATTAAGCTTGTTGTACCAAAAACATGCTTTTGGTATATACTGAAAGTAGGTATATGTCACAAAATGTAGTAATTTTTTTTTTGAGTTTTCTTACAACTATATAAGAATCTAAGTTTTTAAACTGGCATGGTCATTAACATTTAAATTAACTTTAGAAACGGGATATTTACCATGTTTTTGATTTATTTTGAGTTCTCGATATTTCGGCACTATTACAAGCGCCATGATCACGACGGTACTGTCGATGTACGATGTTAATTTAAATATATAAGAATCACCCGAATAGATGATGAGTGTTGAGTTTTTTGACACTTCTTCCCAACAGATCAATCTTTTGAACTGGTGGTAGATGCATTTCAATTTGTTCATAATGTGACTTATTTGAAGTGCTTTTACGATTTTAGTTTGATTTTGACTTGATTATGACTTTATTCGATTAAATTTTATAAGAACTATACAACCCCAAAGGGAGAGAGTCATGAAATTATGAATATAATAATAATACTACCAGCCACTGTACACATTAGTGTCCAGCAGACTAACGACCTTTCATAAAATAATGATATAAAATTATCAATTTATCTTCCATTTACGTTAACATTGAATTTTGTTCATATTACATTCTGCACAATGGGTATTTTCAGCACAAGTTACGACTAGGTAACGTTGGTTTTCAAAATTCGTATTGACTCAAAGCGTCATTAAAAATAATTGCTTAAACTATGATGTGCTGTTTTCGTATGTAATATGATTAACTATTTGCTTTCTGAGTCAGGTTGCTCCATTTTAGACCTTTTCATTATTTAGCATAGAGATTGGAGTCAACCATGGCCTTAGTAACAATAAAATCAAAAAACATTTCATAGAATTTTTCTTTAATAATATTTTATTTACATTTTAATTCCTTAGAGAAATCGTGGTCAGGACTGACTCAGATAACAGGAGTCAGGTTCACAAATTATGAATCGTTAACATTCAAACCATGTTTTTTTTTTCTTTCATCATCAGCGATATTTTTGGAAATCTTAGTCCCAATTTCACCGATTTCCTTCTGAACCTAGATTAACAACTCTCGGCTGTGACTGAAGAATAATTGAAGGCGGAACTCGTTCTAACGCGTAAGCCGAGTTCAACTCGAATTGATGCGCGTTTAATACACGGTGAAATTGGGGCTTAATACCATAATTATCAGTTTAGAGTGGATTCTTAACAGTAAATCTCAATCAAGGATCTTAGATATTAAACTACTATATTTGCGTTCCGGGATTAAAATGTTATTTCTTGTACCTACGGATACAAGCCTCTTTCAAATTGAGGAAAAGTCAAACTCGTACGAAGCAAATGTACATCCCAAGACATAAAACGTCAACATTCTGTGGCAGTTTCAAAAACTGCGTCTCCAAGAGACGTTAAAATATTCCTCTACCACTTTGTGACTCACATAGTTTCCACAGTTTTAAATTGTATCGAAAAGATTTGATTTGCTTGCCAATAGGTATCAGAAAGCTTTGCACAACTTTAACTTACTTGCTTTAAAAAAATAATCAAATGATTTGATTGCTTTGAAGACGTCTGAAACTAAAAATCATGTTGTCTAGTAGAAATCGCTCTTCAGCGATAAGACCGCCAAGTTTTAATTTCTTAAGAAACTGTTCTTTTTTTACTGTATCTGTAATATGAACTGAAGTGAAAATAAATAAAATAAAAAGGTTGATCGTTCCACGTAACATTTTTCTAGGAGTAAGTTTAAAAAAAAGTATTTCAAATAAATGAATTTCAAATGTAATTGTTTGTGAACATCAAAATAAGTTAAATCAAATAAATTAATAGGAAAAGCGCGCTTGCCATTAAACGTTTGACTTTTTATGGAAGAACTAAAAGTCCAAATAAAAAGAGTTTTTTGCAGTCAAATGAGGAAGACTAGACCTATCTGGGATATTATTCTCCAGGTATTTTTTTGGACACCCTGATAGATAAATATTTGTTTCGATTCTTTTAAAGTAGTCACTGTATTTTTTTCAAGTCTTGAAGTTATTTCTTTGACATTGTAATACATTGATTAAAAAACATTGTAAAATTTTCTAGTGTTTAGATCGCGACGAAGCAACCAGCAACCACATAAAACTTAGAATAGTGTGTGATTAAGCGTACCCACTCGCTACTACTATTTTCCCTCGTTGTACCATTGTACATTTTTCCTTTTTGATTCTTATAATATACAATCACAAAACCTCAACCAAAAAATGTTGCTTTAAAAGTTAACTGTATTATTAACAAACAATGAAAGGAAATTAATTACAAGGGCTTAACCCGTTTCAGCATTAATTTTATTTGCCTATCAGATTAACTGTAATAAAAATATTTTAAGTTACTCACACAAAACGATTTAATTTTATGTATAACGATATCAATAGACTAACTGAAACAATTAAAGCTAACAATTACATTTAATTCATAAGGTAACTAAACAGAAACTCATTTTCATCATACAATGTAAAGTTTTTAACGTTTGCTTTTCCACATTTTTATGTTTTCACCAGATGGTGAAGTTTTACGAAGTATTGTACAGACAGAGCAGTTGTTAAAAAGAAGTTAATGAGCGGTCGTGGTAATTTGCTGGAAACACCCCTTAAAAGAGTTTTAGACGAACATTATTTATTACTAAGTGTTTTGTTGTAAATGATTCATAAAAGTTTTTAACTTTCATTGTCAAAAATGTCTGAATTGACTTTAGATTAGAAATGGGATGCCAACTCGTTTCGTAACTCAAAAGAAATCGGACTTTTTGATGCTTTGTTGTCTGTCGGTTAAAACCATTTTTTAGGATTGCGTGAAAGCACCAAGCTGACATTCTTATATTGTACTTACTCTATTCTGTAATTCTTTGCAGTGGAGAAAAAATTAAACCTTTGAGTCAACACGATCAGAATAGAACAGTCAGAACGACCGATTACGTGGAGTACTTCCGATTGACCTATTGGTAATTAATAGCGACATCTACCGTGGCGATGGGGCAACAGTGTCTGCCTCAAATATTTGTGTGTATTAAAGGAGTGCCCACTTTGTGTAGTTACCTAGTTTAAAATATTGTAACCAAATATTTTGATATGAATAAAAAGGGACTACAGCAAGGCTTATTAAACTTATCTCGCATGTATAAAGCCTCAGGGAATTGAAATGCAAAAACTTCAAAATATTATCATATTCTATTATTTCAACCTTTTCTTAGCTTCAAGTTTATATCGCGTTAAGGGACATGATATGTATAAAGGTTGACAATATCAAGGAATTTATAGTTTCACGTAGGTAAACAAAATCCAGGTGAAAATATATGTTCTTTTTTTGCGATACTTACTTATCTGATGAGCCACTGCTGAAACTATAAAATCCTTTATATTGTGAACCTCTATACAATCAGGTCCCCTAACCCGGTAGCTAATCCCGGTAGCTCAGTGGAAGAACACTCGTCCGGCAACTGATTAGAAAATGTTGATATCCTAATGGTGATATCCTAAATACTTTAATGCTTAAGAATTGTGGCTTTAAATTATTAAACATTTTGAAGTCGTTAAATCTACTGCAAATTATATTTGAGTATGACACTCTCATATTATGTTCCGACTTTTACTGTGTTCTAAGCATCAATTGAATGATATAAATGCATTTAAATACCTCACACAAACGAAAGTTTTTGCAAACTTGGTTGCCTGCTACGGGAACATACCTACTAGATACCTAACTTAACTATTTGCTAGTTCCTTTTGAAGTCGGTCATATAAAGTACTAAAAGCTGTAAATATTATAAAGTTAAGTGTTATGTATTTAATTCCATAAAATTAAACTTTGAAGACGTTTTCCAGAACAACGTATATGAAACCATAACGCCCACTTTATTTCACAAGAACGACCTTCTGAATTGATGTGACCTATCTCAAGTATGAGTATGGAAGTGCTGTGAAGGCGGAGGGACCGTAAAAAAACACTTTATTTAATGAAATATTCACACTAATATTCTGATGAAATATTCTGGCAACGAAGAAAAGTAAAATAAAATTACTTAGAAGATGTATAAAAGACTCACAGTGAAACTATTATATAAATAGAGGAATTTTGAAGGGCATTTTTTAAGAAAATTTGTACTAAATGCAAATAATAAAAATAAATTAAAAAAACAATTTTAAGTTTTCAGAGCAAACTTTGTACTTTTATCAATTGGATTTATTAATTAAAACATGGCAATAAAAATTAAATCATTAGCTATAAAGAGAACATAATCTACTTTGACCTTTGGCTTTGCTCATGAACAAAATGATAAAAATATCTACATGATAAAATGGCACAACGAAAGTCTTATTCATGATAATATTTATTACCAGTTTGTACATACAATAATTTTGAAAAATATACTATGTAACCAAAAGATATAAAACACAAAGGTTACGGCTTTAACTTCAATGAATTCTGCACAGTAGAGTTTCGACGTGCTATTTATTACAAAAATATTAACTTTTGTAGTTTCTGCTAAATGTATACCATGGACGAAAACTGGAATGAAATTTATCATTGAGTTATTTTCAAAAGGGAAATGAAATGCATTTTGAAATATTCAAGTGGATGGAAACAAAAGGTCAAGAGCGAGTTTCTAGTACTGCGGTTTCGTACCTATTTTAAATTATTGCTCGTAGCCGTTTAACCGCTTTTAAATTGGCTCGATTAAAAAAGAGTGCTAATTAAGCAGACCTCTTTTAATATTCCCCTCTAAAAATAGTCTAAATAAAAAGTTGCCTTCTACATTACTATGTTAGCCACAACCCGTGCCACAAACCACGTCGGAGTTATTTAAAAAAGTTCTAAGGTTTATGGGGCTTCGCCGGCCGCTGCCGCGGCACCGCTCGATTTGCTCGCTCGGCTCCTAACTGCTCGATATGCAACCTAACTGCTCCTCGTCACTGCGCTCGTCGTCGCACCTAACCGTACCGAATACGTTTTCCAGAACAGGAGCCCTTCTAATCGCATAATATTTTTCATCGCAATGTTAATGAATATATTACTTAGTATAAACTATTATGATATAATTAGTTATAGTATAAATTGCTTCAAGGCACATTTTTCGTAGAAGTTATTGTCTTGTGGCTAAGTAATGAAAATAGAAGCATGAGCACGTAGCCAAAAAAATATTCTGTGGCTGGACTTATTATTTCTCTTAAAAAGTCACAAACATAACACTTATTTACCAATTCGAACGGATAGTGCTACGAAATGCCATCATGGATTTATGTTAAGCGTAGTTCTTTTAACCGTTAGTTAAAGAAAAACTTTTAAATAGTTATAATTTTTGAAAAATAGATCAATTAAACGTAATTGCGCTTGCTCACGTCGGTGAAATTCGGTGAGTATGGTGCGTAAACACCGCGCTACAAAAGGGCCTTAAAGGCTTTGTTATTACTGATGTTTAAAAACAGAGTGTCATGTCGAATACGGCCTAGTATCTACTTATAACTGTATCTCTCCAGTTCTATCATTAAACGGCCGCCTTAGCGCAGTGGTCAAGTGTTCAGTAGCGGCATGAGAGATCCCAGGTTCGAGTCCCGGCCGGGCCAGTTAAGAAACCGAACTTTAGTGAACTGTCTCGGGTCTGGGTGTACACTAGGACATACCCTAGTTCCAGTATGTGGTCCACATAACACAAACCATACATAATACGCTTACTTTGTGGCTACCTGGGTTGGTGTGTCAGTTTGGGTGATTTTTTAATATTTACTTTTCTTGCATTGTCATGACGTTAAACTTGATCTTTCTAGCACCCAAGTAGTTCAAAAAATACAA
Organism: Stenoptilia bipunctidactyla; assembly: GCA_944452665.1. NCBI lineage: Eukaryota > Metazoa > Arthropoda > Insecta > Lepidoptera > Pterophoridae > Stenoptilia > Stenoptilia bipunctidactyla. The sequence goes on along the minus strand of OX101745.1, from coordinate 6,572,737 downwards.
GTATTAAAGTTAATTATGTATATATGTATGTACAGTTTTTGAATTTATTTAGTCGACGAACGATCCCTGGAACTATCTTATAGTAAGTGGCATCGGAGGTCATGCTCATTACAAAAGTATCCTTATTTTCTATAGTTTTATAGCTGTATTCAATTTAATTTTTCTTTACCTTTTGCACTATTAACTTAAAACTTGCATTTGACATAAAATTTGTAAAAGTGATAAATACATTGTACATAAAAATATACAAATCATCAACATCTATTGGCACCATTTTATTCATGGATTCCTAAAAAGAACCAAACTGCTCCAACCAATCATTTTTCCAAGATGTTTGGACGTTTCAAGGATTGTATTTTTACCCGGTGAAGCAAAAAGAAGGGTTATGATTTTGACCTGTATGTGGGTATGGATGTTCATCAATTCCCTCATAACTTCTAAACTAGTAATAATAATTGGACAAATGAGGTGTTGTTGGTAGCCTCTTGATTGTCCCCTGGTTATAGATTAACTACAGCGCCCTCGAGAGGTCTTACGGTAAAGAACAAAACAAAAATTCTGGTTCTTTATAAAAATGGTTGGAACACATCACAGTTTTAGCAGTGATTATAAGCGACAGATTGTATATTTCAAGCGAAACCTGAGATGGCCTATTCTAAGCAACCCTACACAGTTCAAGTAAGTATGGAGTGAAATCCTTGTTGAATGAAGTTGAAATATTTAATTTCATATTTAAATGATCCTAATGTTGAGGACCTATTCTCAATACTGGTAGGTAAGGTAAGGTGCGTAAAAGAAAGAGTAGGATTATCACAAATTAGAAAGTTTAAAGGTGCCACTACGACGTGCGCGCGTGTCCTTGTGTAAGCGGCGTGGCAACGACTGCCTGACTCTCCTTACAGGCTTGAAAGTTGGGTTCATTCGCGAAAGTTACCGAATACGTACGAGCAGCGGCGGGCGGCGCGCTCTCGGCGCGGGCGCTGTCAGGTGGGTATGCATATCGTAGTGACCTCTTCAAAACATTCTTTATATTTAATGAAAATAAAAACAAATAAGACATAGGTACATATAAATTGACAATAAGGAGCATATTTTAAACACTATAAAGCTTATATTTTATTCTTACGTTACTAGGTACATTACTTTTCATGATATCAGGCGGACCGTTTTTCAAACTACCTACCCTTCGCGTCGTCAACATCCTGCCCCTCAGTGTCGCTACTACGACACTCATTACTAAGTAACAACGCGACACGAGCTGCGGGACGTTTCATTACAACTGACTTAGTTTTTATATCCACAATTCTCACCCTACCGTCTGCCCCTGGGTACACCTTAATTATAATACCTTTCGGCCAAACGTTTCGTGGAGAAGCGGGATCGACTATAACTACGAGATCGCCTATTTTAAGCTGTGTGCCTTCACCTTTCCATTTATTACGAGGAGCCAACGTAGGTAAAACTTCCTTCATCCACCTAGACCAAAACAAATCTGCTAAACGTTGAGCAATACGCCACTGCTTTCGTAAGTACAAATCAGTGTCATCAAAGACACCTGGCTGAGGTAAATTTGAAGACGAACCTATTAAAAAGTGATTGGGCGTTAACGATTCAGAGTCCCTTGGATCTACAGAAACGTGGGTCAAGGGGCGGCTATTTATCATGTTCTCTACTTCACATAAAAACGTAATTAGTGTTTCTTCCCTAGGCGCTCTTTCTTTTAAAACCACCTTTAGCGCGGTTTTTACGCTTCGAATAAGCCGTTCCCAAGCGCCACCCATATGTGGACTGGCGGGTGGTATAAATTTCCACTGTACCCCTCTATTTAAAGCCTCTGATGTTAAGAGTGGTTGATTTGCAACTAGTTCTTTATAGGCCTTTTTTAACTCAGTATCAGCCCCGCGCAGGTTAGTACCGTTATCTGAAAATACCGTGTTTGGCCAGCCTCTACGAGCAGCCATTCTACGCAAAGCCATTATCATGGAATCGGTGGTGAGAGATGAAACCACTTCCACATGCACGGCGCGCACCGTAAGACATGTAAAGAGCACCCCATACATACGGACCCTCTGACGACCCACGGCTACTGCTATAGGCCCAAAAAGATCAACGCCACACATAGTGAAATGTCGTTGGTGGTGCGTAAGCCTACACTCGGGTAAATCACCTAGACGTGGTGGGTTAGGCAAGGTTTTCCTAAAGCGACAGATTAAGCACTGTTTAACTACGGAACGAATAGTGGGCCTCAATCGAATAAGCCAATACTTTTGTCGTAGCTCGTTAACCACCATTTCATTGTATGAGTGAGCCGCTTTGACATGATAGTGCACAACGATAAGTCGCGCTATATGATTTTTTCCGTCTAAAATAACGGGGTACTTAGTCACTTGATCTACACCTTTCACTTTAGAGATACGACTGCCTACACGCAATAAATTATTTTCGTCAATAAAAGGTGTGAGTGAACGCAAACGACTATCTTTTAAATCATTATTTGACTTTAATAAACGTATCTCATTATCAAAAGATTGAGTTTGTGAGTGACGAAGTAATAATATTTCGGCTTTGTTCATTAAATCTTCATTTATAAATTTATTTATACCTTTTCTACATTTTTCAATGAACAATAGGACGGTTGCCGTAGCACGCAGCAATCTAAGCCAACTCGAGAATCGAGTCGGCTGTGGGACGGGCAGACTTAACTTATTAATCTCAACACTAACCAAATTAACCTTTTCCAACGTATCATCGCTAATTTTTACTGTGGCGGGATGCTGTGGCCAATTAGAGCGCGGTTCAAATAAAAATGCAGGCCCAGTTAACCACTCAGAATCGCTACTCAATTTATAATCCGAATTTTTAGTTCCTAGATCCGCAATATTTAAGTCGGTCGGTACGTAATGCCACTGATTTATCGTGCTTAACTCGTCAATTTCTCCAAGTCTGTTAGCAATAAAAACCTTATACGACCTACATTGATTTTTTTTTTTTTTTTTTTTAATCTTTTTTTTTTATTAGGGATTTTTGTCAACAGTGACATGTCAACCCCATCATTCCTTAACCTTCTTAAATACTAATTATAAACTTTTCTATATAGTTTATACAGCTCTATGGCAGTTGTGGAAGCCGGGATACTTAGTATGACTTGTACTGCGCCTATCTCCATTACATTAATATTATTTATTTTTACAAATAGCTCTCGCTCATTTTTGTTCTTACAACACTCCATCAAAACATGGTAAACGTCATCAGTTTTATTACACAATTCACAAAGGGGTGTTTCAGATTTCTTAATTAGGTATGCAAACTGCTTTGATGGAATGTGTCCTAATCTTATTCGGAGTGCCGACTTCAACAACTGCCTTCCGATACATTTATCAGCAAACCAAGGTACACGGAGAGGTTCACAATTTAACGTTCTATACCAGATACCCTTGGTTTTCGATATCTCGTCAAAATGCATCTTCCACCGGTTAAAACACACTACATTGATTTCTTATCCAAAATAAAACAGTAGTTGAATCTGTCCAGTAATAAATTGAAGTTGGTAATATACGATGGTTATCTTTTATACTATAAGCTAATTTGGAAGCTAATACTGCCGCCTGCAACTCAAGCCGCGGCACGGAAACAGGTTTTATCGGTGTGACCTTGCATTTACTAGCGATAAACGAAACTGTTACGCATCCGTCACTGTCTACCCTTCGCCAATATGCTACGGCGGCGTACGCGCTCGGCGAGGCATCACAAAAAACGTGAAGTTCGAGCGACTGTTCTAACCCTAAGCGGTTCGTGGGACCCCCTTGAGCCCCGCTACGAAAGTACCAACGCGGTATGCGGATGTCATTTATATCTTTGACTTGCCTAATCCAACGCTTAAAATAATCAAACAATTCGTTATTTAATTTTGTATCCCACTTTAAATCTGATTTCCATATATCGCGCATCAATATTTTACCTTTAATTGTAAATGGTACAAGATAACCATGAATGTCGAATATTGACATAACAATGCTTAACACATCCCGTTTTGTAGGTATCTGCTTAAAATTTAAAATATCTTTACAAACACTTTTAAATGACAAGTCGAAACCTAAAGTGTCTGTGCTCGGGTACCACAAAAGTCCTAAGGCACGCTCGGGTTGCTTATCGATTTCGAACCTAACTGCCTTACCATTAAGGGCCTCTTTAGGAACGTCGCACAGTACAGAAGGCACGTTACTCAACCAATTACGCATCTCGAAGTCACCCTCTTTATGAATCAGCGAAACTTCTTTAACAATTTTTTTTGCTACACTTTCAACGGCAAAGCTATCTATATAGTCATCCATATATTGGTTTTTTTTTATTGAATGGACAGCTTCGGGCATCGTATCGGCAAACCTAGATGCATTTAAGTTTTGATTAACATACTGCGCTATAAAAGGTGAGCAATTGGCTCCAAAAATCAGTGACGTCATGACGTACGTATCTATGGTGTCACTTCCTTTCTCTTTCCATAGAAATCTAAAACAGTGTTGATCACTTTCAAAAATTTTTATTTTTAAGAACATATCTTTAATGTCTCCTATAACACCTATTTCATTTTCCCTAAATCTTAACATTATTCCATACAATGAATTCAACAGGTCCGGCCCTCTAAGTAATAAATCATTTAGAGAAATATTATTACATTTAGCTGCGGCATCAAACACTAAACGTAATTTATTTTTATTTGGGTTATCAACCGCAAAGTGAGGCAGGTACCAATGACGAGTAACAAACTCGTCCGTACGGTTAACTTCGAGTTTCCTAGCATAATTGTTTTTTATTAAATGATGTATGCGTTCTCGGTAGCGAAGTTCATATTCTGAATCAAATTTCATTTTTCGTTCTATTGAATATAATCGTTTTAAGGCAACACTATAGGAGTCAGGCAACACAGATAACTCACTTTTCCAGGGCAGACTAACGGTCCATTTACCATTTATTAATAACGCCGATTCGCTGACTATTTTGGTGGCTTTCACCTCATCCATATTTTGACGTGGATTACTACTAATACCGATTGAATCAAGTAAAAAAGAACGTTTCACTAGCTCGTGTAAATCCGTAGTACAATCGTAGATATCATAGTTATTATCAGTAGATATAGAAGAGATGACGGCCGGCTCAAGTAAAGAGTTACTTTTGCTATAGTTAATAGTAAGTAAATGAGTTTTTTTTATTTTCGAGCTCTCTATATGCTGGCAAGACGTACCCGCCTGGCTTCCCAGGGCCCCATGAGCACACCAGCCTAATAATGTTTGGGTAATATACGGTCCGCCTGCTTTTAACTTTGTACAAGCAATAGGTGCAATTAAATGATAATTATCTTGACCAATTAGTATTTTCGGTTTAACTTTAGAAACACATAAGTCGTTATAACTAAACAAATTTTCACAATCAGACTCATTTACTAAAGCCGTAAATTGTAAGGACAAATTAAGTTCTTTCATTTTTCGAGCATGTAATTTATATTTAGCACCGGCACTGTTACTTATATGAAAGTCAATTATTTCTGCTGCACATACCAACTCGGCGGAGTCCCAAGCGCAGGAAGCGCGCATCGGAACCGTCTCACCTCGAATACCGACTTGGTCCGCGACATCGGCGGCTAGCAGCGACACCGTTGCGCCGTCGTCAAGCAGCGCGTGCGCCGCTACACTGCCTTTAGGTCCGTGAATGGTAACCGGCACTATTTTTAAACATATTTTTGGCACTTTTAATGACTTAGCATTGTTGGGTACACTTAACACTGACACTTGAGAACACTGCGAAGTAATTGCGTGATTAACGACGTCAGCATCGGAGCGGGGAGCGCAGCCACCGGGAGGAGCACTGCCGTCATCGGCCGCCGGGCGGCGGCGGTGCGGCGCTCCCGGCGTGGTTTTCACCCAGTGCAGCAGCCGGTGGTGGGGGCCGCCGCAGTCCTCTAAGTCGCAACAGTCCGCAGTGCACGCCGACTGATCTCCATGGCGAGTTTCGAGACACTTGTAACATAGGTTATTAGCTCGCACATATCGCCATCTATCTCTGCGCAAAGCGCGTTTGAATTTACTGCACTCGGCCAGTTTATGGTTTTGGTTTCGACAAAATTTGCAATTGCTGTAGGTATTGTTGCCAACGGTACAGGTTAACACTGTCTGGTTCTGCCAGTTTTTATGTGCATGTTCTGGTCTCTTTTTGTGATGCTCGTTTTGAATATAGCTCACCCCAGAAGCTGCTACTTTTCGAGCTACCTGGTATAAAAATTGTGACAGCAATTCTAGTTTTGGAGTGTCTTCATTGTTATCTTGGCAGTCACAGAGGTATTCTGCCCATCTGCTTATAAGCTCTGTAGGCAATTTTGACACTATCATCGTAACTAACTCTGGAGATCTTAAATAATCACTTTGCCGTATAGTACGGGTAGTAGTGACGTAATTTTTTATTTTTATTGCAAAGTTCACTATTTCTGTGTGGTAAGCTTGTGGTAAGGGTGGTAATTTTTTCAAATGCGCCGTTACTCTACGCATTATATTTTCAGGTCTGCCGAACCTGAGCTCCAAAGTCTCCATGATTTCTTGAGGCAAGGTAGCACTCATCAGTAAAGAGGATGTTACTTCTTTAGCTTCGCCGCGAAGACACTTCCGCAAACGCCACAGGTTTTCCGTGTCACTATAGTTACACAGACGTGTTGATTCGTAAAACGCTTCTCTAAACTGTAACCATTCCATTGGGTCTCCGAAATATAAAGGCAGGTCTTTAGATGTGGCCAGTCTCGAAAGTACTTCTTGGTTTCCCTTAGAGGTGGATGGGCCGACGGCGTCCTTGATAGCAGAAGCCAGCTCCTGGATGGCGCGACTGGTGCTCACATCGACTGCCGTGGCTGTAGGTTGGCGTTCTAGCTCACCGTTGCTGTGATGGTTACGGTGGTTAAGTACACTGCCACTGGTGATCGCGTCGTTTTTATTTTCAGTACGGTCGACTAATGATCCGTGGGCAGCAACAGATTTTTCAAGCCAATTTTCCACCTTGCTTTGATACGATTCAGAAGCTAATGTTTGTTTGTCTTGGATTACATTTTCTTCTAAATCTGCCAACTCTGCAGCTAACTTCTTCTCAAGCAACTCTTTTTCTATGCGAACTTTTGCTTTTGCTAATTGTGCTTGAGTTTCTAGTTCTTCCAGTTCTATTCGTGCTTTAGCCTGAGCAGCTTCATACTCCAATCTACGCCGTGAAACTGATGACGAGGCGTTCGTGCTAACTCGTTTGCTACCGCCGCCATTTTGTGATGGCGCTGTAGTACGTGGCATAACGATGTCAGATTTAATTTTTGCTTGTTCTTTCACTATATTCAATTTATCGAACTGCATATCCGACTTGGTTTCTAATTTTTTATTATCCTCTTCGTTAGTCATTAATTCCCGTTTCAACTGTGCTCGCGTTTTCATTGTACACGGCGATCGGAACAATGACATCCCTGCCACACAGGTTTGGCTCTCTTCTTACGTAGTATTTGGCTCGATGGACCAGCTGTTGAGGACCTATTCTCAATACTGGTAGGTAAGGTAAGGTGCGTAAAAGAAAGAGTAGGATTATCACAAATTAGAAAGTTTAAAGGTGCCACTACGACGTGCGCGCGTGTCCTTGTGTAAGCGGCGTGGCAACGACTGCCTGACTCTCCTTACAGGCTTGAAAGTTGGGTTCATTCGCGAAAGTTACCGAATACGTACGAGCAGCGGCGGGCGGCGCGCTCTCGGCGCGGGCGCTGTCAGGTGGGTATGCATATCGTAGTGACCTCTTCAAAACATTCTTTATATTTAATGAAAATAAAAACAAATAAGACATAGGTAAATATAAATTGACAATAAGGAGCATATTTTAAACACTATAAAGCTTATATTTTATTCTTACGTTACTAGGTACATTACTTTTCATGATATCAGGCGGACCGTTTTTCAAACTACCTACCCTTCGCGTCGTCAACACCTAAATTGGAAAAAACTTCCACAAGTTAACAAGGTTAAGTATAACTAGCATGAACAATGTTATATCATGGTTTTATTTGGTGACTCAACCCGCATTCGCCGTCAATCTCACCGGCAAGTTAAGGTACTTGTACATGGTAAGTGAAGATGGGGTCAAAGGTGACAGCACACGGGCTTAGGAAGGACCTGGCTCTACATAAAATCAACCGTAGGAGCGGTTATATTTTGCAGCTGATTTGATATGAATATGGTCGCTAGTGAGGCGGACCCTGGAAGCAGCTGCCACTCGGATAAGTCGCCTTCTACGACGATCTTATCCAGGTGCGGTAGGGCTATTTTAAGCCGGCTTTTCGGGAGCATTAGAGTCAGCCTCAAGCTTTCATGACGACTTAATATACCCTTAATTGCCTCTTGTAGCGCGGTGCGTATTTCCATACTTCCCAACCAGATATCGCTAGCAAATTTCGTCGACGTGAGCAAGCGAAATTACGTGTAACTGGTTTATTGTCAAAAATTAAAAAACGCGTCGGTTAAAAAATGACCATTTTATGTTTTAATGTAAATTTTATCTGAATCTATTATGGTATTTCGTAGCAATATCTGTTAGAAATGGTAAATTAGTGTTATGTTTGTGACTTTATTTTATCGAGGCAATTTTCATAAATCATGTTTCTATCTTTACACAGTGGTTGGTTAAATGGTAAATTTTTGTGAATATTTTTTTCAGATACAACATGTACCCATTACTGGGTATAATTATCGTTCAAAAATTGTAAAAATGCTGCATCTCGCCTTAACAAGTAAATAATTGCGTGCAAATAATATTTATTACGTTTCTCGTCATCAGAGACCGCAATCAATTGCAAAAACCAGTTTATAATAATTAAATTAATTAAATTGTTTACACTGGTTATGATGAGAAAGCGGTAAAATTTATTCAATGTCCGTTGTATATTGAAAATAATTTGTTAAAGATTTATGTAAAAATATACGTTTCTGTTTAAATTGATAAAGGTTTTGTTATGGTAGTGATATTTGTAACAGCTTTTTTTTAAAATTAATTATGGATGGGACGTTTGTCTTCTATGCCACCTGATGTTAAGTGAACATGAAGACTAAGGTGGTACACGTCCATCCACGAGAAACCTATTCACTCGACGCTTAAAAGTACTAGGACTATACTGGTCAGCGAAAATAGACGCAGGCAGTTCATTCCAAACCTTGGCGACCCGTATCAAAAAGGAACTGTCAAAGCGCTTAGTTCGACTTTTCGGAATATCTACCACATACGGATGGAAGTTCTGTCTGCGTCTAGTAGTCCGATGGTAAAAGGGTGAGGGTTCAATTTGTTCAAACAGAGCACTGGCGCACTCACCAAAATGTATCCTGTAGTACACGGTTAGACACGCAACCTTACGACGATGCTTTAAGGTCTGCAGTTTTTTGGTTGTAAGGTCGACGTCATTAATTAGTTTACAGGCTCTTCGGTCAACGGAGTCCAGCGCTTCTAGTTGATATTTGGCTGAACCATCCCAAAGATGACTGCAGTACTCCATGCACGATCGCACTTGAGCTGTGTATAAGTTAAGAAGCTGTGCAGGGCCGAAGTACCGCCGTACCTTCGAGATGATTCCCAACTTTTTCGAAGCTACTTGAGCCATGGACACAATTTGTTGTCCGAAGTTTAAACTGGATGTTACAGTTACGCCTAAAAGCCTTAGATGGTCAGTAATGGGGACAGATACATTAGAGCTAATTTATTAATTTGTTTTTGATGGAGCCTAAAGCAATCGATAACTTGGGTTATTTCTCCCGGCCAACAGGGCTTATGACGGCAGTGTGTGAAAAAATTCTGTCCGGGTTGGGTCTGCTTTAAATAGCCCTTTAAATAGGCTTTTAATAGACTAATTCGAGTAACCCCCGCTTGGTGGTAGGATCTCGTCCGGGCCCGACTGGTTAGCAACCACCAATCTTGAAGAACTGCCGCCAAATATTACCACTCCGGCGATGATATGTTCCGTTTTTGATAAAGAGTCATTCATTCCTAGGCCCTTGTGCTTTCATCTTCGACCTCATCTTCACTTTCATCAGGTGAAATTGACGTCAAACGCGGGCTTAGTATGGAATAAAAAAAATATCAATAGATATTACAAAATGATAGTATCATGTACAGTCAACTCCTTAAAATTGTACACAAGTAAAGTGCAGTTTATAAGTACTCATACAAAGTTCCAAAAAAATGTAGTCCCGCAAATAAATATGTACACAATATTGGAAACATAAATATGTATACAACAACAGTCATAAATATCTACACAATCAACAAGACATATTTATGTATTCACTTTAGGTTCCATAAATATGTATACAATCATTTTTTTACTTATTTTTTTCGTGATCAAACCCGCGTTTGACTTCAATATACACTGATGGCAAGGAAATATGAGTATGAGAGGATATCTGCAAGCAGCTGGGCCGGGATGGGCTCGGCATCAACATCAACGGCAAATGCATCACATGCCTTCGATTCGCGGATGATATCGTATTCAAGGGTGAGATTCTGTAGGACCATAGTGAAATGTCTGATGAGCTCAGTGGAGCCTCGCAGCCGGTACGTCTTAAAATGAACATAAGACGAAGGTCATGCTTAACGTCCATGTCACGTAGACTCAGCGTAAGCAGGCTCCACGCAAGGTGAACTGACGAACTGGTCATGGTGACCGGTAAACTCTCAATGAGGGCACTATATTTTCGTATATTTTTTTTTATTTTGCGTTATCTGAAATGTGTAAATACGGTAGTGTGCTCGTGTTCTTTCTCTAGCACCCTCATTTTTTTATTATTTTTTTCCCGTTCGGCAATGTTCGGAGCTCAGTAGAATAGCAAGATGACTACTATGGCGATGGGGTAACCTGTCTGCCTCAGACGCCAGTGGTTGCGGGAACAAGAATATTTTTTTTATTAGTCCAATTATAATAACTAGTTTAGAAGTTATGACGGAAAAGATGAACATCCACACCCACATACATACATACAGGTTAAAATCATAACCCTCCTTTTTGCTTCGTCTTAGTCGGGTAAAAATGCATTTACTTGTCACGGATGACAAAAACACATTTTTTTCAAAAAAATACCTGTTTCTTGACTCGATTCTTGGCGCTTCTTGTATTTTTTTTACATAATGGTTGCATTACCTTTAAATTTATTTTATCTTGGAACTAGCCACCGCGCGCGGTTTTATCCGCGTAACTTTTGACCCCCTGGGAATTTCGGGATAAAATATAGCTTCCTCAAGAGTTGGGCTATCAAATGCAAAAAGAAGTTTTCAAATCCCACTTGTAGTTTCTGCGATTTTTCTAGCGCGTTCAAACAAACAAAAAAACAAACTCTTCAGCTTTATATACATACTTTTATGTATTAAAAGTATAGATTTTAAAAAGTCTACATATGTATTAAATCTTTTTGGATAGCTCTGTATTTTATTATGATGTCAGCTGTACAGTAAATTACTAGGAATTTTTCACAGGAGACGCATTTTAAGTGCGATGTTTTGGTTTAACTTAAAAAGAGAATAGTGCTTGAAAGACCATAGAAGATATGCGCTCCTTTGATGTTACTTTAGAGTTTTTTACTTCATCTCATACAATTATTATTTATTTACATGATAACGTTAAAGAAAGCAGTTAGATAGCGAATATTTTATTATTTCTCACAAAAACTAGTAAAAAAGGGGTGTTTACAGTAAAGATCTTAAAAAGTTAAATAACTCAAAAGCGGTCAATTTTGGGAGGGGTGGTTTCATAGTGAATATGGTACGAATACGTTTTAACCTACCCTATAACCTCTCTACAGATGCGGGTCCAATAAAAAGTAACCTTGTATAAAAAATATTTCATTACAATTTTTTTGTAAGTAAAGCCGTGGCCACAAGCTTGTAATTCTATAAATTAAAAAATCTTCAAATAATACAAATTACTGTAAAACACCACTAGCATCACATACGTAATCACAATATGTTCTAAAAACTTCGAAAGTGTTCAAATTATTGTGTATACATATTTTTGTGGTTTTGGATGTATCCATATCTAGGGTAGTGTGAGTTACATTTTTATGGCATTTGTGGCGTTTACATATTTATTGAAATTGTCTGTTTACAATCTAATGGTCTAATTGTTGTATACATATTTTTGGAGTATTGGAAGTATACTTATATATAGTAGTTTATTAGGTGGTTACATTTTTTGGCAATGTATGGTGTTTACATATTAATGAACTTGACTGTACTTACCTACCAGGATTCGTACTCGGTACATCTTGCATATAAACCGGCTCCTCACTGAGACTGTGCCGTGTGACTTCCATGAATAGATTTAATTGAAAACTTCACGAATAGATTTAAATAGTCAATTGAGCTCACTTTTGACCTAATGATTGTAAATGACGATGAGATCAAAGTATAAATAAACAGTAAAAAATAAAAACTTATATTTTTAATACACATTAAACATTATTAGCGTATAATCATCTATACTAATATTATAAAGAGGAAACCTTTGTATTTTTGTATGTTTGTGTTGAATAGGCTCAAAAACTACTGGACCGATTTCAAAATTTCTTTTACCATTACTTAGAGGGATTCTTCCGAATCCGTACAGGCTACTTTTTATCCCGAAAATCCCGCGGGAATCGATATTGCGCGGGTAAAACCGCGCGCAACAGCTAGTTTATTATAAAGCAGGTACAGTAACGATTATCTGGGTAAAACAAAGTGAAATAACTGAAACCGGTCTAGAAAAAAAATTAACACTAAAAAGTACGAACTACTTATTCTCATTTGAAATAATTAAATATGTTCTAATTATTTGAAATCAATCCCTGATTGAATTAACAACTACAGTTATAATAAACTTTCATTCATGGTAATGACCTTTGAGGTCATGCAGCCATGATTATATTTTTTGCAAATTGAATAACAATAAATTACGTTCTAATTACATTATTTATCCTCTACCTTTTTGCACTTCATAGTTATTCAAAACCAGAACCATTCAACCATCTACATACATAACGTCACGCCTGTATCCCTCATGGGGTAGGCAGAACACCAGAGGTTATAAGACCATTTGATGTCACATTTGACAAATTTGGAGGTATTATAAAGATGGAGACAGACTATTGTAGTGACAGGGGGTCAGCCTATCGCCCACAAAAACACCTTTAAAACCTCTGTCCCTTAACTGACTTTTACAGTATGCCCGAGAAGAGATCCAGCTGGTACATTCTATGCTTTTATTTCGCTCCCAGTCCAGCATTTTATTATATTGCCTGTAAATAAAGTTTAAAATAAGTGAAAGTCATATAAATGGGTAAAGCACACACTTCATCTAGTAAATCTAGTCTTGGAATTGAAATAAATGCAAACTGTTTAATTATGTATAGCTGCTGGTCTTTATGTAAATATGGAGGTAATAAAATGCAGAAGTTGTGTATGAGAAAACATCTTTGAGGCTTACCCACGACACTAAGTTATAAGGTTAATAGGTAATCGATTGAATGTTAGTAAACTGTCTGTTAAATATATATTTTTCCATAAATGTAGAGTCTTAAAGAACGTATGTTATAGATAGGCAAGTACTAGATAAGGGATAAATAAACTGAATATACAATATCTACTAGATAACGATTAATTGAAGTACATATTTTAGGATTTTTTGCTTCTAAATAGGAGTTGAAAGATTCTATGAGGCTAATGACGTCGCCGGTAGACGCTGGACGAGGGCGGCGCGGGACCAGGCGACGTGGACAACCTTGAGGGAGGTCTATATCCAGCTATGTCCGGCTGATGGTGGTGATGAGCCCACCTCTTGGGAAAAGTGAGGTGTTGGCAATATTGTATCGAAAGTTGTATGAGTAAAACAGAATGCAACTGCTAGTGAAGTATTTAGTTGCTGTTCCTTTTAATTTTTCGAAAAGGTTTCGTTTCAAATCCTATTCTGTATACCCGTATTATTTACATAAAATAATATGGTATTTAAATAAATAACACTTTACCTTTAATTTGGAGAAACTGTCATTGCAATATTTTGTTAGTCAAAGCTCTGTTGAATATTTTGGGAGTATTAATATTTGTGTCAAACAACTCTATATTAGGATCATGGTTTTGTATTATGATGCAATTTGTCCAGCGTCGATCATGTGTTAGTTTCTGCAATGTAAAGAGTAATTTTTTTTGTTTTCCGATGCGTAATAAGGTAAGCTATCAAATAACTTAATATGGAACTTATCGTATTTGATGTGACGAGTAATATGCTGACAAAACTGAAATACTGAAAACTATGAAAGAAGACTTTGTAAGAAGCACTTTTTCTTTCAAATTCACCAAACGCAAGATCATTGAACAAACATGGTAGGTATGATACTTTAACTAGCTTTGGCACGCGGTTTTACCCGCGCAATTTCGAATCCCGCAGGAATTTCGGGATAAAAAGTAGCCTATGTGTTATTCCAGACTGTACACTATCACTATGCCAAATTTCATCCATTTCTGTTGAGCCGTTCTCCCGCAATTGAGGAACAAACATCCATACGAAGAAAATTGGTATTTTGCAACAGTCCTTACAGGAAATAACACAGCAGTATAACACTGAACAGGAACAAATAAATCAACATGTACTGGACATGGATGAGCTGTTGCAATTGTCTAAATATAATGAAGAGCGTTTTCAATCTCTGACAAATACCATGTATTGTAATTACAAAGGCTCTTCTTCATTAGATTCATTAAGTGAGAAATCAAATGTCAGTTCCATAGCTGTTAGTAAGCATGCAAGTAGTGAAAGGACAACAGTTATGTACTGTGATGAATTAGGTAAAAATATGGGCTCAAAACTGTTTAATAACCAAGAGGATGTATTAAATTATTGTTTGCCTGGAGCATCAATGGAATGTATAGTTGAAAAGGCTCTGAATGGCAGTTTCAGTCCTGAAACTACTTTGGTATTATTATTTGGGAGAAGGGGAAATGTGAAACAAAAGCAATTATTAATATATTTAGACAAATTGCAGGCCCTGAAGGTAAAAAAAGTTGTTTTGTTCACATTTCCTTATGTGCAGGGTGCAGCCGAAGAAAATGTATTAAGATTTAAATTGAATGTTTGCATGCAGACTTACGTTGGTTCCAGTAATATATGTTTAAGTAATACCCCGAGCATGCTGATTAATGTCATTGACATTAATTCTATTTGTAATTTTAAATTTAAAATTAAATTTAATTTGACAAAAGATAGATATATTATATCTACTTATTTATCAAAACAGATAGCACAAGTGCTATTAAATTTTTTATTTTTTACGCCAGCTAATTTTTTAGCTACTGACACTGCTTTTATTGAGCAGTCTAGTATATCACTGTGTCATAGTGAAACATGTAGTTCCACTATGCTGACAGTTTTGGATACTCCAAAATATTTAAATTAGTTAATAAGACAACAGATGTTGCAGCATCTGGCAACATGTCAATTGCATTAAGTAATAAAAGTTGTTTAAACCTGGTACACCAGAATATACAAGGCATTTCAGAGAAAGTCTTGGAAATAGAGTTATTTTTGTATGCTGAGCATATAGATATTCTTTGTGTAACTGAACATTTCTTACTGGACAACCAATTAGTATTAAATTTTGCTCAGCACCAAGTTGCTAGTTCGTTCAATAGACAGACAGCAATACATGGGGGCTCTTTAATAATATTAAATAAATCTTTAAAATTTAGAGAACGTACTGACATAGTGAGCCTATCTATTGAACAAACTATTGAAATATCCTGTGTAGAATTGACAAACTGCATAGTAAAGTGAGTGCAAGGTGTCTTTCAAGTTCCAACCCATAGACACCGGGGATATTGTTAAAACATTTAAGACAATTGATATTAAAAAGACAACTGATCTCTGGGGCATATCTGTTGAAATATTAAATTCTATTATAGATGTAATAGCTCCTTGCCTTGTTGAAATATTTAACAACTGTATTATTAGTGGGGAGTTTCCTGATTTAATGAAGCATAGTAAGGTTATACCTTTATTTAAGTCGGGTAGCACTACAGACCCTACTAATTTTAGACCAATTTCAATTCTACCTACTTGTAGTAAAATTTTTGAAAAAAATATTCTTAATCAACTCTTGGCCCATTTCACCTTTAACAATTTACTTCATAATAAACAATTTGGATTTACAAAGGGCCGTTCAACAACTGATGCTGGTGTTGAACTATTTGAAATAATCACTGGTGCCTGGGAGAGGTCGGAGGATGCCCTAGGTGTATTTTGTGACCTATCTAAGGCATTTGACTGTGTTCAGCATGACACTCTCATCAGGAAACTCCACCACTACGGCATCAAAGGCACTGACCTCAAACTTTTGAATTCATATCTAAGTGATAGAATTCAGAAGGTTGAGGTTAACCGGAAAAGGTCGGCTGGGTCGGTTGTGAGAATGGGAGTGCCTCAAGGATCAATTCTGGGCCCATTTTTGTTTCTAGTCTATATAAATGATCTACTCTATATGGTAGGCAATAATCATGAGATTGTATTGTTTGCTGACGACACATCATTAATTTTTAAAATGATAAGACAGAAAATAAACTACGACGATGTAAACAATGCACTCGCAAATGTTGTTCAGTGGTTCAATATAAATAATCTAGCGTTCAATGATAAAAAAACTAAATGTATAAAATTCTCTGCACCAAATGTAAAACAAGTTGAGTCTGATCTGCGGCTTAATGGGAGCAGATTGAATCTAGTAGATTACTCTGTTTTTCTTTGAATTACCTTAGATTCTAAATTGCAATGGGGCGCCCATATCTCACAACTAGCGAGTAGACTTAGTTCTGCAGCGTTCGCGGTAAAGAAAATTCGCTCATTGACTGATGTTAATACAGCGAAGTTGGTATATTTTAGTTATTTTCATAGTATAATGTCCTATGGCATCCTACTTTGGGGCAATGCCGCAGATATTGACACGATATTTACACTGCAGAAAAGGGCTATTCGTGAAATGTATAAACTTGGAAACAGAAAATCTCTTCGAGAAAAGTTTAAAGAGATTGGTATCTTGACCCTTGCATCACAATATATTTATGAAAACATTATGCATATTTATAAGAATAGTAATAAATTTATAACTAGGAAAGATAATCATGATACAAATTACTCTGTAAGGACTAGGAACGACCATAAGTTAGCGTTTCCTAAATTAAGGCTGGCTAAAAGCAGCAAATCATTTATTGGAATGTCAATACGTATATATAACAAAATTCCGAAGTCAATTCAATCCCTGCCATTCAATAAATTTAAATCAATCGTTAAAAACACTCTATCTCGAAAAGCTTATTATAAAACTAAAGATTACTTAGATGATAAAAGGGCATGGGATTAAGCACAACAGGATATTTCTAAAAGTTTCTAATTACTTAATAATTTTGTTTACGGCTTGGCTGTGCAGTATATATATTACATACTGGTGACTGTCCCACTCACTTATTTTCTTGTCGAGACAACAGCAAGAACGTCATGCTCCCTCAGGCGGCATGGCTAGTGGTAGCGTCGGGTATCGGGTCACCCTCTTCCCTAAAATATGGTTGAGGAGGGTGATGGCTGGTGCTTGCGTTAACTCGTGAACGGGTGCTACTAGCGGTGCCAGGTCGTTTTGCTAATGATACTATGACTATTTTATTCCATTATTGTTCAAATACTCTGGTCCCAGTTTGTCATGTTCGTATTGTGCATCCATAGCTCATTGCATCTGCTATGTAAGCAATTTGGTTGTGGCATGACATTGGCTCTCACAATCAGCTGTCTTGTGTTTGTTTTTTTTTTCATGTCACGGTCAATTTGTACTGTACCTATTTGTATTAATTTGATAATTCTGACTGAAAAAGAGTGCCAAGAGTTTTTTTCCGCCGGCTTTTTTTGTCTCTTGGTCTACTGTAATATCTTATTTAACAACTATAAACAACTAGTTAAAGCCGAAGTATGTGATGACTGACTTCATCAAGTGTTTTGTGAAATTCCTAAGATGAATAAAACTTTTTGAATTTTGAATTTTTTGAATACATCCAGACATCCAAACTTTAAGAGAGTAAGATAATAGCCTAATATTATATAACTAGTTTGACAAAAGCATGGTTTCTAGTAAATCATTTTTTTCTTTATTTTAAAAGTAATCTCACAAGTATTATATCATTATGAAAACCTGATTAAATTAGCAAACTTTTGAAAGTACTTGCTAAAAATGGTTGGTACTATTTGTTTTTCAGTACGATAGGTTAAAGTTAAACAAAATCTTTTCTTTTAATTTTGGTTCAGATGACAACAACGTGTGTCTCAAACAATCACAATCAATCCGACAATAAGGTGTGTGTAAAAGTCGCTTAATAAACAACATGCATCTCTTATAGAAATTAGCGATTTTAGCCAATATTGGAGCAAAATTTAAAATATTCGTTTAATTCAATATGTATTGTTTTAAAAGCATTTTTCTTTGTAATGTCATTTTGGAAAGAATTCACGTTGAATCATATGACATCAAAACTTCAACATTCCAAACAACCTGATGACTAGTGATAATTTACTACTAATTTTCTCACTCGAATTATTCGCACCTTCGTTGCACGTTTAATAATGACAAACTTCAAAAATATACAATACAAAAACAACGGTATACAGGGTAAAACATAAGTTTAATACAATTCTATAACAGAGTTGCATATTTATATGCATTTCTGTTATAGAATTGTAGTAGTTAAAAGACTAGTTTAAAAAAAGTTTTAAAAAATTGTTTGAGAATTCATGTTTTTTACTGAAAATCATGCACGAACCCATAGTGCGAGTATGTTACTAATATTGACTTTATATGAGGTTGGTGTTTTTACTAATGTTATAATTGTATGATTCTAGAGTAAATGCAAAGAAACGAACATTTGTGTAAACGACGTACCTACGTTTTACATGGTATACTAAACAGAAAACGCTAGGTGACTTCATACTGCATCGGTTTATTTGTCTTTCCAGCCCCTAGATTAAAGTGTCAAACTTTATCGCCGCTGTAAGCCTTGACATCCATTGATTGATTTATGAGCTGATTTTCTAGGGTTACTCAGAGTGTAAAACGGGACTCTTACTAAGATAATGGTGTCCATCTATCCATCTATCACCAGGCCGTATCTCATGAACCTTGATAGCATGTAATTTTCATACATGATGTATTTCTGTTGCCACTTTAACAACAAATACAAAACAAATAAGAAAAATATTTAAGGTAGCTCTTGTACAATAGACACACAGTACGTTTTGGGGCGGTTTCCTACCTCAGTAACTGAATTTGCATATTAAAGCGTGCAAGTGTTTATCTAATTACTATGTCATATACTGAAAATTATTTAGTGGACGTACACGACGGAACTGTTTGTGAGCGATTCCGACTCATACTTAGTGGTGTTTTTTCTTTTCCAATTTTCATTTAAACAAATTAATGAACTTGTGTTTTATATTTTATTTCGATATTGTTAGGGTTTTTCCATCACTTATTT
Source organism: Stenoptilia bipunctidactyla (assembly GCA_944452665.1). NCBI lineage: Eukaryota > Metazoa > Arthropoda > Insecta > Lepidoptera > Pterophoridae > Stenoptilia > Stenoptilia bipunctidactyla. The sequence goes on along the minus strand of OX101745.1, from coordinate 6,553,162 downwards.
CGATAGAACTTGATGTGTAAAAGACTGCGACAATGATGTGGAACTGAAGATATAGGCTAAAAATATAAAAATAAAATTTAATTTTTTTGTTAGATACAAAGCTCGCTTTTGTCCTCAATCTCACCTCACGGTAAGTGAATACGACGTGGTTTAAGGAATTAAAAATATTTAAGAACTAGTATGTACATTGTACGTATATTATTCAATGATTAATGATCATAAGGATAAGAAAACATAATCGTTTTGCCCATTTAAATATGAATGTATAAATGTAACGAGCAAAAGGGTTTGTTTAGTTAAATGCGCTTATCTCAAAAACTAATACGACACGTATGGTTAAATTTTATTATATTCCTGACGTACCTGACAAGTTAATTTTTGGTATGAACTTATCGAAGGCTTTTAATATTGCACCCGATATACTAGTTGGATTCAATATAATAATTCCTATCTACTGATGTGAAAGCCAAGCTCTTGTGGAAGGCCAATATTTTAAAATTTATACAAGATCAAAATTGGCGCAAGTGCAATTGCACAGGGCTGCCAGTTTAATGTAATCGCGAAACCTCTAATAAACATCAATTATGAAATATTGAACCAAAATTCAGAAGAATAAAATTCCACTACGAATAATTAAGTCTGATTAATAATTCGTAGATTATTTTAATAGGACATACAGTTTTTATGTTTGTAACATCAAAGTGAGGGGAAATCTGTAATTTCAATAGCTTTGCAATGCGTTTATATTTGACTTTGCTAGATTTTAAGCTTAGATTCCGTTAAAATATTTTGTTTTTAACCAATTGAACCGACACCCTACATCATCTGACCATACTGACAGTCCTGGTTCTCATAAGAGTCACAATAATCGGGGCCTTGCAAGAAACCGTGTGAAGCGATGAGGCTTTCCAACTTGTTATTGTTTATGATATTATTTACATAGACATTCTCCATGCAATACAATATAAATAAAACACAATGTATGTGCTACCTTAAGACTAGATAGCGTTGCAGTAAATATGTCAAACAATTAGTTTTTGTTTTATATTTTTGTTTTTGTTTTATAACAACATAATTTTATATTCACTTGATAGAATACCATTGATCTAAATACAATACGAAATACAAGACAATCATTATGAAGACAAAGTCTCAATAAAACCACGGGACACTCAACTTTATTATCATCGGCCTTAACCGCTACTTAACAAACAATATCATATACATTCTCATTGTATGTCTTTTAACCCGTTTTACTTTCCACAATAAATAAATTGACCACATAAAAGTGCAACGTAAAACAAAATTATGTGTTTACTCACTGGTTTACTTTGAGTTGAGATTCAATTCAATTTTCAAATTTAAGGTTGATATTTAATTGAGTTGAGCATTTACATTTGAATGGATGTTACTGAAAGGAGGGAGAAAGCAAAATATTTATATAAACTTTACTCAAAGTAAAGAATAATAAGAACTTGAGTAATAAGTATTTCTTTTTATTTTATTGGTTGAGTAATATGATAATGCTCATTTGTCTATAAAAAGTTGCTTAAAAAACCGCGCTTATTTTTAGCGTTTCAGTATTGTAAATAAATAAATATTTTTCAAATATCCACTCAAATAAGTGTTTTTCTAGTCCTTAGAATAAAAAAAATGGCAAATAAAAAGAGGTTCGCATAAAATATTTGAATTGTATCTATTCTACTATATTATGATTTGTTGAACGCGGGAAGCTAAAGTTATTCGACAGTTTATTGTTTAGTGACAAAGCTGTTTGTTCTTCGTAGCTTATGGTAGCTTGCGTTTTTGTTTTTGAATAGTTGATTAGTGCGTGCGCTCAAATCGGTAAATCATTTCTTATAGCGAACTCTCTGTCTCAGAACTTTGTTTCGAACTAAGCGTAAGCTTCGTTTCCTTTTTTGACTTCGACGCTCTTCTTTCTATGCAACACCTAATTTTGTATTCGATTTTCGACTTCAAGTGCTAAAAAAGAAATACTTAAAACCAAACTGCAGCCAAGTTGAGTCGGATTATTCAGCTATTAGATACAAAAGTCTTATAACAGTTTAAAAGCTTTGTTTTAAAAATAATAACACTCCATGACGTAGTATGTCGAAGACAATTTACCCAATAAACTTTACAAGGAATTTTTATTAAAAAGTAGAGACCTGTTATTCAAAGCTACACTGAACCGGCTGAAAAATTCCAATGAAAATTTGTTAAAAAATATTGTTCGCTCTAAGACTGATGAAAATCATTGTGGCCGTCAAATGTTATAGTTTGAAGCAATTTCAACTGAAATAACACTGAAACGTATAATAAACGAAAAAACTTTATAAAACATTTTATTTTATATTTTCAAAATAAAATTTAATTGTTTGTATATGTTATACGAGTATGTGATATTGTTTGTTAAGCTATTAAAATTAAATGTACACGTGCTAACTACTGCAAATAAACTTACGAGGGTGGATTGAAAAGTTCGCGGCCTAGTCAAGAAAACAGAATAAAGTACATACAAAAATATTTTTAGTTTTCGACGTAATCTCCATTTAGCTCTATGCACTTCTTCCATCTGCTTTCCAGAGCTTCCATACCTGTTTTAAAAAAAGATTCCTCAAGGTCTTCAAAATACAGGTTAACAGCGGCTTCGACCTCTTCATTCGTTAAAAATTTCTGCCCACCGAGGTGTTTTATCAGGTTTGGAAACAGATGAAAGTCCGAAGGTGCCAAATCAGGAGAATAAGCTGGATGTGGCAACAATTCGAAACCACAATCACGAATTTGAGCCATAGACTCGACAGACGTGTGGACTCGGGCGTTGTCCTGGTGAAACAACACTTTCTTTCTCAGTAATCCTGGGCGTTTCTGTTTAATTTCTTCACGTAAACGGCGCAGAAGGGTGCTATAGTACGCAGAGTTTATTGTTTCGCCTTTTGGAAGGTAGTCCACCATAATGACACCCTTAGCATCCCAAAAAACCGATGCCATCACCTTGCCAGCCGACAGAATTGCCTTTGCTTTTTTCGGAGTTGGTTCACCTGAATTTTTCCATTGTTTGGATTGTTGTTTTGATTCTGAGGTATAGTGGTGAACCCAGGTTTCATCCATTGTCACAAATCTGTCAAGAAAACCTTGTGGATCAGCCTCGAACATCTCCAAACAGTCGCGAGAAATCGTGAGTCGAATTCGCTTTTGCTCTACTGAAAGCAATCTGGGGACCCACCTAGCCGAAACCTTAGAAAAGCCGAGTTCATGGACAATGATGTTTTGCGTTCGTTCATATGAGATGCCTATAGTGTCTGCAATTTCTCTGATAGTCAATCTACGGTCTTTCAATTTGAGATCACACACTTTATTGATGTTTTCTTCGGTCGTAGACGTCATTGGCCTGCCGGAGCGAAGGTCATCTTCAATGTTCTCTCGTCCACGTTTAAATTCTGCAACCCATTTTTCCACAGTGGTATAGACGGGGCAGATTCCTCTAATGTTGTTTGCATGTCATCATGGATCTCCTTTGGTGTTAATCTTTTTTTAAACAAATATTTAATTACAGCACGTTGTTCAAATTTCTCCATTAGTGAAAATTTGTTCTACACACGTATTTATATTGTTCGTAAAATTTTATTTAAACAAGATATCAAATTGAAAATTCGCGGGCTGACAATTGAATAATGACAGTTCAAAATGACGGCAGAAAAAATAACAAAGTTTTTTTTTTAATGGCCGGGCCGCGAACTTTTCAACCAATGTAGTAATATCAACTCATTCTACATGTAACGTATAGTAAGAATTCTAAATGATAGTAACAACTTTTCTCAGAAGGACGACAAAATGATCAAGCCAACTGTCCTGTAACAACAGTTTAATTAACCGTCCAGCTACAAGGGAATAAACCTCTGCGCATAGACAGAAATCGGTTAAACTTTGCAATTTGCTCTACCTACCGGTAATAATTGCTGCTACATCCTAAAATTAAACACCGAAAAGGATGGTTTATTTTATTTTTAACTTTATTGTCCTCGGCTCATGGTTAATTATAATAAGGCCGAAGATGAAAGCCAACATCAGATTGTATCCTTTTTGGCCAAAATCACAGCATTACAAAAGTTCAATATCTTTAACGCAAGTTACAATGCAGTTAAAGAAAATACGAAACCTAAGTAAGTATACAATACAAAAATAGTTGTGTCTCTAGATTTTATATTTATAGAATCATCACAAACAAACGCAAAGAGTTCAACGTGTCTCATTATCATTGAACTAGCAACTTTGTTACAAAGGTACTCAAAGCTGTTTTAGTATATCAAAGCATGGGGAAATTCTGTTCTTATATGCTTGAAATGCAACAAGATATAAAATATGAGAAGAATTTTATTTGTTTTTGTGGTTGCTTGTTTGATTTGCAAATGCATTGCGGTTTACAAAGGGTATGTTTACTCTACTGGGATGTAATAACAGATTTTAAATAATTAATAAAATGTAATAACTTACTAGCTATATTAAGGTGTGATTTTTCAATGTTCAGATAAAAGTTATCTAATGAGTAAAGAATTACCCGACAGCTTTAGCTCGTCTCAAGTTTATTGCCATTCTATGTTGTTTTCCAATTTTTTTTCACTCACCATCAAGTGAGATTGTGGTAAAATACGGGCACCCAATACCAATAAAAAAACGAAAAAATGGCTTAGGAAAAAACTAAAAAATGTCCAGTGTTTAAGAGGTTATTAATATTTTAATTTAAATGAAAATGGTCAGATGCGTACAGAAAAATAATGGGACCTTAAGTGTTGCAGCAAAGAGCTATTTATTGCTAAAAAGCGTGTGAATTTCAAAATGTTTCGAACAAAAAGGACCTTTACTCAGCAGAAGGCTAATTAATGCCAAAATGATCTTGTGTAAAGCTATACCTTGTTATTTCTAAATTCAAACACGACCGGTATTGAAATGTTTGTGTTCCATCCCAACAATTCTAAAGCGCTGAACTAAATATTGGATAACATGCAGCAGCGAAAACTACGAAGCAGTTAACTACTCAAATTTACGACAAATAGTCGGAAATACATAAAAACCGGACAAGCCCGAGTAAGAATCGCACACGAAGGATTCCGTACTAATGGGGAGTTTTCTGACAGCTCATTAAAAAAACAAAACTGTACAAAATTGGTACAAAAGGCTTCGATAGATGGCGCTTTACAAAAGGCGAAGGAGAAGAATTTATTCCACACTGCGTTTTTAAAAGTAAAATAAATTAATTGACGTCTGTATCAGAAATTGAACGTATAAATAACCATAGATGGTAGATACCACTTACCTACATTATAGTTTACAGACTTAACGCCTTCGGCTTTTTAAAAGTGCCATCTATAGAGGTTTTTTGAACTTATTTTTATGAGCTGTCAGAAAACTCCCCATTGTTCACTTAGATATCGATATTTAATACTAATCAGTACAAAGCGAAACTTTGAAGATATAGACCTGTTTTCTGAACGTATTCTTTTAAAAATGTAATTTACATACTAATTAAATTGCAAGATTTACTAAGCAAATTACGCCATTTATTTAGTGCGGTACAAAACGGTAGAAATAACATACCTGTTGTAGCTTTTGAAGCCGCCTTTAATATTTATTTTGTTCAGTTTTTTTTACACCGACTTCAACAAATACTTCATTTTAACAACATAGCGGGAGCAGACTGAACTCTGTCGTCTTTGAAAATGTCGACTGTCTGACTGTCCCGGTTCGTGAGATACAGCCTGGTGACAGACGGATAGCGGAGTCTTATTAAATAGTGTCCCGTTTTATCCTTTGGTAACGGAACCCTAAATTCAACAACATGCCAAACAACACAATTAACGTAAATAAGCTACTATAGTATTTACTTTGTTAATAATGTTGTTTGTCAGTGCTTGGTGACTGCAGTTCTGTTTCCTAGAATCTTCAAATTACAGTCATCTTGTGTAACTGAATACTTTTTATAGATTTTTATTAATATTACTTTATTTTCATGTTGGGTTTTATATGTTTAGTAGTTTGCGAAAATCGAGGGATCCAAAGTTACCATAACTTTCGGGTAACATTGAATGGCGTTTACCTACGACATTTAAACTAATACAATCACATTAAACTGCAGTTCGCTCTTTATTTCGCACAGAAAATATCCAATCGGGATTGTGGTTGAAATCAATACAATTTTGTTTGGAATCTGCGCATTGTGAAAATTGGCCCCACAATGATATTGGAATAAAAGATTGATGTTGTGATGGCTTGTATTTTTTTTTTTGTATTTTCGTGTTAAAATGACAAACGTTTGAACATAACCCATTGGGAAATTTATTCCCTTTGATTGTGTTCTATTAGGACGTTACCCAAAAGCCTTGTCTGGCATATTTTTCTCCAAAGTACCAGAGTTTGTTTGGAAAAATGAATGGAACGAGCAACCCTAAGTTATGTGTATTTGTGAACCGCCTTGGATTGATTGATATTTAACTGTTGAGGACCTGTTCCTAGCTCACGGACACTATCATTCACATAGTTTTAGTAAGTATATTGTATCATTCAGACATTAGGTATTGGAACTATAACCTATATTTAGATCATACTATCAACGTTGTTTGTTTATAATTCTTACTTTGGCTGTTGGTGTAAAAAAATTCAATCCATTTCGTAACAATATTATGTTATAAAGGTTAAAACGTAGAAAGATGAAATCTTCTACAATAATCTTCGAGGTCACGAAATGCGTTTTCCTGCCTTTAACAGTTTTCCCATACAAGCAAAAGTTTTATCATAATATTTTTTTAAAACATACATACATAACTTCACGCCTGTATCCCTTATGGGCAGAACATCAGAGGTTATAAGACCAACTGATGTCACGTTTGACTAATGAGGTATTATAATGATTGCGAGAGGCTATTGCAATGACAGGGGGTCATCCTATCGCCCACAAAAATGCCAATAAAACCTCTGTCCCTTAACTGACTTTTACAGTATGCCCAGGAAGAGAAGCAGCTGGCACATTCTATGTTTTTCTTTCACTCCCAGTCCAGCATGGAAGTAGTTTTTAAAAGTGATAGAAAATTATTGAACTATCTTAAACGATAATTTATATCTTAATATTAGGTTTATATTAAATGAGTTTTATATGGAATAAATTTTTAATAACGTTTTACAAAATCATAGGCGCAGTCATAAGAAGTCGTCTGAACTTGTTAACGAGTATAGATGGGTGTATATTTTAAGCTCGCTAACCTTCAATCATGCCTTAACCTTCTATAACCTTCAATCTAACCACACCAATCATGCGACGTCGACCGGTTTTGTCTGCCTAGTTAAAACTGTCGATCGACGCCGTGGTGGTAACACCCTTTTACTACCATTTAAACCTGAAACAATAAAAAAATATTTATTCTTGCTAGTATTTTAGAAACTTAAATTTAATATTTTTAAGTTTTTGCATTTTAAATGCTCAATTATTCTTAAATAACTGAAAATGTGCTAAATTAAAATAAAAATCACACGACTAGGATTTTTATTTTTATTTACCACATTTTTTCAGTAATTTAACTTAAATTTATTCCATTACACCTCTTTTGTAGCCTTTTAAGATTTTGCTTTTACAGAGTAGAAATATCCTCAGATAATCCTTAAAATTTGTTTTCTTTGTAGCTGGTAAAATATTGGTAAATCGGTAAAGGCGATCTCTGTCTTTTTAAATGTTCGGAATAGTCTTGATAATTACTAAACAGATTTTGATCTAGTTTGAACTAATAGAAGTGTTCGGGACTTATTATACACTTGTAGGTACTTCAATATCACAATACAATACCTACAATTCAAGTTTTACATGTTTTGTTATAGTATATTATGTAACAAGTGAGCTAATTTGCTAACTACAGTCGAGGTAATGCTTAATAATGAGCCGAGACTGTAATTAGCAACGCTCACGAGTTACATACGACGTTTTTCAACACACTTGTGAGTAAAAGACAGACATACGTGGTCATAAAATTTATTTGAAGCAGCTGTTAGCTGCTGCGCGTCTGAAACCCTGTCCCACACACGCTATTGTTGCTTGGAGGCGCTGCGCGTGCCGCTGCTGCTGCACGTGCGTCACCTGCCGGCACGCCGCGCCGCCTGGACGCGCGCGCTCATATATTTAATGTATAACCCGGATCAATAAAATATGCTAAATTCAATAGAATAAGGCTCACTTTACGAGCAAGTGTGTTGAAAACAATATTCGTGAAAACATCGATTTACTTTAACTGCAAAGGCTTGTTGCGCGTAGAGTCGGCTGGCGGGTTTCAATATTCAACTGACTACTATGCGTAACCGGTACAGGTACAAAATTGGTAGGAAAAAAGTAGCGTTTCACAATATCTACTAGCTACGGGCTGTAAGTTCTCAAATTTGGCATGGGCCCTCCTTGCGTGACGTTCTTCCAAGAAAATAGGTGATATGTGATTTATAGAATATCACGCATTCGCAAATTATTTGTATGATATTTGAACTAAAGAAATATATAAACTTATTCAATTTATGTTTGCTATGTTTTAGTATTCGATAAATATATTATAGTATGTTTTTAGAGCTTTTTATTAATAATTGCGTTTAACTGCTTACGTAAAACGAAACGCCAAACCTTCGACAAATTTTGCCATTGGTTGAATCACATTTTTATGACGTCAAAGTAAATATTTAAAAGAAAAATTATGTCATTCAATAATATTCGTCCCTTTTTTCAAAAACAGTTATAGATAAGTTAGAAAGAGAAAACTGGATTATTGATATGTTGACAGATATTTGATAGGATATTTCGTTAAATGAATAAATTGTTACGTCGTTGGCTGGATAAAATGACCTATTCTTTAATTGGTCATACGTAATGAAAAAATAACTCTTATTGGCCGCAGCAGACTGCCATGCTACCTTTACCTCATTGGTTTAAATTAATAACTTGTTACGTCGTCGTTGGCTAGATATAATGACTTATTTTGTAAATGGTCAAATGTAACCTAGCAACCCATTACAGTCAAACAGTTCGTAAGCAGTGGTTTAGATGTCAAGATTTTGAATATAGAAAGGCATTTTGGTAGTGATTTCTATTGTTCGTAGGCAAAACGAACAGTTTTCATAATATTGAAACCCGCCATAAGAAGCCCTTGAATAAACGTGTCGTCAAAGGCGACGAATCCGAGTGGGTGTAGCTTGGTGGTAGGGTCCGGCTGGCTAGCGACTTACGTTCACATAAAAGCTGCTGCCAAATATCAACGCTTAAGTGGCAAACGAGAGGTCCCAGGTTCGAATCCTGGTCGGGTAATTTTTATTTATCACATTTTTCATATATTTTAGAATAATTGAGCATTTTAAATACAAAAAACTTAAAAACATTCTTAAGTGATGTGTTCGGACAATATTTTATGAAGAGCCAGATCCTTGTTTAACCCGTCTGATGTCATCTTCGACCTCATCTTCACTTACCGTCAGGTGAGATTTAGGTCAAACGCGAATTAAGCCAAAAAATCAGCAGTCAAAAAATAACATCAACCTGTGTATTTTGTGCTTAAGGCTAAGGTTTATCAAATGAATGGTGGAAATGAATGATGATCAAAAAACTAAGTCATAGGTTTTACCGCAATCGTATTTTTAATTTTACAAGTAGGTACTTATATTTTTATTAATTATATAAGAAATATCCAAAAAAAAAACAGACAATAAATTACTTCTATTCAAAAAATATCAAGGCTACATTTGCTAGGCTACTTTCTGACTACTAAGGGCCCGTTCACACCAGATCCGTTAATGACGATTCGTCCAAAAACACGATACGTCATGACGGATACACGTTCACATTGCATACAGAATCGTGTTATTTCACGATTCGTCAAAATATCTGAATTGATGTTCACATTCGGTTCGTGATTCAGAGTTCAGTCTTGGCTGAACTACCTAACTCTCATTCGTCACCAAAAAAATCACGATTCGTGTTTTTTGACGAATGAGAGTTTTAAAAGACTATACGTGATTTAAGACGTGTCCGTCATTTTACACGATTCGTGATGCGTGTAACACGGAAAATTAAAAAGCATTGCCACCGTCAAAAAAAAAACGAATCATGAAAAAAGACGATTCCTCAAAAAACACGAATCGTCCTAGTGTGAATGGGCTCTAATATATCTGTCTTTACTTCTACCAATGAGGTTTTACCGCATTTACACTCTGATTGAAACTCCATCATAACTTTCCGTCAGTCTTTGAACAAGGATCGAAAGCCAAAGTACCTACACACAAAAAGACAGTAAGGTAATACGTAAGGTAAACCGGGTAATACGCCCTATTTTTTTAATCTTTCATAAAATATACAAAATTTGTTTAATTTATTTATTTTATTATTGCATAATATTTTATGGAATATGAGATATATTATGGCAATTGATAACATGGCTAGCATAATTATAAAATGAAGTAAATCCCTTTTTTCTCAAAAGAAAGTAGTGGAGCGTTTTGTCATCCAACCTAAGGTACTATGCCCCACCATGCTTACAAAATGCCCCATCAGAAATTGGGTTTGGAATTCAAATTACTTACACTGATACTCATGTAACTTGGCTAAATTATTTTGCACAGATTCACCTCGGGCCTGAACCTGTGCAAAATAATTTAGCCAAGTTAAGCTCATTACCGAACCTTTTACTGAGTCTTTTAATTAGCTCATTACCTCATTTCGTCAACATCTTTATTACAACTCGTTGTAATGGGCCTAGTGCAGGGTTATGAGTCTCTACCCTGGGTGACGAGGAGGTATAAGCCAAAATCCACAAAGCTGGCCCAGAGCTGAGTGGAGGATGTCAGAATTTTCAGGGCGCCGATATGGCTTCTGATAAACCCTAACGACTACTGTACATAAGTATACAGCACATGGACCGACTGTTTAACGTGCCCTCCAAAGCACGGAAGTCGCCGTGAGAAATGAATGGTCGGCGGTCACCCATCCAAGTACCCGACCGCGCCGAACATTGCTTAATCTGTGATAGATAACGTTTGATACACTTCTCACACCACCGACGATTTGCATAAGAATAATTTCGGCAACTGTCAGTCGGATTTAAGATAAACATTTGATGGATAAGCTGTTGTGCTATTTTAATTTATCAAGAACTTTTTATTTATTTTATTTATTTATTTTTAGAGGCGTTCGGTAGGCTTAAAAATTTTACAACCACCTCGGGGTAAGCGTGTCGTAATACGCGACTAATCCCTGTGGCCCCCGCTTGGTGGTCCCTTCACGGTGCACCCGGCTAGCGACCACACGACAGCATATTACCTACTTAAACTCCGCTCTCCGTCTTTCACCAGGCTGTATCTTACGATACAAAATGCTCATAGATTTAAGGTGTGTTGTTATAGTTATTAGCCTACGTTTTTCTTAAATAAATAATAAAATAAGATAACGTTCCAATTGCACAACACTTTCAAGCTCAAGTTTCTCTGTATTCGTTTATTATCAAAAACGCTTGAGAAAAGAACAGCTTTTGTAACGGATTCGCTGTACAGACTGAGCTGGGATTTGCAGTCCTCCGCTGAACATTACTTCGTTGTGCGGCAAGGAGGAAAGATAAGTATTATCTTTTTTGTTGATCGTACATACAGACGTATTGAATATTGAATGATGAACGTAAATACAGGATTGGTGAAAATTCATTTTGTTAAAGCTTATCTTGTTTTAGACGTGAGTAAGTAATGATAAGGTGCATCAACAGAATCATACATTATCATCATTTTTAAATTATTTCTATCAATAATAAGGTTAAGGTTTTGTCTCGTTGGTTTGAACGCACTAGTCATAAAAATAAGGTACCATTAGAATTTGGAAAATGTTTTTTGTGTTGAAATTTAAAGTTTTCTACCAATCAAATTATAGATTAATTATTTCTACTTAATCTTAGAAATTATTATAGGCAAGCATGTCAATTACGGTAGGTATCAAAAATAACAAGTTACACTAGAAACAAACACTAGATCTGCTGATCGACCCAAGTGATGACACGCTTACCTCCTCCCGTATTGATTAATAATCAAGTAAATCTACGCACGATCGCACTGTATTATCTGTTCTAACGTTTTAAGTTAGTAATACATCAAAACATCTTTATTTTTAAATGTTTTACTTACAGCTTACTGATCACTTAAATTTTAACCTACGTATAATGGAAATAAAGTATGGAAGTAATGTACGAACACTACTTTAATGTTGTCAAATAATGCGATTGATTTGGAGGTTATAATGTAACATTAATGTATTATTGGTTTTAAGTGATTTAGTAAATCAAATAGAACTTAATACCCTCAACGTCTTATATGTCATAGGAAGGACTAATATCAAGACACAGGCCATGCCTAGTTTAGATGTTAGAAATCATAGTTTTATACGTATAAACCTACCTAAATTTAACCAATTATATTCCATTGTATTGTGTTATGTGTATGTAAAATTCAAATAAAGAAAAATTATTATTATAACGATCCAAATGTAGATCTGTATATGTAGCAGGCTTACTTTTATAGTTGCGGTTACAATAAGAAGACGGATTAAATAGATCCTACCTAAACGTTGCATATTACAAATAATATGTGTAATATTAATAATAATATTACTTACACTTAGCAACAAAGGCGATGGTTATATTTTTAATAGTAATTAATAATAGTATATTATGTAACAAGTGAGCGAAGTTGCTAATTACAGTCGAGGCTGCGATTTGAGCCCGACCCGCAGGCGAGGGCTTAATAATGAGCCGAGACTGTAATTAGCAACGCTCACGAGTTATATACGACTTTTTTCAACACACTTGTGAGTAAAAGACAGACATACGTGGTCATAAAATAACAAACACACTTGATAACAAAGCTGTGAATTGTGATTGAAAAATGGCGCCGAACTTCGCGCATGCGCGTAGGTTTTTTTTTCCGCCAAATGTGTCAATGGCTGTATAGCATATACAGCCTATTTTACATGAAAATATTTAATTTGGAGTGGTAAATCCAAATATTTTAATATTTTGTAACAAATTATTGTAAATTGTGAATAATTTGTTTGATATACAATTTTGTTTAACTAATATAAGGCGTAAATATTTAAAAATGTATATGGATTTGAAGTGGTATAAAACCTCTTTGTTGTTTCTGAAAAAAATTAATGTATAACCCGGATCAATAAAATATGCTCTGTTTACTCGCATTTAATTTGCACAAAGGTACAATTCAACTTTGTAGGATTCATTATATTATGCACTAGGGCATAATATATTATGCACGCGTGACTTATAGCCCAGTTTATAGTTCAAAATTCAATAGAATAAGGCTTACTTTACGAGCAAGTGTGTTGAAAAAAATATAACCATCTCGAAAAGCGGTATAACAGTTCTGAATGACCACTTAGCTTGCTTAGAACCCAGGTTTGATTTTGCTTGAAAACGACACATTCAATGGTTTTCAAACTAATATTTCTATGGATTTTCCTCATAAACCCGTAAGAAACATCCAGTATGACCTTAACTACGTTCACAAGTTTTCTCGCTTCGAACTACGGATATATCGATACTTCCATGGTATTTCCGCAACCCTCACAAACTGTGGACAGTTTGTTTGATATCATTTTCGCAACTTAATTAACAGTGTTGACATTGTGTCGTGTGTTGAAATTTTTTGGGGTAAGTATTCCTTTTATGAAATCAATTGCATGAAATGATAGCTTAGAGGTAAGAGCATTTGTAAGAAATAAAAAAAAGACAGTTCTGAGAAAATGCTTAAGAAATTTCACATTATACTAGTTTATAAATAAATTAAATCCCCAGACAATCACACCAACTACATGGCCTCAAAGTAAGCAAAGCTTGTGTTATGAGATACCATGTAGCGAACTAGGGAACCTAGAATAAAAAATACCTACGTAGATAAACGCCCACACCCGGAACATTTTTTTTCTTGTTCCGTGCGGGAATCGAGTCCGCAACCACTGGCGTCTGAGTGATCAAAATTTCTTTTTTTGTAAATTTCATTTACAAAATATGTTGAAGGACAGTCTTTTTACGTACGCAGACCTTTATTAGGAGTGAACACTCTTCCCGTAATTACGTTATATGTTACTTTAGCATAGGTAGCCTTAAATAACTAAAACACACAATATTTATTTCTTTACATTTATTTTTAAAGAAATAAATGTTTATAAGTATAAAACTATTTTAAATTGATACATGTTTCTTATTTAATCTGACTCGATAAAAATACTTTATTACAATAATTTTATATTATTTGAATAGAATATGTAAAAATAGAATCTAAACAATCTTAGGCACTGGAATTAATTATTTATAATTTACCTAATGTTAATGAAATTACAAATATAAAATTTATTTCTGCTACACATATATTATATTTAGTATTTACATTTGTTTTGTTTATTGTTATGTTTTTATATATATTATATAATGCAAACTAGTCAAAATAACTTTGCTATGAAACTAAATTATCAAATGAAATGTATCCAATGACTGATTTCAAAAGATTTTCAGTTTGTTCATAGTTTTAGCTGGTTTTAGCCATTTAGTCACAATAATTTTACATTGTTTTAAGGCCATAGGATAAATTTTAAGATTTCTATTCACTAGATTATACAATCTAGTAGATTGTGCGTAGAATTGACTAGAAGCAAAGTCCGTGTTAACTTTATTTATTTTAATGATAGAGTAGGGATTTCTTTTATCTAATAATTCTTTATCTAAAACTTTTTGTTTGTGAATTTTTGCATATTTACACATTGCAGAATATACAGTTGTCTTATCCCATCGCCAAAGTGGTCGTCGAGTTTCAATGAGAGCTGAAATCTTGGAGATGATGGATTTCATTTCTACCAGACGTAGTTAAATATTATCTCGACACACAACATCTTACATCTTATCGCAGCTAACCGTTTACCTACCTTGGCACATCCGTTTAAGCTACCACAGTGAGGCATATTAGGTAGACTTATTTATTACATTGACCTTGAATCTCATGACGATATTTTTTAGTTTTTACAAGGATGAAACGTTGGTATGCCACGTCACCTGGTGGAAAATAATCGTGAATACTAAGGTACTACACAAACATACATGCATACATAACCTCACGCCTGTCTCCCTTTGGGATAGGTGTGAGGCGTACTACAGATCCACGAGAAATCTATTTACTCGTAGCTTGAACGTACCAGGACTATAGTGGTCAGGAAAAACAGACGCAGACAGTTCGTTCCATACTTTGAAGACCTGTATCGAAAAGGAACTGTCATATCACTACTTTTAACTTTTTGAAATATCCACTATGTAGAAATGAGAATGGCGCTTGGTAGTCCGATGATAAAATAAATGCTTTTCATCCTGTTAACAATGGCAAAGCAAATACTTAACAATAAAATAAAAATAAAAATCTCTTCTTAAATTGGTGGTTTCTAATATTGGCCCTACTACCACTGGCGCTATTACATTAAACAACACAATAATTTCAAAAACATATATTTACAGTAAGTATAAAATTTCGCCACTTAAAAACAATTCAATTTATTTCATACAACATACAATTATCAAGTCGACGATTATCACAGTTACAGCTTACGCTGATATTTTAAAATCACTGGTCATCTATTATATTTTGTGTTGGATATTAAGTCTGATAGAATTTATGTAAGCACCGCCCATCACTTCTATTTCCACGGTCATCACATTTTCTTTTAGCCTCGTGATACTGCCAAAACATTTGCTCATGTTTCCGAAGGTTTATTTATAAAAGTTTGACTCAAGTTTCAAATAAACCACCACCAAATACTGAAGAATGCCCCTGTTTATCCAATTAGGTAATGTCTAAAAAAGAAAATCTTTTATTAAGCACTGGATGTGCTAATGACTTACCTAAAACATCATATTTAAAAATAGAACCTATTATTACTCACAATGAATCAACTTTCACTATTTGGCTGCAAATGTTCCTTTTCCACTAAATTTTTGCTATAATAGACATTGCTGTCCTGGAATCTTACTGCTGATGAACTGGTAAAATTTTTAGAATCTACTAACGACCTCGGCTCTAAATGATATATTTGTTCACGATCTGATATTTGATGAAACTCGACCGTTCTAGGGTTGATATATGGCGATATAGAAGGTGAATAAAAATCTGCTGGCATCAGCTGTTTCGGAGGCAGCTGAAAGGAAAATTTTAAATGTGAAATCAATTTCCTGAAAATGATAGAACATAACATTTCAATTTGGCCGGTGAATTTCGCTCAGGTTTTGATAGTATTAGGTACCTATATTAGGTAATTACGCTAAGTTTTACATTTTCTAATGGAATAGTTACAAAAAAATGTTAAAAAAACTTTAATAAACAAGACGTATATGTATGACTACATTTAGAACAACAAACTGAATTAATATACATATTTCATTGTTTTCAAGTATTTTGTTATTTCAAAGAATATATTGTCTTCTTTATTAATTTGAGTACATATTTGAGAAATGTTTAATTATATACCTACATAGCGAGCTACAAGCTATTTCTGAATTCAATTTTTTTTTATATTGTAAGGATAGGACATTTGTCTTCCATGCCACCTGATGGAAAGTGCGCATGAAGACTATGGTGTTACACGTCCATCCACGAGAAACCTATTCACTCGACACTATACATAAATAGTATATTATGTAACAAGTGAGCGAAGGCTCATTATTAAGCCCTCGCCTGCGGCTCGGGCTCAAATCACAGCCTCGACTGTAATTAGCAACGCTCACGAGTTACATACGACGTTTTTCAACACACTTGTGAGTAAAAGACAGAACATACGAGGTCATAAAATAACAAATACGTTTGATAACAACACTGTGAATTGTGATTAAAAAATGGCGCCGAACCTCGCGCATGCGCGTAGGTTTTTTTTTCTGCCAAATGTGTCAATGTCTGTATAGCATATACAGCCTATTTTAAGTGAAAATGTTTAATTTGGAGTGGTAAATGCAAATATTTTAATATTTTATAACAAATTATTGTAAATTGTGAATAATTTGTTTGATATACAAATTTGTTTTACTAATATAAGGCGCAAACATCTAAAAATGTATATGGATTTGAAGTGGTATAAAACCTCTTTGTTGTTTCTGAAAATATTTAATGTATAACCCGGACCAATAAAATATGCTCTGTTTACTCGCATGTAATTTGCACAAAGATACAATTCAACTTTGTAGGATTCATTATATTATGCACTAGGGTATAATATATTATTGCACGCGTGACTTATAGCCCAGTTTATAGTTCTAAATTCAATAGAATAACGCTCACTTTACGAGCAAGTGTGTTGAAAAATTAATTAATTCATTCATTCAATTAATTCTTACTTCTTTTGTACTCTTTATTATCATCAATTTAGTCTAATTGTATACTTGTAATATCCTTCCACTCGTGACGTGAAAAGAAAATCTATGAAATTATGTGTTTTGAAATTCATTAATATTTTTAATGTATTTTTTTTATCTAGCTTCTCAAAAAATCGAATGAATAAAGTAAAATAACATAAAACATTCTACTAAAACTTACCATAACACCTGTATTCAGAGACACCGCATTTTGATATTTAAACCAATCTTCATAGTCCTTATCATGATTTTGGCGATGATCATTAAAACTAGCATTGGTTGGGCCATAATTTATCATTGGTCCAACTTTTTGAATATATGGTCTATAATTTGGCATTGGTTGACATGTGGGCCGAATAGAATATTCCATTGGTTGACCATACATGTACTGATTACATTCTAGTTTATGGTCACAGTATATCTCGTAGTTATGTGATATGTTATCTTGTTCATTGGATCTGTTTGGTATCAAAGGGCGGATAGAGCAGTAGTCTGTTGTTGAAGACTTGCTGGAACTACTTTCTTTAGTTTTATCTTCGATGTATGAAGATATTATGTCCGGGTTTCTATCTGTGGATAGATATTTAAAAAATAAGCTATTTATTTATTTATTTAACAATTTATGTACACATAAGTTTAGATACAGTAAAGAAACACATTGAACAAAAATAAGTGCTTATCTCTTATGAAATTTCTTCCAGCAGACCCAAGACTGAGTTTGGTTAAGATACAATAATAGTGTGTACTTATCGATAATATCGTATAAACTACTTAAATACTTATGAATATACATGCAAATACATAAAAATAATATAACATCTACTTTAAATATACTTATATAGCTATTGAAAAAATACGACAATAACAAAGTATTTCTGGAGCCAAACGAATTGATTTATTTTAATTTTGTCATGTTCTTATGGTTATTGGTACTTTGAAATTGTTATATTGAAAATCCATTAAATTTTGAAGAGTATTTTTCTTTAAACAGCAAAATTGTAGTTTCAGCAAGTTTCAATAATTTTATTTATTTAGATTCTTTTTGACATGTCCAAACCTTGGCTAGTAAGTATTGTCCATTTACATAAAAAGAACTATGATTTACTGTCTTAAGTTTTCACGATTCAAACTATTAAATTAAATACTTTTTGAACGGACCACTCGTCGCTCGTGACCACGGGGTTTGCAAAGACAACGAAACGTCGAGTTAAAATTAAAATGTGATTTAATTCACTTAACATGCACAATGCTGGTCAACGCTGGTCATATTTTTTAAACTATTACTATTGAATATATAACATTAAATGTGACCTGTAATGTCTTTATATTGTGCCGTTGTTTTGTGACTGATATCATCCACACTTTCATATTCCTTTTTGCTCGTTAACGGTGTATTTGATGACGGATCTTTAGCATAAAAATCCTTCTCTGTATTGTCTGCAATAAAAAATGAAATGAACACAAAGTTGCTGATGCAATTACTAAACATAAATCATTGCAATTATGTAAACTATAGTCAAAAAATATCCTCTTTCAGCGTTTTCCACTATTACAAAAACTTACGGCCCGTACCTGCGAGCGAAGTATACGATAAAATGTTCAATAGCTAATGAGCTACGTTTACCACAGGTTTATAAAGGCCCAGGTAAAGTAAAAGCATTAAACGAATATTGGTTATACAGAATTAATTTATTTTAAAAACTCCATTGCTCACCAGTATTTTGCTTACGGTAGCTAGCACAGCAATATATGGCAGTAAACAAAGTCACAAGGGCAGCCATACCCAGAGCGCTTGACACGAGAATTCCAAGAACTGACTGAAGTTCCACGTGAACTCCTAAACGTGCTGTAAACAGGAACATTATTTAAAACCTTCTTCACTAAGTATGGTAAGATGAATTCATTATGACAATATTCACTTTTGAAAGAAATTTAATGGAAGCGTAATAGTGAGTGAACAATAATTTTGGAAGATAATAAGTGTGTAACTTTTTTATCAAAATAATAGCGTTTGGTTCTTTCCTCAACCCGTGTCATTTCTGATCTCATCTTCACTTATCACCAAGTGAGTTTATAGTCAAATAGATATTGAAAAGACCATTAAAGTTTTTGGATCATAAAATATAGATAGTTACATAATTGAAAACGATAAATAAGAAAGAATGTTTAAAAAGTCTTTTGTTTAAGATTACAAAACGTGAATACAAACTTAATGCTGTTATTCCACCTCATTGAAAAACCTTTTCTCAGTAATTATTTTTAAAATTTTCAGCTTCTAATGAATAGGTTACCTGTCTGCCTCTCAGGGTAGCTCAGCAAATGCGCCGTGAGGGTGTGTGGTGTACTGGAACCATGTTTGTTGTATGCTGTGATGGAGACAGCAAGGGAGTTGGTCGCGGTGAGGCCAGACACTTGGAACTCCGCAACCGAAGCAGATATGTTACTTAGAAGAGTCCCCTCTACAGTGTCTATTATCTGAATGAAAATTTATGTTGTCATTCGCATGTTATCATCGATGTAACTGGTACTGAGGCTACTTAATAAATTTTGAACTGTATTTTGTTTTCTGTATCTATTCAAAAATATCAGTCCTTGATTTAAATATTGCTATCCGTTTACAAAATTTTCTTTAAAAAATGATTTGAAAAGCAGTTTTACTGTGCAAAAATTTTAGCAACAATATAAATGTACCAAGAGAAGATCCACAGCGGATAAAATAGACTTAAAAAGCAATACACTGTTGGTGATTGAAAACATATCAACAAAGGACAGGTATTAAGTATATGTCCATTAACCCCTCTACTGGCAAGCAGACATATTATGTCTGCGGCAAAAAGTTGCTAAACTGGCAGGCAGACATATTATGTCTGCTGACGCATGCACCCAGTAGTGTACTCATAACTTTTTATTTAATGAACGCACTCTTAGTGCGATTGAATGAATGAGTAGAAGGTTAAACAAGGAACGTATTTCTAATGTCACAAGAGGTCACTTCAAATAATTATTCGTCAAAAGAATTTTTTTTTTGCCGTGCGCTCCAGCGGCCGATAGTGAGCCAAATGTTCAAAGGATCATTGTATAAAAAAAAATTTCTGAAAAGCCTATTTTTTTTTATGGAATAAGTTGAAGTAATGTTATTTGTTATAAATAAAACAAAAACTGTTGTACTATAGTGTTTTATTTCTTCACTCTTTGAATTTAGATAAGAAACTGGGAAAAAATCATTAGCTCTACATTTACCTTGAACTAGAAACAAAATCACACACTTAACTGTTGAAATTATTAAACAAACAGTTAGCTTAATTCATGACGAACACGTCGGTATAAGTTACATCATTTTATTGTTTATATTTGCCGAGAAAATATAAATAATGCAACCCTAGCCGGCGAGCGGCCGACACCTCAAAAAAGGCCTGCCAGTTTAGCGAAATTTACGTTTATTGCTCTGCCAGTTGAAGGGTTATTATTGCTGCATGTCTGCAAAGGTGAATGACATGAAAACTTTGAAACTTTAATTTATGCATCACAGTAAACTGAGTGAATATTGATCGCCACATCAAGTATGCAAGATAACTGTTATTAAATAAAAAAATATGTTGCAATTTGCACGACTTATAAATGCTTTTTAATACAGTTGCTCAAAAAGTGGCGTATTGCAGGGACGTTTAGCGTTCGGGATGTGGGCTATTACACACTTGTGCTTTTTCTTTAGGTACCTTTTCCGCACTCGTGCGTTCTCTTTCCCAAATGTCAAAATAATGTCTATTAAAAAGAAAAAATCAACCACGATGTTTTTACTAAAAAAAAATTCATAGAAGTTTTTACGATTCATGCAAATATTTCTGAAAAGAAGCTACTAATTTGTTTCAATATCATATATAATGATTTGATGCAATGAGTTAGGTTAGGTTTCATTTCATTTTATCTCATGTCAATACAAAAAATCTACTAAAGACTTGGCTGTATGGGCATAGTTCCCTTTGCCTACCCAGAATGGGTAAACAAAAAAAAAACTCTGTTTATAATCTTTCACGGCTGGCGCCATTTTGTATATATTTTATAAAATTGCTTAATTTTTTCGCAACTGTATTAAAAATAGTCGTTCAGTACACGTGCGGAACCGTCATTGCAACTCGTTCCGACTGTCAACCCTCGCCTTCGGCTGCGCCTCGGCCCGTGTAGACATTTGTCGGAACTCTTTGCAATGACAGGCTTTCCGCACTCGTAATGAAACAAACTATTTTGTCTTACCTGCAGTGAGAAATTCTGGCCTATTCCGCCGTCATTACCAGGAGTGCACATTACAGTCAGAGAGTCGTTTGTAACGTTTACGATTTCACAATGCTTCACTGGCGATGGTTTGTCTGTGAACAATAAGAGCAAAGAATAATGTTATTTGGTTATTCAACTTTCCGATGATCAACTAATTATTGATCAATAAATTATGGTGTTCATTTTATACAGCACACAGATAATGTAATTGTGCTGAAGACTCAGAGATGGTCAGTTTCAAAGTAAATACGAAGGTAAAACCAGGGTGCGTGTTTTACAAATTTAAGCAACTTGAAGTTATATGTCGTACATGACACTTCCCCAAATCGACTGGTTGTGCCAATATCGTAAGCTTTCGGCATGGTAGTGTGAGATTAAAAAATATCCGTAAATAATGGAAAAGGACATATTTTTATTTGAATTTATTTAAAGAGATGATAAGTTATTTCTGTGACCGACACCATACAATAATAATCATAAACTTTCAAACAAAATGTGCATTTTGGAACACTGGATATCAGCAGTTATGGGTCAATACTGACTGGTACAATCATTTGTATATGCTTATAAATGTATTAAAATACAAGTATATGATGTACACTTTTATAGTACTTGCACATCAATGGCTTACTGGCACGACGCTGTCAAATGTATGTCCAACAAATTATACTAATTAAATCTACTTACCAGCGGGTAGTATATTAAAAACACATGGCACATGGTGACCGTGTAATGAGTTATCCGCTCTGCATTGAAGCCATCCATAGTTCCCAGGGGATCGTATCGTGAACTCGTACCTGTCTGCCGAATCAGATATAAAATATCATTATTTAGCATAGATATATATATATCTAAACTATAAATAATAGCAATGTGGTCATTGAACTTAATCGATTCATATGTTTTCGAATGTTCACCAAGTGTGGAGTCCGTTGCAAGTTGTAAGAAACATGGTCCTGTTAAAATTAAAATCTCACTCAATGCCGCACAAGTTTAAATAAACGAGTGACTTGTAATTTTTAAAGGTTTTTAAAAAAAGGTACAAAGCCTATCTATTAAACAAAATTGAGTATTAAGAAAAAGTTCAAATATTGTATAACTATTAGTAAGTACTGCCTAATTTAATAAATAATAAATGGATAAATAAAAATAAAAGTCTGTATTGGAAAGTTAAATTAATTAATTAAACTATTGTATGAATATATCTGTATAAATAAAACAAATAAGAATAACTAATTTAAATAACATTAAACGCTTATAAGAATAAATTGATTGTTATTAATAAAATTGTTTATAGGTAAGTAAATGTAAAATTATGTAAAAAGGTGCTTTTCAATCGCCAACAAACTATTTACAGTTTGGCGATGTTTTGTGACTGTGTTAATTGTGTATTTTTTATGAATAAATGATTTAATAATAAAATAAAAAACATGTTATATTGTTAAATAATTGTAAAATAGATAAATTATAATTATGCTTAAAACTTACAACAGACTCCACACTAGGCGAACATTCGAAAGCATACGATTAGATGAATTCTGACAAAGTTCTGTGCAGGTGCTTCAAAATATACTTACGTAGCGTGTTATTGTGGATGGATTTGACTGTTGTTGGGAGCTCGTTTTTGCTGTTTGTTGAGGTGTTGAACCACCACTGGTAAGTCATTGGTTCCTGGTGAAAAAAAAGCAGTGTAAATAAGCAGTAGTATCTGGATTACAGTGTGCAAAAACGAATTCGAGAAAGTATACATTTTAAATGTTATAACAAAATGACAGGCATATGTATTTATCTATTTTCCTGAAAGCTTGGTGTCAGGGTCACCATATATATCTACACTTTATTTTATAACAAACTCCATACGTATATCAATTCAGCAAATTAATTCTGTGAAAACACGAGTATTACGAAGTTATTACAAATCCCAAAGCAACGCTATACGCTTTGAATTCGGAATTGATTTCAATTCTTTGTAATCGGAAGCAGAGAGTACATTAAGGTAAAATGATTGCAAGTGTAGTCAATTATTCAATGCTTCGCAATCGTTGATGACACCTGAATGTTTCATGTTTATTACCTTTGGATTAGCATCAACGTCACAATCAATATCAACCACTTCTCCTACGGCAGCTCGAATAACTGTAGTATGATTACTTTTACAAATTGGTGAATCTGGAAAAAAAGTGGTATTACGTGTTGAGTAAACTACTTTTTAGTCATCTAATCGATGCGCTGCGAAAAGCAATAATTTATTCAAAAAGCAGTACTGGCCTTTATTCATTAAATTATGTTGGTATCTCGTCAGAAACCGTCGTCTTGAGCGACATGACACAAGTACAGGAAATATAATATTATCATTCGGCATTGTATTCTTTTAAAAACTTATTTTATTTTACATATTTTACGTAATCGTGGAAGTTTAAGACAATAGAATAAGAATAGAATAGAACAACATTTATTTTCCACATCAACATTATTAACACTTAAATCTAAAAAACAAACATATTGTCCTGGTTGCGGTGTAGAAAAAGGGCATCCCTCTCAGCATAAAGCTGAAGTCCATTTAGCAATGGACTTTAGCGCTAATATTCTGAGAGAACCCATAGATACATAAATAAATACATATAGCCCTAAAAAACCAAAGCAATAAGACACACATACCAATAATTCAAGTTGGAGCAGCAAAAACAAAAGAGAACTAAAATAAAAATAAAAGAATGAAAACACATAATATCTACTCACTAAAATAAATTGACACCCATACAAACAAAAAAAATACTAGACCACGACATAAATTAAAAGAAAAAGAAATTTAAATATAAAAAGTTACAAAACAAAAAGGTTACCTACGTTTGTTTACAAATTGTAAAGTAGAGAGTACACTATCTCGAGTATGCAGAGAGTAACTTCAGTAATACCTACGGTTAGTTTTTACACAGATTATAAATATTCTTTAACAAACATATACATTTTTTGTCTATACCATCTCATCTTACAGCATTCATGTTGAACATTACAGCTTCAAGTATAATACCTAAAATATATGTGATATAAAGAAAAGAAAAATAAGAAAAAAACAATTAACAATCCAGTAAGAAGCTACATATTAATTCAAACTCTTTTGATTTTCCAAATAGAAGGCTTTTATCTTTTTGAGAAAATACTATATACTATTGTATACTTACATTTAACATCTAACTTCAATTTGTCGCTAAAACCTTCGCCTAAGCTATTTCTAGCGAGACACACATAGTCGCCCGCGGCTTTCCTTGAAACTCCCTGTAAGACCAGGCTTTGGTTTGCCAGGACCACTCCAGGACCGGGTTTTACAAGAACTCCCTGAATAATACAAAATAATAGATACGACTAAATCAAAGGACTAAATACACTGGAAAAAAGTTTGTTTATTTACTGCAGTGATACTGCAAAGATAATAGGTGGTAAGCACTGGGGATCTTGTTTCAAAGAATTTATAGAAATTAATTTTAATGAATACATATTGAACCAATCTATATTATTTCGTTCTAATTTTTTTTTTTTTTTTTAAGTAATTTTAATATGGATACTAGCTAAATCCCTTCAGCTAATATCTTATCTTCAGCAATGCACTTTATAAATACTTAAATAAACGTTCATATTGATTTTAAACTTACAAACAACCAATTCTTGACGGCAAATATCTGTATTCGTCACCATAAGATCTACTTGGACCAGGAATCAAACTCAACTCTTGACCTACTTATTTATTTATTTATTTATTTAAAATAGAAACAAACGGTCTTTCACAGTAATTAATATCAAACATTTTCTTAACATAGACCTACAGTTTCCTTAAAAATACAAAGTAATTCTAAACGCTTACTGTCTAACAAACAAGGAAAATTTTAATTTACAGTTCAAATAGTTTACTTACGTTAGTATTCACAGCATAAATGTACTTACAGATTTACACAATATACAATAAATAAAACGATACGTTAAAATAAAGTTATAGAACAATTAGAAGATACATATATATATTTTTTTAAATTTACATATATTGTTTAATTCAATCATTTATCCTAAAACATTTTTTTATATTATATAATTTATCGAAAAATATGTCCACATTAGTTAATTTTTTACTTTCATTAAAAATTTTGCACGCACGCTTAACAAAAGAATTAGCTTCATAAAGGGTCTTACTGAGTGGAATAAAAAACAATTTCTTATCACGGCAATGGCGCTCACGTCTACGAGGTACTCTAAACAATATTTTATTGAATAGTGAGGGGGCATCTATATGGTTATTTACTAATTTATACAACATAACGGAGTCGATGCAATCGCGGCGATCTTCTAGAGACAGTAAGTTATGTTTTTTTAAGGATTCAGTGTATTCAGAGTAAATACTGTCAGTTCTAAACTCTAGTGTTTTAATAAATTTACGCTGGATCTTTTCTATTCGCTCAATGTGGCAATTATAATAAGGCTTCCAAACAGCACAAGCAAACTCCAAATGGCTTCGGACAAAACTATTATAAAGGATCTTATAGGTAAGTGCATTTTTAAACGGCTTACCCACCCTCAGAATAATACCCAACTGTTGGTATGATTTACGTATAATTGAGTCTATATGAGGCAAGAAGGTTAATTTTGTGTCCATAATAATACCAAGATCACGGATTTGAGTAACTCTTTTGATATTTTTATGAAAAAGGCAGTAGTTGTAGTTTATTGGTTTTTTGGTTTTAGAGAAACTAATCACGTTGCATTTATCTAAATTTAAAACTAAATTATTATTATGGCAAAAAATTTCAAAATTGTGCAGGTCATGTTGCAGAAGCTCACAATATTTAATATCACGAACAACCTTATAAATCTTGGTATCATCTGCGTAGAGCAAGGAACTGGAGTGCTGGATGTGTTTGGTGATATCGTTTATAAACAATGTAAATAGCAAAGGCCCCAAGTGTGACCCCTGCGGGACGCCAGAGGAAATAAGCATACGTTTCGATGTGTAACCAGACAAGACCACCGATTGGCTCCTTCTATCGATATATGATTTGATCCATCGGAAAAGATCACCGCGTATACCAAGCTGCCAGAGCTTTGACAAAAGAGTATTGTGACAAATTTTGTCAAAACATTTTGCGAAATCGGTATATACGGTGTCCACCTGACAACCGTCCTGCATTGCACCAAGGATATCATCAGTGAATACTAACAAATTTGTGTCAACCGAACGACCCCTATAAAATCCATGTTGGTTAGGAATAATATGATAAGGCACTACCTCTGACAGCTGATCAGTAATAATTTTTTCGATGATTTTTCCAAAATGGCACAGCTTAGATATAGGTCTAAAGTTCTCTATATCAGAGCTGATGCGTCCTTTTGGTATAGGAGTTACCCATGCTTGCTTCCAGATTTCGGGAACGTGACCTTCGATGAGAGATTTCTTAAATAAAATTGTGATAGGCAAAGCTAAAGATGACGCACATTTTTTTATTAGCAAGGGATGTACTCCATCCGGACCTGATCCCTTGTTAACATTAATTGACTGAAGATGTTTGAAAACAAGTTTGGTGTTAATATTAATTGTATGTATGTCAACTATAGAGTTGTCGCTCGGTTCAAGGTCGCTTACATTGACAAAAGAAGTTGGCTCCTCAAATACAGAATGGAAGTGCTCATTAAAAAGATTACAAATTTCCTCGCCATCCGAAGTCTGAAATCCCTTGTAATGCATAGTTTGAGGGTAACTTTTATTCGAAGTAATAGATTTAATATAAGTCCAAAAAAATTTTGGTTGTGACTTCATTTTATCCTCAGAAAAAGAAATAAAATTATGATAGCAGTCTTTTTCCATTTTTTCAGCCCTTTTACGCAATAGTTTAAAACTTTGATAGTCTAAAGGATTATTATATAGTTTCCATAATTTATGTAACTTACGCTTCTCATTTAGTACTTTAATAAGAGCGCGACTGTACCAGCTGGGTTTAGAAGTTGAGGATTTTATTCGACGCCGGGGAACATACGTATTAATTAACTCATTCAATAAATTATAAAGAGACCCCGCCAATGACGGCTACCATTCCTACCATTCTATAGAGTTACATGCTTTTTTGTCCAGAATAGGAGGGCCCGAAAACATAAACTAAAATTTATTATTCGTTTTATCAGAATTATTCTGTAAATAAGTTTGTACAAATCTTAATATTGAATAAAAAAGCTATTTAACTGAATTTATTTTATTTGTTTCGTCATGTCCGACAAGACATTATTGGCGCTTGACATTGTTAGCATTAGGGTGAAATAAGGGTTCCCATTCTGTAAAATCACCATATTCTCAGGGAAAAACATTAATGCAAAAAAACATTATTTTCAAGAAAAAAGTTAGATCTGAAAAGTCAAAACTAATGATCAAACATTAAAAATATTTTTTTAATAAATATTTAATAAAAGTATCAAAATCTTTTACTGTAATTGGGTTCGGCAAATATCATATAAATAGATAACGAGATAAAAATATCAATTTTTAATTTCATCAATTTCGTCATCACTACTTTCTTCGATCTTCGAAAATAGTTCAATGATGAAAGTCTTTTCTAAATATCTGTCTTTCTTGCGAAATCCTTCACGTAATTTCTTTACATGTGAACAACGACTGCGCTTTCAATAGCTCCTATGGCATTTAATGCATTTGCAAACATTTTTGGGATTTCACGGGGTTGCTTTCCAAGTTTGACTTTTATTACTTTTCGTTTCATGGAAACTCTGATAATTTCGAACAATATGTTAAGATCACACTGATATGGCGGTAAACGCAATATCTGTAAAGTTAGCTGAATTAAACTAAGATGCTAAACAAAGAACCCGTAAGAAACAACAGAAATAGTGTTTGTTTAATTCCATAATAAATTGTGTATTAGAAACCGTCAGAATATTTTGCAATAATTGACTACCTATATCAAGTGCCGTATCAAAAAAAAAATGTTCTATTATTCTTAATCATCGTTACCATTTCTTTCTTCGGAATAAATTAATACACTTTAAATATCTGCTGAGCTTAATTCACTTTTCATAAAGTCCTTACAGCAGTGGCTCATCTCCTTGAATCGTAGTTTCATTTAAGCATAAAAAAATTACCTTTTTAAAATACAACTTTCAAATTATGGCAATATGTAAACATTGCAGAGGCAACTTTCTTTTTTACCTTTTTTATGGATTTATAGGGACTTTATACTGTTTTTCTTTCTTAAAATCACTTCTTCATTTTTACCGCCACCATAAGTAAGCCCACATTTTATACACGTTTTTTTCAACAGTTTTGTTAATTTAAAGCACAACAATAAATATGAGACGGCAAAAGTCATGAAGTGACACTTCATAAGATCGCGGTTCATTCACAGATATATACGTCATATTATTAAGGTAAGTGTGTGTGTGTGTGTGTGTGTATAAGGTGTTTTTTTGTAAAATATATTGGGTTTCACCTTGCGCGATCTATCCCTTGAATCTTGATCTTAAGTATAATAAACCTATTAATTACCTAGTATTACGTAGGTATTATGAAAAAACTTAAAGAAAGCTCCTATTCAAAAATGTTCTAGGTATTAGATATTATTTGGGTGCTAGGCATGTGTTCTTTTTCAGTACAGTTTAAGGTAATATTTTATTATAACAAAACGACTTATTTTTGTACAAAAGCATGTTACAGGCTGGTTATACCATTATTTCATTATTACAATAACTTTATTTTCATTGGTGTAGCTAACTGTACACTTGGTAGCCGGCAGATATATAAAATATGGCGGAAAGCCTTTTGTCACACTTTCTTCCATATTCAAATTATTAAAAAAACTGTACCAATTTATTCTAGAGAGTTCACAATTTATATCATCAAATTTTGCTAAATGGAAGTTTAGGTTAAATTTAGCTGCTTGTTTCAACGGCGGAATAAAAAATAAATTAAAATCTATTAATAAAGATTTATGATGTTTGTCTTCAGACACGAGCGGTTTGTCGCATGAAGAAACCATGCAGTCATTATTGGCTAATACTAAATCTAGGATCCTATTATGAAAATTGAATACGTGATTATACTGTTTCAGACCCGTGATAGACAGAAACTCAAACATGCTCTGCGTTGCGTAGCTACCACTAGGAGTTAATGATAGTTCGTCCGAATCACTAGTCTGCCACTCCGCGTCCGAGACATTAAAATCGCATACTATTAAAAATAAATCCTCGGATTTATCAATAATTAACTGAGTTACTATCTCAAGAAAGGAAGTTAATGTATCTTTGTAACCTGGTCCTTGGGGTATGTAAATACAAGCTAAGTTAAGAAAACGTGCTCGTGTTCCATAAATCGAGGCGCGGCGGTTATCGGGGTCTAAGGGTATAGACAGCCAAACGCAGTCGAAAAAAGCGCGCGGCGGCACGGGCCAGTCGCAGAGGAGTGATCGGAGCTGCGCCCGCGCCGCCACCGCAACTCCCCCGCCCCGCGCCAGTCCACTGTCGGCAGCAGACCGATCACATCGAAACACATTAAAACTACTATCGAATAACTCATTGTCATGAAAATCTGAGGTCAACCAAGATTCCGTTATAAATATTATATCATAGTTCGATTGCGTTACCTGGGAGAAAAAATCATGCGTTTTTGTACGTAGCCCCCTAGTATTTTGGTAATACATATGCAAAGTTTTAGAGGTCATTTTTGATAGAACATAAATACTTGAAAATTTTATTTCGTACAGGTGAGCGACATGCCAAAAACAATTTAATTAATTTTGAAGGTGCGTGAATTAATTTTCAAATAGTTTTACATAAATTTGCGATAATATTTAGAATAAAAATATAGTGGAAAACAAAATAAAGGTCCTCGGCGTAACAAAAACATAACATACCTTTAAGACATAATATAATATATATAGAACAGATTATATGATAGAACACTGAAATATAACAAAAATAGCAATTTAATTCGGATAGTCACTTAATTTTATCCAAATCCTTTTCGTTAATAACACATATCGCTTTGCTAGTATCATTTTTACGCAAAAATATCTTACAGTCACGGACCCATAAATAAGAATAATTAAATTCAAATTTCAACTCGCGAGCCCGTTTTAATATAAGTTTATTAGTAGGAGTGAGGTGGTCGCCGGCATACAGCGCGAGCGCGGGTCCCGGCAGATCGATGTCGGCGGTAGTAAGGCCGCGGCGCGCGCGGACGGCAGCCAGAAGTTCATTTTTTCGATTGCGTTGGGTAAACCTGACGATGATAGCTGGGTGTCGAGTAATCTTCTGCCCTTCTCTTTCTGGTGGTTGAAATCTACGGACTCGGTGAATAGTATCTACATCGCATTCCCGTAAAGAAAATCCAACTCGAGTGCACATATTCTGGAATATGGTATTTAAATTTTCTCCTTTAGAAAATGGTACACCGGATATTTCAAGGTTGTTAAGCATTGAAAATTGTCTATTTTGATTAATCTCTAATTTGAGTTGAGATATATTATCGTTGGCCTCTTCGAGTTTTTTCTGAACGTTTGATAAGTTTGGAATTTTATTTTCGACCGTGCAAATTTTATTTTCAAGCTCTTTTATATTAGCTTTCAAATGTTCTTGTTCTTGCATGATTTTAGTTGTTAAAGATGAGACATGTTCCTTAATTTCAGCTGTAATTTCATTTTGGATTTTCTGCAAATTTTCATTGTGACTGTCAGTGAAAGTTTTAAAAAGGGACATCATTTCCCTACGAAAGTCTTCTAGTTCCTGTTTTATAATGCAGTCTTGCTCGGTTTGCTTACGCTTACGTAAAGTTGCTTTCTTTTCAACATCCTTAGGCTTAGTAAGGTCTGTATTCGATCCTTCTTTACGGTTCGATTCTGAGGGCGGGGAGCGTATTGTACTCATGTTAACCTCAAATAAAAGTATGATTTATTAAACTATAAAAATTTTCCTTCTCTCTTCTTAGGTATTATTTCGAAAAGGCAATAATAAATCTCCAATTGTGTCAGTTAATTAAGTAGGTAAACAAAAATAAAAAAATAAAAAATAAAAATCTCCCAATGCCAGGTTTCGAACACACGACGTATCAGATGACCAGTCAACGCTTTACGCTCGGAGCTACAGTTGTTCTGACGTCATTTGGTGAAATATACGGATAAATGATACACTAGAAAAGACGTTATTCTATTTCTGTCACTCTTATGCGGGTCGGATATTGTTATTTCACATTTACCGTCACTGTTTAACATTTAACATAATATAACATGAATTTAGTAATTAATTTGTGTATTGCTTCAAAATACTTCGTATGATAATCACTCACTCGTTGTCCGTGGATGCGGCTATACATATACACTCAATCAAGAAATGTAGATACTTAGTCGGATTTTTCGTCTCCACAAAAAATAAACATAATAAACTTTTAGGTAAAGGAAAATGATTTTATACCTACTTACATTATGAGTAAAATAAACCAACGTGTGCCAGGGGTTTGCCTTAACTTTGCAGTCCAGGTAAACATCAGATCCCTCCACTACTTTATTAGCATCCAGGTTCGCACCAAGTTCCAGTGTTATTAAAGGTACATCTGTTGGAAAAAAGTTGTATGAAGCAAAACTAAAAATAATGGAAGTTTAAGAACGCCGTGTACAAAAGAATTCATGCTGAAAAAAACATTTCATGATGCATTGAAGAAGTTTATAAGTAGTATAGTTATAAAGTCGTAGGTGTAAATACATACATACATACATAACGTCACGCCTGTATCCCTTATGGGGTAGGCAGAACACCAGAGGTTACAAGACCATCTGATGTCACGTTTGACAAATTATTATAAAGATGGAGAGAGACTATTGTAGTGAGAGGGGGTCAGCCTATCGCCCATAAAAACGCCTTTAAAACTTCTGTCCCTTAACTGACTTTTACAGTATGCCCGGGAAGAGAAGCAGCTGGCACATTCTACGTTTTTCTTTCGCTCCCAGTCCAGCATGGAAGCATCTAAATACAATCGTTAAATCGCTGTAAATGATTTCCAATTTGATTATTATTGATGACGGTCGATATTTGGTCCATGCAGACACATTATCAATTATGGTATTTATAATTTTTAACTTGGCTATTAATCTTGCCTTGGAATGAAGTATAATAAATAAGAACTAGACATAAAGAGAAATATTGGAAAGCAATAAAATGCTCTTCGTGATTTGATTTTACATCAGCCAGCAGCTTTGCTGCGTACAACACTAATAGTTTTTGCCTATGTCCGTGGTTTAGCTTTGAACAGTCCTACCGCCTACCTTGTTATAAAAGACGATTAATTTGCATAACCTCTGTTTGACAGTAGCACCCCTTCAGGCCTCGACCTGGCTATCGACCACTTTTCAAATAAAATCAGCCATTCAATGTTACCACGTCGGTGGTGAATTGTTCATCTTCGACCTTATCTTTACTTACCACCAGATGAGACTGAGTTCAGTCACCGGTTAAAATCATCGATACCAGAGGCTGTAGGGCTTTTAAAGCCGACCCTAAATCAGCAGAAATATGTTGACTTGTACTCACGTTGTATTTCTATGGTCCACCCGTGCTCGTGGTGCTGCGAGCGGCATGACAGCACGCGACCAGCGTCTGTTAGCGATGGAACCCATCGCAGCGTGCTGCTGGTTATATTGCCGTCTGAAGATACCTGTTGGAGAAGTAAAGCTTTTGTTAAATATAACAAATGTTAGGTGATTATTAACAAACTTTACATACATACATACATAACTTCACGCCTGTATCCCGTATGGGGTAGGCAGAACACCAGAGGTAATAAAACCATCTGATGTCACGTTTGATAAATTAGGAGGCATTATAATAGTGAAGAGAGACTATTGCAGTGACAGGGGGTCAGCCTATCGCCCACAAAAAAGCCTCCCATAACACCTCGGTCCCTTAACTGACTTTAACAGTATGCCCGGGAAGACAAGCAGCTGGCACATTCTATGTTTTTCTTTCGCTCCCAGTCCAGCATAGAAGTTTTTGTTGGAACGCGCTTACTCGCAAAAACTATCAGGTAGTTTTGGTTTTTGCAATTGTCAGCCCAGCTTTTAATAAGGTTTATCAAAAAATAAATACTGGATCAAAAGTTACCTAGGCCAAACTGCGCACGGCTTTTTCTTATAAAATGAAACGGAATTATTTGTTAGTTTAAGCCAGAAAATATTTTTATGTTTCATAGCTCTACTCTTGTGAAACCGCACACTGCGACATCAATCCACGTTTCATTCTACAAAACAACGATGACAACATGATGAATTGCTTGCATCGTGCAAAACGTCGCATTTAACTTCTATAAAATGCCCGATTTACATCACAAAAACTAACCACTTACTATTTGTTTACGAAATTCAGTAATATATAGTAATGGAACCAAAGCTTTTCCTAGCAACAAAGTAAAAAGCAGAGATTGTGATATGGCGCAAGATATAACCTTGGCGTCTTATGGTAATGGTAAGGTCATGTGCAACTTTCGCCTATATTTCATACATAGTGAGTAGCTAAATTAAAATTATTGATAGATTAGCCAGTTGGCTATTTATAAATCTTCTAAACACCCAGTTAAATTAATCGTGAAAACTTAAGGACTATTTAGGACTACTTTTTTAAACTTAAAAACTATAGGTCTGTCAATTTTTTTTCCTCACTCACCGTTTCTCTCAGAGCTTTTAGCCTGGTGCCACCTTTCCACCAGGTGATGTTAGCCTTCGGTCGCGCTCCTACAGCTTGGCAGACCAGCTCCACCGCTTGACCTGCCACTAGAGGGCGCTTGCCGCCTACCAGCTGCAGCCATAGCAGAGGAACTAATGGTAGAAAACACAGATTAGTTTACAAAATTAGTGCAATTTTGCATCGATGTAAAATATCTAGAATAAAGGTAAAGTATGGCAACTGGTAATGTTTCTGTGTTATACTTTATCGGAGATTAAATATGTCTTGGTCCCTTACTATAACCTGAAAAAATGGTTTTTTTAGGCCAAAAATATGTTTGAATATGTAAAAATAGAATACAACTGGATCTTCATGAAAAATTACCGAAATACGTACATCATTCGCAAAGCGATGATATTCTAGTCGCAGACTTTCTATGACCTATTTCCACTAGCCAGGCAGATTCTAAAAGGTTCCAATCACCAACTTAGTAGAACTTTATTCAATGTCAAAATAAAAGGAAATATGCATACTGATTTTTCTGTATCACATTTCATGCGATGACTATAAGAATGTATAAATCAGCTTTTACTTTGATATATCGTTGTGGGCTTCAGTTGAACGCACTGCCAAGAAACTTTATATATAAACCGTTCTGGCCGAGTGAAGATTCCCTACATGAACATACAAACGCGTATGACTATATTTGGCCTTGTTTTAATTTAATTTAGGTTTTTGTAATTGCTGCAGTGTTCTTACAAATAGTATGTCGACATATGAACACAAGACGAACTTAATGATAAGCGCCCACAGGGCCTATTATGGATCTCAAAACCATGCGATGATATCATGAAATAGTTTTGACGTAAAACATATCCTGCGATCATTATTCGGTATTATTTCTCGGCGAAATCTCTTATCTATGCTCTTGGCATTAGACTAAATACAATAATCCCAATATATAATAGTATAGTATTGATTAATGAAAGCACACCAAACGGAAAAACACAAATGAAATCAAGAAACAAACATATCATAGAGGTGGATGTGATCTCACCTTTTTCAATTGACGTTTTAGTCATAGATGATATTATTGAAACTCTCATTGCAAAAGGAAATGCCTGTATGTATGTGTATGTATTCGTTCATTCATTATATCATAGAAATCTTAGAGAAAGAATAAAGTATAATTATTACTCTAAGATAGAAATCTTGATTATCATGTCATGTCATGAAAGAACCGGAATAGGCCCGCAGATCCAGATCATACCTACTATCGAATATGCTACATCGATGATAATTAATGAAATCAATCGATGGAGCCGCTATGCCATATCGAAAGCGCATGAGATCGAAATCAAATGTTATAGTTACGATACGCAAAGTAGGTAGACTACTTTTACATATTTAAAATACTTACATAACTTCACGCCTGTATCCTTTATGGGCTAGGCAGAACACCTGAGGCTATAAAATCATCTGATAACACGTTTTACGAAATTTCAAGGTATTATAATGATGGAGAGAGACTATTGCAGTGACAGAGGGTCAGCCTTTCGCTCACAAAAACGTCAATAAAACCTCTAACATATTCACAAAAAAACAAGTTACAGTTTGCAAAAACTCGTGTCGCCTTAGGCACGAAGTTTTTTTTTTCATGTTTTTGTTTTGACAATTTCAACAGAAATTCAACAGAAGTCAGCAGATCAAGCGTTTTATTACCTGTCGAATTTCCCCAACCAATTTTAACTTAATGTCGAGGGCACAGAGTTCAGATTCAAGTAAAATTTTTTGACAGATTTGTAACGTTTGACGTGCTGCCTTCTGTACCTTTTTGTAGCATATGCTTGTGTTTTCCTTTAATAGTGACGTAAATTACTTAATTTTTCTGTTTCTTTATGTGTATTATCGATTTGAACTCATTACTTATAATGCCGAATTTCATTTTCTTCTATTAATGTGCAGCTATATTTTGGATGAAGGGTTATAACAGTAATTCAAACTACAGCACCTGTTGTGTATCTATTAATTGAAAACACAAGCACATTTGCTAACTTATTCATGTCGATATGTTTAGTTTATACAACGCTTGCCTAGAGCTAAGGTTCTATTAAATGAGATATTAAACAAATCAACTTGACCAGATTTCATCGCGTTTCATCTTATATATTTTAACTCGAACTTCCGGTGTCTTATCAAGACACTTTGGTAACGAGCACAAATTAGAAGGACACTATTAGATAGACCACTTCCAAACAAAGAACACTAGACACAGAATTCTATCTTTGATTGGCCAGTGGAAAATTGAAGGTGGCATTTCTGAAGAGTGAAGGTATTTTATCTCAGCAGAGGGAAGCAAAAAGGCAACTTCTTATTTACTCTTTTATTATTCCTATACCTTAAACAACAAACATAAGTGGAATTTATTGCGGAGTAATCAATGCAGGAGTCTTGTTTTCTCTTCTCTTTATGGAATGTAATTCATATAAATAATCTGGTTATTTCAAAAATGCCAGTAGCTGTTGAAATTCGCTATCTTGAATTTCTTTGCAGCAAAAATTTTCTCAAAACATTTAGTGATTTCAAAAACCCCTAAAAAAGCAATGATTACATTGTAAACTTTCAACTAAAATACCAGCCTCACTCAATCCTAGGTATACTAGGAATAATAGATACGGTAGGTAATAAAAATATTACTTTAATAAGTTTGACAGAAATAATTTTTTTGTTTGTGTTTGTTAGTCAATGTTTTCCCCCATTCAATGCTTTAAGTTATAGGTATACGAATTTGATAAGAAAAAAAAAACGTTTTCTCCATTCTGTAGATCAACCTCATAATTGAAATATTATAGTCAATGATGCTTTAAATAAGTTTATAAAAAGTCATTTTAAAGATAAATTTTACTTCCAGCTGCATCAGGTGATGAACCGATAAGTACAAATATCAAATAAAACACTTTTAACCGGATTTATCGCGTTTAATTTATGATTTACACGTGGTCACGTCGGCGTGAACACGGAGTCTGCAAAGACACTGAAACGTCGAGTTAAAATGTAAAATATAAATTAAACGCGATAAATCCGGTTAAAAAGTGTTTTATTTGATAGTACTTACCTATGAATCACGAAAACTCAAGACAATATTACGACACAAATAGTGCATATTTTTATTTAAAATGATAATCATGGTTACGTGCTAACAAAGGTTCCCAGGTAAATCCTCTTAATAATTCTTCTACAGTCAAGTTATTTGCTCACATCCACTGAACTCGAATTATTTTAAAGATCAACATATTACATTATATACCTATAATCTAAATACTTTTCGATTCTCTTCCCAAATAGTTTATAGGATAAAACTGCGTAGCACTCTAAAGTTAGCAAATTACACGTAGAAAAATATTGGAAACGAAACACCTATATAAATATCAAGTTTTAATTTGTTTTTTATTTCTTTAATTTAGTTAGCGCCACGCGTTCGAATGCGCGTTTCATACGAAACTGAAACGTCCGTAACATGCGCACGTTCGATGCGGGCGTTCGGACGTGGCCGCACGCGCGTGCCAATTCACTCGGCAACGCTCCGTGGAACGTGTCACACGCGAGTATGAAAATGAGTTTTGATACAGACCGACTGAATTTTTAAACAAATTCCCCGCACAGCAACCTCGATTCTACAAACGGAATAACAGGATGTTTTTTTTTTAATTATTAAATGAACTTTAACCAAATAGTAAGAAATTATTTTCCATTTACACGACTGTTCAAGCACACTCATGAAATTGTACTAGCAATGCTGCGTTTCGCGTTCGAACGCGCATACCGTACGTTCGTATCATCCGTATCGTACGGACGTACGATACGCGCGTTCGAACGTGAAACGCAGCGTTGGCGCTTAGTCTGCAATCGCGATTGCCTGAAACCTTCCGCTGCTGTCTATTTTTTGAAAGACATCCCTCAAAGGGTTTAAAAAAGCACTGAAAGTAAAAATGAATGAATGAATTGATGAATTTTGACACAAAAATAGTAAATTATACTCACTAACTGTTTTTTTTAATAATATTTTTATATTCTTAAAAATATCGACCAGTCAGTGGTTGTTAGAACGTGGTATGCGTGAGCCGTCTTTATTCATTTTCCACAAAGGTACCTAGGATATCGCGCAGTTGTTATTCGCACTACCATCATATCAAACTACTGTCGCATAATAATGTATTGCACGATTTCGAAAAATCGGTATCATCTATGCAGCTAATTTATTGTGCTGTCAGTAGGTATTATTGTTGTTTTAAACTATTGCGGTTATTTTCACTATGATTTAATGTATTTACGGGATTCTTACCACGATTTTCGATTTCATTTTCGCACGTCCGATATTTCGATGCTGTTACAAGCACCATGATCGCGGACTGGCAGATGTAAGTAGGTGGCGATGACAGTTAGAGGCAGATATATCGATCTACCCCCTTTCTTATTCGTTTTGATCTGCTACTACTGGAACTCACATGAATGTCACTTTTGCAAAACACGCTCACAGTATCACTGGGTTTTTGACCGGACACACCACTTTCGCTTTTTTTTGGTTTAGTAAAAGTCTTAACCACTGGGTTCCACGTACTAGACAATTTAAATGAAATCGAAAAATGAAATCGAAAATCGTGGTAAGAATCCCGTAAATACATTAAATCATGGTATTATTGTTGTATAAGAAATTAAGTTTTTCCTCGCGTTAAATAAAAATGTGAAAAGATAATTTCATCAAATCAACGTGTTTTCAACCTATCTACCTACTTGATGTAAAAAAAAATAAAAAATAAAGTAAATTGATGAGGAAATATATATTTTATTTGCAATTGGTATCTAACTAATATCCCTTTTTAAAATTATTCTGTATGACACAAGTTCATGCATTCGCAGCATTCGCAGCGTTATTGATAAAATGATTAACATTTTTGCATAAGACTCACAACCCTATCTGCCATAATATTCATCTGCCTACGCTACGCATTAGGCGGAAAATGCAATAGGCGCGCTCTATAACTAATACTATTACTCTAAGATTTTGCCATTTACAATGAGAAAATATCAACCAACGTCAACAAATTTGTTTCAAGAAAACTTGGAGCCATTTTCTGTTTGTCCAGTAAATTCTGCTCATTAATTTCTACCCGCGTCAACGAGCGACTGAGGTGGCAGTCGTTAGTTGGACAGTTAAACTAGTATAAATTCAAATAGCGTATTTAATAGTATTTAATAGTCTCTCTCCATCATTATATTACCTCTAAATTTGTCAAACTAGAACTCAGATGCTTTCACAGCCTCTGGTGTTCTGCCTACTCCGTAAGGGATACAGGCGTGAAGTTATGTAATAAAAATAATATGTGTGTAATAAAATCAAAACAATTATCAAAATATTTGATTAAAATGTTAAATTAAATTAAATTCGATGAAATCTGACCGAAAATGCGTCTGGTCCGTCGTCGACCAAATTGATATGGCCTTGAGAATTGCTACGCCTAAATGGCCGTTGAAAGTTCAAAAGCCAAGTAGTTTTTTAAATTACATTTTTAACTATTTTGTATATAACCCCGAAATCCTCTTAATAAAAGTTTAAACGAATGACAATATGGTAAATGAATACTTACGAATCATATCAATTTTCAAAGTTGCTGATATTGGAGGTATCGATGGATGTGTTACAGCCTGAAAACAATTCAATAATGAGTATAAGGAAATGAATACCCTATTCTTATATGACTATGAGAGTTAATTGAATAAATAGAATAAAAATTAATATTACCTACTAATATTGGCACCACATTGACTAGCTGTAATAAACTATCATAAAGAATTGGTGTGATAGAAACTAAATAATGGATCAATGGAGTTATAATAACCAATACGTTTGTTTATATTCTTAATAAACTTAATTCGAGGAGGAAGCTATGATAAAATTATCAACATTCATAACTGCTAGACAACTAAAATCTGTTTTCATTGCACAAATATCCTCCCCCGCCGGGATTCGAATGCCTCTTACATATGAGGCAATGATTTTACCACTGCACTGGCCGTTAAGAGGTACCAGTGATATTTTTTTTCTTGATTAAATTAAAACATAATGTGGCAGATATTTGAAACATGATGCTATAAATCAGCTGTGTTTATTACTCAAGTTTATATAAATAAGAAATCTTGGATCGAATAAGTGACATTGATGAAGAGGGAAACAGAAAGCAACCGCATTATTATTTTCAATGTTTCTTTTTTTGATTATTTTATGCATCAATTACGAAACCATGTTGAATAGTACCGTATATTTTCTATTTCTGTTAATTCAACTTTGAAACTACGGCGCCAATAAATTTTTCAAAGCTCTTTTAAAACAATATCTGTATAATATCTGCTGGTGAAAATGCATAAATCTACTGAATATTTATATCATATACTCAAAGTTACAAATTGTAGGAATCATGCACTTCTGGTGGAACACATTGATTCATACTAAAAAGATGGACAATATACTAATAAGAGGGATAATAATTATTTAATTTTAAGTTTGTTCTAAATCAAAACAAATATCAATCAATAGGTACGTCTCACATGAATGAAAGACACTTCACAAGATGCTTACTCTGTTTTGAATTCGACTAATATTCATCCGGCTATGTGCGAATTAAATAAACATTTGTGGGATTGAAGGTGCAAACTGTGCCATCTAATGAGTGCGGAAGAAAACTGACTGAACACCGATATATTTCCAAACTCGTGCGTTCTCTTTCCCAACTGTCTATTAAATAATGTTATTGAAAAATAAAAATCAACCACGAAGTTTTTACTAAAAAAAATCACAGAAGTTTTTATGATTCATGCAAATATTTCAAAAAAAAAGGCTACTGATTCGTTTCAATATAAGATTTAATGATTTGATTCAATTAGTTAGGTTAGGTTTCATTCCATCTCATTCAATTTCATTTTTATTTCATATCATTAAAAAAAGCTACTGAACATTAGGCTGGGTATGGGCATTGTCAATATTAACTCGATTATTATATTTAAATTAAAACAAAAATTTATCGATTATGCATACAGTACTGGCATCACTGCTTGCATTTATAAGTAAGTATAGACATTCCATTTACTCTCTCTCTCTTATCTGTGTGAAGTTTGAACAAAGCGGACGTGTTTAAGACCTTCCTTGTGTGAGTAATGAAATTAAAATCATTATTTATCTTGCCAATCGTTGAGTATTATTTCAGTCCATAACCTTAAATAGCTTCCTTGCCTCCCCAGAATGGGTGAAGAAAAAAAAAATCTCTGCATATATTCTTTTACGGTTGGCACCATTTTTTTTATTTTATTAAATTGCTTCATTTTTTCGCAACTGTATTAAAAATAGTTGTTCAGTACACATGCGGAACCGTCATTGCACATTGTTCCGACTGTCAACCCTCACCTTCGGCTGCGCCTCAGCTCGGGAAGAAATTTTTCGGAACTCTTTGCAATGACAGGCTTTCCGCACTCGTGATGAAATATACTATTTCATAAAATTGTAACAGAAATACATAATTTTTGAAAATTTCAGCCTTCTAACTTTCACGGTTTATGAGACACAGTCTGTTGTCAGAAGGACAGATGGTCATCGGAGTTTTAGTAATAGAATCCTGTTCACCCTTTGTGTACGGAACTCTAAAAATTAATAGCAGTAATATTCTTCTTTTACTTCGTTCTTCCATTTTATTGTACCAATAATAGACAAGGAACATTTTTTTTTTAATATTTAAATGCATATATTTTGTAAATTTTCCATAGCAATAATGTATGAATGTTGGAAAAATGTTATTTATTCATATTAAGTATTTTACAAGGCTCTGTTTATACCTGACAAGTGACCTCAGCGCCACAGTCTGATCGTTGCAGCGTGAAGGCAACAGACGCTCTCGCCTCAGAGTTGGCAAGAAGCGCGTGTGACTTCCACCAGGACACGCGGGCAGCGGGACGACCTGGATGTACATTTATATTAGCAATATTGAGATACAGCCCCAAAGTTAACGTTGAATGCAAGAAAAGATTTAGAAAGTTACTCAAGAAAAGTATTTCCGAAAAACTGGAGCAACTGAAAATCAGACACAAGCAAAACTCTAACACACCAAGTAATGGATGGAGCGAACTGGCGGCGTCTTTTTTCTTGACCACATCAGCAGTAGGGGAGCGCGGGGTTGGTTCTAATGGGGGTAAGCATTAACAAGCGTATTTATATATATAAAAATGTAATACTCGGTTTAGGCAAATTATGTACGAAGCCGGATATATTCTGACAAGTCAATTGCTGGCCAGTCATGATATGTAGTAGTTGTGGCCTAGGATTGACAGGTAGGTTTCGTGCTTCGCAATAAAGTGATATACAACATATTTTTGCATTGAATTGAATCATCGTTTCTACTAATTTAAACTATATTTTTATGGCAATAAGACCGTATAATTTGTTTGCTATCATTTTGATAAGTTTATTTTTTAAAAACAAAATGTGGCCTTGGGGGTAAGTTAACAAATTGA
This sequence comes from Stenoptilia bipunctidactyla, assembly GCA_944452665.1. Lineage (NCBI taxonomy): Eukaryota > Metazoa > Arthropoda > Insecta > Lepidoptera > Pterophoridae > Stenoptilia > Stenoptilia bipunctidactyla. Next base: position 6,510,197 of record OX101745.1, on the reverse strand, counting down.
GAGGGGCAAATATTAACATGTTAATAATACTAAACCCGTTCGTATGTGGTATTAAAACAGTGTTTGTTATGGAATGTTGATAGGCAGATGAGCATGTGGATGACCTGATGGTAAGTAACTACCATCGCCCATGGACATAAATAGCATCAACCTAACATGCGTGGTTGCTATTAATATGCTACCAATCCTCAACAAATGGATAAAGGGAGAAAAGAGGCATGAAAAAGTATTAGGATAAGAAAAGGAAGGGAAGAGAATTGTTATCCGGCATCCTTACACATCGCACAAAATGCGGCAAAAAATATTCTAGACTCTTATTAAAGAGAAGTTAAGGCCAGCAAAGGTTAAGACAAAATACCACATCATTCTATTGTCTTTCCCTCCATATTGTTTTCACTATTTTCAGCCTCTTGATGTTGGTGTGTATTAAAAATTTGATCTTCCTGTAAATTGTGAAAGATTACATTTCCTCTGGCCTTCACTCAAAGCAACATTATAAACACATTTTCGTTATTATAAATGACATTTTGTTTAAATATTGAATCAAATTTAGGTCTTTGTTACTTCTTGCCCCATATGTTAATACTTACACCGGCTTTGTGTATAATTGCCCCAGATACGGGGTATGTATTAACGACTGACTTTTTTGGTTTTTATGGCTCTGCTTTTAAAAGTACTTATGAAACATGTTTTTTTTTGTCACTAATATAATAGATGAATAACCAAAGTATGCTTTTATCGAAAAATAAAACAAGAATATTCATTAATATTGAAAATAAAAACTAAATAAGAAAATACAAAATTCCTTAGTACCAGCTCCGCTCTCCCCTACTGGTGCTTTAAAGCGTCGAGAGAATAAGTTTCTCAACGCTGGACCTATAACACTTTAGTCTTTACGTTCTCTTACCACCAGGTGTCATCTTTATCAAATAATTAAATATTTATACAAAAATATGAAGATACATACATACACAAAATAGAAAATAAAGAACATTAAAAAAGAAAACACAATCGGCGGCCTTATCGCTAGTAAGCGATCTCTGCCAGGCAACCAAAATTACATGATAAAGTAACAAATCAACAGATGGGGTTTACTTACAAAACAAAAACAAAAAACAAAAATAAACAAAAACACTATTTGTTACAGACATTCAGAAATTCTTAATTTATATATAAACATACATACATACGAATACAAGATATACATAGATATACTACACATTGACTTCTCCAGTAAAGGATAAGTAGTGTTTTTTTTTAAAAGCTTGTTAAATGTGGCGATGGTCTTAGCTGACTTAATTCAAAGTGGTAGCTGATTCCATAAGAATACTGCGCGAATTTTAAATGCATCGCCGAATAGGTCGGTTGAATGAGCCGGTGTACTGAGCATTAAATTGTCAGAAGATCGTAAATCACGACTGTATTGCTCATGACTATAGCTAAAGTAATTTTGAAAATAGCTAGGGACAGTAGGATTGAACAGTATTCGGTACAGTAGACAAAGAACGTGAATATTCCGGCGAAAGCGAATTGGAAGCCACTTGAGCTTAGTGCGATACTCAGAAATATGATCATATTTCCGCAAACCATATATAAATCGTATGCAGAGATTTTGGAGGCGCTCAAGTTTATTAAGTTGGTCAACTGTTATATCCAAATAGCACGCATCCGCATAATCAAGTAATGGGAGAAAGAGAGAATGGGCAATGGAAATTTTGGTAGGAAAAGGCATGCAAAACACCACATGCAAACATTATCAATATACAAAGAGTGTAAAAATAAAATAATAGCGAATTCAAAAGTTGATCACACATAGGCCACGTTGTGTTTACCTTACATATTCATTAGTTACTATTATTTCGTATTTTAATACGAACATTAAGACAATGGACGCAAATTAAACTTAATCATATTGAACTGCGCTTCAATCTTCTCTATCCTAAATTACCCATGTTTAAATACATCAACGAATCAATACTATCCCAATCAAATTAATTATGAAACGAATTAGGTACTCAAAGATAAATCATAGTGAACTTAAACAGGACTCAATTTATAGGTGACTGAACTCACGCGTGCTGCAACCCTCCCTTAGTAAGTGATAATCAAGTCAAAAGTGAAGCTCATGAATAGAGTGAAATTGGCTCTTCATAGAACCTATGACTGAACAAAAGGCGGTGTTTGCTTTTAAATAAAAGATAATACTGTTAACGTGGCTCCGAATGAAACCGTCTTAAAAAATTTCATGAACCGTTCAGAACTAGAACATAAACTCAAGTAATTTGTAGATACTGCTCACCTCCAATTGCTATGCATGTTATATTGATTTCACTGCCGTCGTCATAAGGTCCAAGTATTCCATCCAAGACCTCATTACCATCATGATTCTCTATCATCAGTCTGTCTGGTGGAACTAGCAACAAAAAATATATGAATGAGTTTCAATACAAAGAAAGAAATTAAGGTCTAAACGAAATAATTATATAACAATCCCGAAACACATCACCGTACACTTTGACACTTTGACAGGTTTTCATAAAAAATAGCAGGTAAGTTTTGTTTACCTTCCAACATAGATATGGAACGTCTTCCCATATATTTTCTATCGTTTATCCACAAAATAACTATACTCTCTAGGCTTGAATACTCCAAAAAACACAAACACCGATCATACAGAGTTGATGTGTAGTCACCGGTCAAATTTTTTTTACACAATAAGTATCATTTTCAACACACTTGCTCGTAAAATGAGCCTAATTCTATTGAATTTAGAACTATAAACTGGGCTATAAGTCACGCGTGCATAATATATTATACCCTAGTGCATAATATAATGAATCCTACAAAGTTGAATTGTACCTTTGTGCAAATTAAATGCGAGTAAACAGAGCATATTTTATTGATCCAGGTTATACATTAAATTTTTTCAGAAACAACAAAGAGGTTTTATACCACTTCAAATCCATATACATTTTTAAATGTTTACGCCTTATATTAGTTAAACAAAATTGTATATCAAACAAATTATTCACAATTTACAATAATTTGTTACAAAATATTAAAATATTTGGATTTACCACTCCAAATTAAATATTTTCATGTAAAATAGGCTGTGTATGCTATACAGCCATTGACACATTTGGCGGAAAAAAAACCTACGCGCATGCGCGAAGTTCGGCGCCATTTTTCAATCACAATTCACAGCTTTGTTATCAAGTGTGTTTGTTATTTTATGACCACGTATGTCTGTCTTTTACTCACAAGTGTGTTGAAAAACGTCGTATATAACTCGTGAGCGTTGCTAATTACAGTCTCGGCTCATTATTAAGTTCGCTCACTTGTTACATAATATACTATTATAGAAACGATTCATAGAACGACGCAAAAAAAAGTAAGTATTTATTTTTTTACAAGGAAATTAATTTATCCGATATTAACCAAGGCATGGGCACTCTAAATTACTATAAAAATAAAGATGACTACGCGCTACTACACACATTTTGTAGTACTACGTCGTAGTATTATCAAGTAAATGCCGCGTCGTAGTGGCTAAGCTCGTCAACAGCGACTATTTTTTTATTAGGTTGTGGTTCCATAATTCTACTTTTTTTGTACTGAGCGACGCTAAAATAAATATGCAGGTACGTTTATATCGTATCAAAGAAATTAACATTTAAATTTGGCTGGTGACGAAAAATCAACCCTGTATACTTATATCTCAAAGTAAAAATATAAAAAATATTCACGGTAGATATGAGACACACTAAATGTTAACTAGGTTTTGAAAAAAAAAACGAGTCAAAATTAGACCGACAGGAAAAAAGCCCGGCGGAAAAATGTCTCAGAAGTTTTTAGCAATTCGTATCAAAAAGGAATCGTCGTCAAAACAATTAATTCGACGTTTAGTTTTGACATCTACTATAAAACGGTAATGTTTTTTTGACAATTCTTCATTGTGGAGCAGTTAATTACTACTCTCATATGCTTTAATATTCGACCTCATCATCAATTCACATCATTGATGATGATTGAGATAAAAAAAGAAAGTTTCAAATATTTTTTCGTCGATTTCATGTGTGTCAGCCTTAACTAATCGTAACTGAAAATAATCAACGAATGCAGAGAATTAAAAAACCGACTTCACTCACGTCAACACTTTGGCTGAGTTATAATGTCATCAACGTAAACATTCTCCGAAATCATACATATTCTTAAAAAAAAAAAATTTTTCAATAAAGTATTCAAGCGATTTCAAAGAAATTTATATGGGACCAACTATGAAGTATCTTCTACCATATGAAACAAGAATTTTCGAAATCGAGTCATAATTGTCCGAAATATCGTGTAACAAAGACACAAAAAAATATACAGAATTGAGAACCTCCTTCTTTTTTTGGAAGTCGGTTGATTACGTCCAAAATAAAACATACAGTTCTGCGAGAGAGAACTAGATTATCACAAATTTTCTTCAGTTAAGTACATTAATTTAAAAAATAAATAACAAACAGCACTTTACTTAGATCATAGATTACTTAAGTCAAGTCAAGTCACTTTACTTACTCAAAATAGTGAGGATTAGTCGAGTGTTTTTTGTAGGTGATTTGATGAAGTCTACTCTACAACGATATTGCCCGCTGTCTTCAGCTCTGTAACAAACAAGAGAAAACCTAAGATAACACACCACTGTTCAGCTGCAGATTAAGCTTTTAATTTCCTTATTTTATTCTTTCAAGTGAGTTTACTTGAACTTGCTTATTTTGAAATCTGCTAGTTGCATTTTTTTAAATCTTTTTAGGTTCGATAACCAGCTCTTGGGAAAGACTTTATTACTATCTAAAATTATATAGATATTTAAAAATTGACAAAACTCTTTACCTTAATTTCGTGAGAATCAAAACAGCTGGCGTAGAGTCGCTGCGAAAAGTAGCTCGACTTCCGAGGGTCATTGGATCAGACCAGTGAGATGTCACGCCTTCACGAATGTCGAACCTGGTAAAAAAAAAAGAATAATTAATACTTAAAATTAAACAAAGTAATAATTATTCTTTACGAATTGAAAATATTAAAGAAAAGCAAGTTTAACTCCACTTTATCGTAAATTCGTTGACATGGTTTTACCAGCAGAAATCTTTATTCTGTGGTGATATTTAAATATTTTAGAAAACAAAAAAAATTTTAGGTTGTGCCTATCTGCAAAGTTTCATCAAAATCCTTTATTTACAAGATAAAAAGTTCTATTCTATATCTGTACCAAATATTCTCTAAATTGATTAAGTGGTTTTAGTGGGAAAGCGTGCCAGAATAAAAGAGTTACTTTGTCCACAATTTTGTCCACTGTCATGTTTACAAACATTTAAATTAACGTTAGAACTTAATAGCTGTTCCAACATACGAAATATCGAGCACTCAAAATAAACAGAAAACAAAGTAAATATCCCGTTTCAACAGTTGTTACAACAGTGAAAAAGTAAAAAAAGTCCAGTTTACGGAAACAAAGCCTTTTTAGTTTAGAATTACTGTACAAGAATTCACAATAAATAAATAAAAGTAACTTATAAATTTAATTCACGAGTAAGCAGTGTCTTTCTACGAAGCTCTTTTGATAAATTTCCACTTGATGTGTTAGAACGAAATCAAAATCATTCATTAATATCCAAATAGGTTTAGAATATATTGACAATCTTTTTGGTCTAGAGAAGTTTACGATAATCTTGTTCTTCAATAACATAAAGCCAAGTAATAAAATCCAACCACAACCTAATTTTAAAACAGAAGAATAACATGGTCTGCTGGAAGATATTTCTATAGAAATAAATACCTTTGTACAAATCTTTTTTTTTTGCTAAGTTTATTAAATGTAATTTATTATAAGTATGTACATTAATTGTGAAATAAATAAAACGGTCTGCAAATTTATCTTCAAATAAGTAGTAGCAAAAAGTCCCTGAGACTTAAAAGAAAAGTTAATTTAAAAATGACTTACATGCTAAATTATTATGCTAATACCACGACTAAAATAGTAGATATGCATGATGATTTGCGGCGCTAACTTAAATAACAACACCAAATACTGTAGACGACCGGCTGGTGTAGTGGTAACATACATTGCCTTCTATGCCAGAGGTCCTGGGTTCGAATCCCGGCGGCGGCGAAAATTTGTGTGATGAACACAGATGTTAGCCGTCAAGTCATGGATGTTTATATGTTTATTTAAGGTTATTCTAATAAAAAATATGTATTTATTCAATATGTATGTTTATATATTTCTTAAGTATATCAGTTGTCTAGAATCCATAACACAAGTTCTTTAAGAAACTTAAGTTGGGCTAGATAAAGTTGTATGAGTGTCACAAATATTTATTTATTTATTATTTATTTAAATTCAGAATATTATGACCCGCACCCGACATACCAGTCATTGGTGTTTTGCAGTGGGCCTTACGTTAAAGTGAAACCTAATAGAGTGGCAATATTTATTAGCACTTTTTTATGTTTACACCAAGATATACTCAAAATATACTCAAAAATACAGCTAAGTATTATTGCGATTTCGAAAAATTACAAGATGAAAACAATAAAACTCACATGTTTGGAAATATGTCAGATAAAAACAATACCTTAATAGGTATACACCAACAAATCTATAGGTGGTCCAAAGTAACAGAAGTATCCTAAGCCGGCTTCAGTAAAGCTACATTTTATAATGGCGGTTTACAAACTGCTGTTCAGCCAACTACATTTCTTGAAATCTCTAAATCCTTTGACAAGAACAAAGAAACGAAATATAGGTAGGTTCTACGTATTCATTCCAAGCACAGACTTTCTTTTTATTGAATTTTGACCACACCGGTACAAAAGTATAACAAAGATCAATTGGTACTAGTTTAAAAAAATTAAACGTTAATAAGTCTAGCATTTTTTTTGTATTCTTAGTCATGCTGAAATTATATTTTATTTTATTTGAAAAAATAAAAATTAAGAATTTTTGTTAGTAACATAATATGGATGTATATCCGAAATAAATTGATTATTATTATTAGCGCTTGCTACGATGTACAACAGCGTTTGTCGTTGTATCTTAATATATTTTCTCAATATTTTTTATTCTTAAATGATAACTTTGATTTTATTACAAAAAAATATTGTTGACTGTTGAAAGAGAAGAGGATTGGTTGAAAATTGCTCACGACTTTGTATATTTTGTCGCATTATCGCTATATGCGGTTGCAGAGTAAAATACCAAAAGAAAATTCAAATTTCCCGGCATGGTACCCTTGCACAATGTCTCCAACCACGAAAGAACCAATACTTCTCGTAAAGTAAACCACGAAAGAGCAATACTTCTCACTGAGCCATGGCTTTTTTGTACTGCCGCAACACACACTTTTCATATGCCTCAGTAATGTATAAAAGAACAAGAATAAGTGTACTTTTTACCAATTGTTTTTTAATATTGCTTTTTTTTCTTTCTCGTTTGTTATTTATTTATTGTAATGTGTGTATTTCTTTAAGTAAAAATAAATGAATATTATTAAATGTCACATTATTCATATATGTATTGAAATTAATCTAACGCCACCTCAGAGAGTTAATCTATCATAATTAAATTGCATCTTTTATTAACATTGAACTCGAGTATTATGGTGGTCGGGGACGTGATTGCACGTTTTCCTCCAGTAAAAAAAAAAGGTTCCACTAGCTATAAACTCAACATTAAATGGATCAAAAAAACAAACTCGAGCTTAAAAAAGCAATAAATGTAGAATCTTATTTAAACAGAGAGAAACAGACCGACAGAAAAACATAATTTTCAGGCTGACTTGATACCAAAAATGCACTTATAGATGCTTCTTTGGATGTTTTATTATGGACCTACTTCAACATTCGTAGTGCCACATCATATTACTGTCTAGTTCAATTGATCTTATAATTAGACAGATTCTTAATCATATTTAAAGTTCACTTAATATTAGTCATTCATTCACAACAACTTCAAGTGCATGACCGCTTTCCAAAGTGCTATATATTGGAGAATGGATTAGATTTATGTGGAAATATTAATATATTGATATTCATTTAAAATTGATTATTAATGAATGCAATGAAAACGACTTTATTCCCATTTTATCCTTGCTACAGTTATGGTGCTATATATCAGGCGATATCGGGGTCAATGGCAGGTTTTTTGTTTACCAATATAGTGGTCAAAAACAACGGACGCAATAAGTTCGTTCCATCCCCTGGTAATCCGTACTGGAACGAAAGAAACTATCAAAACTCTGATCGATTTTTTAGATAAATGAGCCCAATATGAGGAAGAAAGTCCTGCGGCATCTGCACTAATCTCAAATAAAAATCTTTTCATCTACACTTACGAATAAATCGGGTCATGGTGTCCCTGTTTGTACCAGATGACCAATGACAGGCTGTCTCCATGCAGGGCTGGTGTGACGTCACACCGCAGCTCAACAGCGCCACCCATTGGCGCTTGCACTGACTCCATGGAAGCTGAAACCAACATAAAATGATAAAATTGTTGAACATTTAATGGTTCACAAAGCGCCGTCCATTCTAGGACATTTAATCACACAGCGCCATAAACTATTATTTTATTCATACTTGTAAATAATACGCCCAGACTAAACTAAAATAATCATGCTCATACACACGAATATTTGCATTGTGCGAACTCGCGACCACTGCGTTATCTTATACATATATGATAACGCAGGTTTGGTTAAGAATATTCTTAACGTCCCTGCAAAAGGGTGTCGTAAAAGGCAACAAGTCCGAGTCCGCTTAGTTGTATGACTGTTTATTGTATGAGGTAAGTTGTATAAGGGTTTGCGTGGCTAGTGACGACCCTTCAATAAAGTCTACCGCCAAAAATATTACCCCTTAGCTTAGCTTCGGTGATGAGTTCCAGCCATTATTCACGAAGAAGCAATTCCTCTTTAATTCTATGTGCTACCATTAACCTCGACTTCACTTTCCATCTAGTAACATTGAGGTCAGATGCAGCTGCTGGATTACCGATATTTAAAAAAAAAGTCCAACTTTTGCGTCACGGATAAAAAGTGAATGTAAAAATAATCAAACTCAAACTCAAACTCAAAAATTCTTTATTTCGTAAGTATTTAATACATTTGAAATAAGTCAAACAATTTACAAATTGAACTGAATCTACCACCACTTCGGAAAGTCGATCTGTTGAGAAGAAGTGGCAAGAAACTCAACAGCAATCATCTTTTAAAAATAAGAGAAAAGAAAATACATAATAACAATTTACAGCCAGGGAATACCAACTTCTTGCATCCGGATATCTTAAAGTAAAACTTTTCCCATCAGCACTTATCCACACTTATCTATCAAAGGGTTAATCTGAAATATTTTAGGATTTTATTACAAAATGAAGCGTACACATTGACCCATGAACGAGTTGATCTTCTGGAGTCTACTATTATATTTATACAATAATTTTGATTTCATATTTCTAAAAACACACCGGTGTTATATTCGCAGTGCTGTCAATAAAAACCATGGATGAAATATATAGAGAAGGTATCCAGTTTTCTCTAGGGACTCGAATGAAGCCTACGGGCGGGTAGCGGGAGGGGTAAGCGGTTGGCTTTGGCCAATCATAGCGAAACAGGCAATGGCATTAGTCACCTAGTAGCGAGTAGTAAAAACCGGTTGAATCATTAGGGTAAAATATTCAAATGATCATCCAAAAAGTTCAGCTATACTTTACTAGGGGCTTATAGTTTTTTAATAAAATTTCATACGATCCAAATCTGTCAGAAAGTCTTTTTCACTTTTTTCTAAAATATGGTAATTGTAATGGGTACCCAATGATTCTCACTGAATAAATATGTCAATTTAATACCTTTGCGTTTTGAAATGGATGAACTACATGCCCAGATCCTTAGCTATACGGCTTTGAACCGGTCTCCCATATACGTAGGTACTTATCATACAATCCATTTTTCTTTGTTATCCACTTTAGTAAACAATTTTTGAGACTATTTTTTAGTTAAATAATAGTTTGAATGGTATATTTTTATCAATTAATATATTAAGTAAGGTTAAGGTTTCATAATATTGTAAAATACAAAACATATTAAAATAGGTACCTAAAGGTCTGGTGTTTATATCCCTTTATATTCTACAATTTTATTTTCTATCTACTTATTAATTAAAATATTTATGCGTAAAATAATCATGACAAAATTTCAGACTTTTGTAGTTTAAAAATCACCTCATGATGTATTTTCGCCTGAAAGCATCGTATTCATATCAACCAAAAAATTTAATCAAAATACATGGTCTTTCAACCAATTGTTATTCTTCGATTATATTATTACGAGTCTATCTAGGTTGGATAACGTGCAGTTGAAATGTACAAAAAAAGGTAGGTAATTTTAAGTATAATTTATGTATTTTGACAGCAAAGTTATTTTCGATTATTTTGTCTGATGAAAGGTAAGCTGTAAGTGATACAAATTAGTATTTTTAACCTGTTTTTTTGACTGATTATTATTATATACATAACTGTTAGTGATTAAAATAGAAAAAAAATAGGATGGTAATGAAGCGTTATATATATTATTGACACTTGGTAGTTTTATCCACGTCTAAAGCATTTCAAAGTTTTTTTTAACTTTTTTGGGTACGATCATGAAAAGCTTTACTGTTTACTGAAATTATGAATGAATTGGTGAAAGGTAAGGTTGATACAACTTTGTCAAGTATTATCACGATTTTGCTACCGGAATTTGCCTTGGTGTGACAAAAACTTGGTGAATTTGCACAATTTTTCAGGTAAAACTGTATTTTTATTATTAACATTTTTAGTTAGTTTGCTTCTATGCTGGACTGGGAGCGAAAGAAAAACATAGAATGTGCCAGCTGCTTCTCTTCCCGGGCATACTGTAAAAGTCAGTTAAGGGACCGAGGTGTTATGGGAGGCTTTTTTGTGGGCGATAGGCTGACCCCCTGTCACTGCAATAGTCTCTCTCCACTATTATAATGCCTCCAAATTTGTCAAACGTGACATCAGATGGTCTACAGATGGGATACAGGTGTGAAGTTATGTATGTATGTATTTTTAGTTTTCCTTATTCATTAAAATCAAATAGTCAGTTTTTTTTTCAGTATTGACGAAATTCTCCTAAATTGAAAAGTATGTCTATCTTAGGTTCGCAGCTAAGAACTGAAGTTGACATTGTTTATACCCAGTCTTCTCCGGGTGATGAAGACCATATTATGCCATTGTTTTTAGCTTAAAAAAGATGCAGCCTATCGGTCACGCAAGAAACCGGTCATCATTATTTTAGAAAAATCTAAAATATCCATAGCGAAATAGGCGAACTCCGAAAGAATATCCTCTGTGGCGAACAGTTTGATCAGACCCCTGAATATTCACATACATCTGTTTATATCACAACGCTTGCTTTGATAAAGAATTAAATCATTGATTTGTTAGTGCATTACAAGAATATTATACATATGTATGAACACAATATGAATAAGACACATAAACATCACTCGAGCAAAGATGAAAATGTTTTCTTGATATTTCGGTGTTTTTGGGATATATTGTGGCGCCACATATGACAATAAATTGGGAAAAGTCCTCAGATACAAATATCTAATTGATATATAAGTTTTTATTACAGATAAAATAAATAAAATTTCATACTATTTAATTTTCTCTATATGAACCTTAACATTGCCCCAAGTACTTTTTTTTTCACTTTATTATTGTTTACAAAAAATATACAGGATTAAAAAGCTTAGCATTGAAAAACCGCGTTCCAATAGTAATGCTAAGTAGATCGATAACTGAGACAACGATAAATTACATATTTTGATTACTTAAAGTAAAATTTTCTAAATAAATAGTTACAATACAATAGTTACACTTTCACATTTGATGTTAAATCGCAAATAATATTTTTAAAAGAAAAGAAACTATTGTAAATACACTTGATAGCAGTACTCCACATATTGACGACCGGCTGGTGTAGCGGTAACATACATTGCCTTCTATGCCAGAGGTCCTGGGTTCGAATCCCGGCGGCGGCGGATATTTGTGTGATGAACACAGATATAAGTCGTCAAGTCATGGATATTTATATGTTTATTTAAGTTTATTGTAATAAAAAATATGTATTTATTCAATATGTATGTTTATAGGTATATTTCTTAAGTATATCAGTTATCTAGTATCCATAACACAAGTACTTTAAGAAACTTAATTTGGGCTAGATAATGTTGTGTGAGTGTCAGAAATATTTATTTATTTACATATTTATATCCCTACCAGGTGTTATAACACCGCCCATTTCTTTTCTTTTTTACATTTTCCCAAGCAACTTCATAATTAAATATTTTAAAGATCAATGAAGAAAAATAGTTTCAGGGTTGTCTGGGTTAATAATGAATTTTAATTAAACTTTTCACGTTTTTACTTCGCCATTTATATGGCGTGAACATAAATTAAGTCACATATTAATTTTGCAGAAGTTAAATCTGTGTAATGAGTTCGTCTGAGTGGTTTAACATACCCAGTGTCGGCGCCCCAGAGCGACGCTAGGGTGGAAGGGCGCGGGGAGCAGTCAAGAGTCGTTCCCGCGCGCCCGCCGTCTCTGCCTGGCACTCGCATGCGCGGTTCGCCCCCCTGCGTGCCCCGCTACCCCCGCCGCCGCCTCGTCTCGAGCACATCTGCCCGCGCGCCGGCAGCCTTCTTTCCCAACGCGACGTCGACCGAAGCGTACGCAACCCGCTAATTAAGGCCATCCGCCATGCCATGTTTAACAATATTATATTAGCGTCAAGAGAAATGTAAAACAAGTTATAATACATAACCCTATGTAACTCCTTAATTCGGCCGAATTAAAGAAGCATCAAGTCTACCCCATGCAGTTTCAATTTACAACCCTGGGAGTAGATATCTGGCGACCGTTGACGAAATAAGCGAAGAAGGAGCCGGGCGTCACCACGTGGCTGCAACAGCAAGAGTGCGGGCCGCGTCAGGTTAACCAAGACCTGGCTCCCCGGGCGAAGAAGGAATAAGGGAGGAAGGAGCCGGGTGTCACCAACACCACGTGGCTGCAACCTGCAAGAGTGCGGGGCCGCGTCAGGTTATCCAAGGGGAGTACCGGTCCTTTTCTATCCTATTACCTATTATCGCCTCTATTGTGTGTGATCAGTGTTTTTTTTCAGTGCATTAATTTGCTGTGTTTGCACTATCCGCTCGTTGGCATCTACTTACAAGCTTCTGGGTAACGCATTTATTTACTACGTCCCATGCTAAAGTCGTTTCTAAATTTAAATTGCAAACCTTCGAGTGTTAATTTAGTTTAAATTGGTCCGTTCAAATAAAAAGCTATATACAATTATAGCTACTGTAAAGTTCCTTACTAACTGTAAACTAAAGTTTCTCGCCCAAGTTAGTTAAAATATTGCAATAATTACGTATTGATTCTCAGCTTGGCTGATTTATCATTGCACCCCCTTGTAACCTTAGCTAATTTATCATTGCATCCCCCTTTGAACTGCGCACGCTTGCTTCATGTGATTAAACATTTAATTTGAACATTTCAGTGAATGCAAAACATCGCGGCAGCCATTTTGTTTGCTGATTTTAGCGCCGCGTCGCGCGTCATCGAGACAGCAAGACACCTGGAGCGCATAACCTACAAGCCACCCTGCACAAAAGGATTGGGTTTGATGCACATAAATTACCTAGTTCCTAGTTCATTGTTACGTCGCTCAATTAATTTAGTCATTTTAAATTAACTCAAGTTTATCTTTAACTTAATTTTAATATTGCAAATACACTGCTCTATTTAGTTGTATTAAATATAACTCAACCATGTCTAAAGACGAGTCGAATGATTTAATGAGGAAAAGGGCTAGTATAAGGGGCCGTCTAACTAAATTGTGTGATTATGTTCAGGACATTGAACAGTCTGAAATTACAAACTTAACAATTAAGGAATTAAAAAGAAGGTTGGACAATTGCAATGATTTAATGATAAAATTTGATGAAGTCCAGTCTTTAATTGAACAAAATTGCATCGATTCCGAGTTGGAAGACCAATTAAACTTAAGAGAAACCATTGAAAGTAAATTTTATTCTGTTACTTCCATAATTGAAAGTTTAATAGAAAGTTTTAATGAGAAATGTGAGAAACCTTTGTGTCAAAATGATTCAACTTCATCAAATTTTCACTCAATTAAGCTCCCTACTATTAAGTTACCATCCTTTGACGGTTCGTACATAAAATGGCTTGAATTTCGAGACATGTTTAACTCTTTGATAAATAAAAATGAGTCCATACCGGATATAAACAAATTTCATTACTTGCGGTCATCTTTGTATAATGGTGCCATTGAAGTAATCAAGTCTCTAGAGTTTACTTCTGTAAATTACAATGTTGCTTGGAAATTATTGTGTCAACGCTATGACAATAAGTCTGTTTTAATTAATAATCATTTAAAGGCGCTATTTAACATTCAGACATTGTCTAAGGAATGCCATCAAGGTTTGCGTAGTCTGATAGACACAATTATAAAAAATTTAAGAGCGCTTAATACTTTAGGACAGCCTACTGACCAGTGGGATCCTTTAATTATCTTTATGGTATCCGGGAAATTAGATGCAGTCACAAATAGAAAATGGGAGGAACACAAGGTTAGCTTACCTGATATTCCTACATTGGAGGATTTTTATAGTTTTATTCGCAGTAGGGCTAATATTTTAGAAACAGCAATAGAATCAAGTGACAGAGAAATATCTAATTACAGTAAAAATAAATTTCATAATAGTAAGAAAAACATTCACTTTAAGCAATCAAAGGAGTTTAAAGGGAACACAAATTCCTTTGTTTCTTCCATGGACAATTTAACGGAATGTTTGTGTATATTGTGTGGCGAACAAGGTCATCGCATATATGGCTGCCCTAAGTTTATTAACATGAATATTCGGGAAAGGCGTCACGAATTAGCAAGATTAAATGCATGTTCGAACTGCTTGCGAGAGGGTCACCATGTTACACGCTGCCTCAGTAAAAAATGTTGTAGAAAATGTAGGTAATCGAAAGCATAATACTTTACTTCATGGTGACAACCAGGCGGACAATAGGTCAGAAAGGACTTCATCCAATGCAATAACACCTAGTCAAAGTGAACCATCGCCAGTTTCACTATCTGCGGTTACAATAAGCCAGGTCCTCTTGTGTACTGCTATGGTGCAAGTAGTTAATATACATACTAGACAGACTTTTCTTGCTCGAGCGCTACTAGATACAGGGAGCCAATCTTCCTTTATAACGGAGTCCTTAAAGGCTAGGCTGGGGCTTCAAGCACAAACTGCTGAACCCCTAAAAATTTCAGGTATTAATACAGTAACGTTTAATGTGTCTGAACGCTGTATATTACATATAAAATCGCATACAAGATCATTTCATAAAGAAATTAAATGTTTGGTTGTTCCACGAATTACAGGCATGCTACCTAGTGCTCCTGTAAACATTCATAACATTAATTTACCGCGAAATCTAAAGCTTGCAGATCCTGAATTCCACCATCCCTCTGAAATAAACATTCTCTTAGGGGCAGATATATATTGGGATATTGTAGGGTCCAAGCGCATATCATTGGGTCTAGGTAGGCCTGTCTTGCTAAGCTCTCATCTAGGATGGTTGGTCAGTGGCCCAGTAGGAAACAGTAATACTGGTCACGTCATGTGTAACTTCAATCAGGAAATTCACAATGATATGAAGCGATTCTGGGAGCTTGAGGAAGTTAATCCATCTAATAACAAATTAAGTTTGGAAGATAAAATCTGTCATACACATTTTTCTGAAAATACTAAGCGTCTAACTAATGGTCGGTTTTCAGTTAAGATGCCATTTAGAGAGGTTCCAGAGAAAGCACTGGGCAACTCTTACTCTATGGCTAGGAAACGTTTTAGCTCTTTAGAAAATAAATTCGATAGGAATCCACAATTAAAGGAAAAATATGTCTCGTTTATAAAGGAATATCAAGAATTAGGTCACTTAAGTGAAATAAAACGCCCTAATTTTGGCTATTATTTGCCACATCATGCAGTGCTCAAGGAGAAGAGCGAAACGACAAAATTGCGTGTGGTATTTGATGCCAGTGCCAAGTCTACTACTGGAAAATCTCTAAATGACATACAATATGTGGGTCCCGTAGTACAAGATGACTTGCTTGCAATTTTACTAAGGTTTAGAAGCCATAAGTATGTACTTACTGGTGACATTAGGCATATGTATAGACAGATTGAACTGCACCCTTCTCAGAGGCACTTGCAACTAATACTATGGAGGGACAACAAAACTGACCCTCTCAAAATTTTACAGCTTAATACTATAACTTACGGAACAGCCTCTGCTCCATTTTTAAGCACTAAGTGCATTAATCAGTTAGCTCATGAATGTAAGGACACTACTATTGCAAATATGTTAGAGCATGATATATACATAGACGATGTGAATTCAGGATGTCAAAATAAAGGTGATATAAGTAAGTTGTATAACGGCCTTATGCAAGCACTATCATCAGCTTGTTTTCCTTTACACAAGGTTCGCACTAATTGTCCTGAGGCACTTGGTAATAAAACATCAACTGAAACTCTTGATTTAAGCAAACATTCAACGGTTTTAGGATTGAATTGGTCACCATCAAGTGATGTTTTAACCTTCACTATAAACTTGAGTTCAGATAAAAAAATCACCAAGCGTACTATCATATCAGAAATATGTAAAATTTTTGACCCGTTAGGGCTCTTATCTGCTTCTATAATTAAGGCTAAGATTATTTTACAACAGCTTTGGAATGAGAAGCTGAACTGGGACGACCCAGTACCACCTTCTATAGCCAATAAGTGGAATAAAATTTCAGAAAAAATGCATAAACTAGCGGAAATAACATTACATAGGTATACATTGAGTAATGAACCAATATTAATTGAACTTCATTGTTTTGTAGATGCCTCGCAGGCAGCGTATGGTGCCTGTGTCTATCTACGCTCTGTTGATAAGGAAAGCAACATCACAGTCAATCTTTTGTGCGCTAAGGCAAGGGTTGCACCTATAAAGCCCACTACAATACCACGTCTGGAGCTGTGTGGGGCCCTACTGGGCGCTCAGTTGTCAGACAAGGTTATAAAGTCGATACATTCTCACAAAATAAGTTCTAAGGTAATATGGACTGATTCTACAGTGGTGCTTGGTTGGATTAAGTCTCAGCCAAGTCTCTTAAAAACGTTTGTTAGTAACAGAGTCATTGAAATTACCGAACTCACTCAGGGTTTCTCGTGGAGGCATGTACCATCTGAGTTGAACCCAGCCGACTTAGCTTCCAGAGGTGTTGACCCAGAACAGTTGCAGCATGAGCCTTTGTGGTGGGAGGGACCCTCCTTCTTGAAGGAAGAGTCATCAGCCTGGCCACAGCGGTTACATAACTCTGTTGCTTTACCAGAAATGAAAGTTTATTTGCAAACAGAGTCCATTTCAGACAAATATTTGAATTTAGGCATCGACTTTAATAAATATTCAAGTTTTAATAAGATTATTCGAATAGTAGCTTACATACTGCGTTTCAGCAATAATTGTAAAACAAAATTCAAGTGTAGTGGGCCTTTGAACACTGATGAAATTAATAAGGGCAGGATTACGCTTATTAAACTTTGTCAATTAGAATCATTTACTGTGGAATTACGAGCATTGCAGACAGGTACACAATTAAATAAAAATTGCAAGGTATTGTCATTAAATCCGTTCATAGATTCAGATGGTATAATGAGAGTGGGTGGTCGAATAAGGGCCTCTAATTTTGAATTTAATAAAAAACATCCTATAATCTTAGACAGTAAACATAGATTTACTTATTTGTTAATGTTGAGTGAACACAATCGTTTATTTCATGCAGGACCGCAGTTGTTGTTATCGACTGTACGTGATAGCTACTGGCCTATCGCAGGTAGAGCCTTGGCGCGGAAGGTGTACAAACAGTGCGTCATATGTGTTCGTTTTCGCGGCCGCACAATACAGCCGATAATGGGAAACCTGCCATCACCTAGAACAAACATTACTTACCATTTCTATAGCACCGGCACTGATTTTGCGGGACCATTCTTAATATCTAGTAAGAAGGGTAGAGGTAACCGTATAACTAAGTGTTATCTTTGTTTGTTTGTCTGTTTAAGCACCAGAGCAGTGCATTTGGAAGTAGTAAGCGATTTGAGCACTTCATCGTTCTTGCTTTGTCTGCGCAGGTTCATTGCCCGCAGAGGTAAACCAAATGAGATTTTTTGCGACAATGGCACCAATTTTGTAGGAGCAAACAATGAACTGGGTAGGGTTTTGCGCTCCAGTCGTGAGTCCGTACTTGATTTTGCATCCACTGATAGTATCAAGTTTAAGTTTAACCCAGCATATTCACCACATTTTGGAGGCCTCTGGGAGACTGGCGTTAAGGCTGCTAAATACCATTTAAGAAGGGTGGCAGCTAAAACTTCCATGACTTTTGAGGAA
Organism: Stenoptilia bipunctidactyla; assembly: GCA_944452665.1. Classification (NCBI taxonomy): domain Eukaryota; kingdom Metazoa; phylum Arthropoda; class Insecta; order Lepidoptera; family Pterophoridae; genus Stenoptilia; species Stenoptilia bipunctidactyla. The sequence goes on along the minus strand of OX101745.1, from coordinate 6,491,628 downwards.
TTGACGACGCTTTTTGCACAAATAGAGGCGATCCTCAATTCCCGACCGTTATCCCCTCTCTCTACAAATCCACTCGACCTCACCCCTTTAACCCCCGGTCACTTCCTTATCGGACGACCACTGACGTCGGTTCCCTCTCTTGCAGCGCAAGACCTGAAGCCAGACTACAGCCGGCTCGAAAAGCTTCGCATCGATTTCTGGGAGCGGTGGCGCATGGAGGTCCTGTCCGAACTGCAGAAGAGAAACAAATGGAAGACCGGCAGCGAGGGCCCCAACATCGGTGACATGGTTGTCATCAAAGAACCAAATTTGCCGCCTCATCAGTGGCGTCTCGGGCGCATTACGCGACTCCACAAGGGCGACGACGGCATCTGTCGGGTGGTCGACGTGTACACCGCAAGAGGCACCATACGCCGAGCTGTTCACTATGTCGTGCTCCTGCCAGCTGAGGAGAAAGTTGAAGCCAGCGGCTGTCAACGGGCGGAGGATGTCGGCGCCCCAGAGCGACGCTAGGGTGGAAGGGCGCGGGGAGCAGTCAAGAGTCGTTCCCGCGCGCCCGCCGTCTCTGCCTGGCACTCGCATGCGCGGTTCGCCCCCCTGCGTGCCCCGCTACCCCCGCCGCCGCCTCGTCTCGAGCACATCTGCCCGCGCGCCGGCAGCTTTCTTTCCCAACGCGACGTCGACCGAAGCGTACTGTTATATATTTAATATGTTCATAGAAAACCTGACGATATGTTAAGTTAGCATTCTGCTAACTTAGGTTAGTCTAAACATCCTCCTGAACCTTTTATAAATGTATGAGACTAAATTCAGTTCAGCTCGGGATTCTATCCATGTAACATCTCTATTTCCTTTAAATTAAAGTGTAATACTATTTCTACTTTATAAAAGTGTAATTCTTTTTAGTTTAATAAATTAATCTTTTTTTAAAAAGTGTTTCTATAAACCCCGTATAACATTTGGTGGCAGCGTAAAAGGGATCAGTAAAGGTCCCAGGTTATAATCCTTAAATCAGTGCAAGTGAATGTGAATGTGCGCAAAGTGTTACAAAGTGTGAACAATTATAATCCAGAACCCCAGCTGATACTCCGGCTGAAAGCAGTAATCGCTCCAGCCGTAACCCAGGTTGCGAGTTTGCCCTATCTGTGCAGACTTCCTGCAGCATCCAGCCCATCGGTCCACTGTACCGTAAGCGGTACCAGGCAACAGCGCTTTCTGCGTGTCCTACGGGAATCCTGGCTATCCAGTACCGACCAGTTGAAGGCATCCGTTCTACATCCTAATTTATATCTATAATGCATCCTGTTATCCTGTAAGTCAAGATTTATCTTTTTATAATTTTCGAAAGAACTCTTTTACAAACTATTCCACGATCAATTTCAACCGAGAACAGTTAAAATCTATTTTTAGAACCCAGCAGTGAGTTTCAAAGTGTAAGAACAGTGAACAGTTTATCCGTAACTTATTGATAAGACTTAGTCTAAACAACCGCTGAATACTAATCACGATAACTTCTTAGTATTAAATTAGCCATAACTATAAGTTTGCTTCGTGACTTTTGATTTTACATTTTTATTTTTCTTTTCTTGTTTTATGTTTTTACAGATTTTATCTTTTATATTTTCTTATCCTGATTTATTTAATTGTTTGATTGTTTTTATTGTGTTTTTACTTTTTATTTTTTTTATTGTGTTCTTATAGGAAAAGTTTACATACTCTGCAAAATCATATTTACATACCAAATTAACTTTCAATCTTATTAATTTAAATTTATTTCAATTAAAATGTCGACTAAAGAGGCCAAAGAAATAGATCTTAATATTCTAATTAAATTCATAAATAAATTCGATGGCGATAGAGAAAAATTAAATGCCTACATAAATAACTGTCGTAATGCCATGAACTTAGCTTCTCCTCAACAACAAGACATTTTATTAAAATATATAGTAAGCCAACTCGAAGGTCGTGCCGAAAGTGCATGCTCCATAAAAGAATTTGAAACTTGGTTACAATTAGAAGACTTTTTGAAGTCACAATTTGGAGATAAAAAGCACTATGCCGCTCTACTCTCTGACCTCCAAGATTGTAGACAATTTAATAATGAAACAGTTAACCAATTTGCTTTGAGAATAGAATCTTGCTTATCGAAACTATTAACGGAAATTAATATATCTATCCCAACAAAGAAAAAGGCTGAATTGGCAGGCCGTGTTGCAGCCATGCAAGATTTGGCCTTGCATACTTTTGTTATAGGATTAAATCCTAAGCTATCGACTGTAGTCAGATGTCGCGATCCGGAAACCCTTAACGACGCAATAAATTTCGCAACATCAGAAGAGAAAATTTTGCAAGCTACTCTTAGGCGTACTTCATCTTCATTCAGTAATTCCAATAATATGCATTCAATACCTCAGCGTGCACCTCAGCGTCAATTTCAATTTAATAAAAGTTTAACCCAACATGGTGCTAATAACTTTAATAGACCACAAAACCAAGCAATACCTCATGCTTCTTCTACCTTTCCTTTATTTTGTAGGTATTGTAAATCCCAAGGTCACAGTATCAACAATTGCTCAAAAAGGGAATATAATAATAAAAGGTATGGAATGCCACAATTTCAAACACGCCAACCTTTTAATAATTCTAATAATCGCCAGTGGTCAAACAAACCTGTAAATACCGTAGTTTTTGCAGAATCCGATATTCCTAATGAATCAGAATGTTTAAACGAACAAACCGACCCGTCAAATACCGCGCGGGAAATGTAATCGGTGAAGTCGGTATTACGCAAGTTCGTCATTCTATTCCTAATTCAAATCCTAGCTCTATTAAATCCAGTCAATCCATGCGACAGGGTAACCAGCCCCAAAATGAAGGATTGCATATTACTAAATCCAGTCAATCCATGCGACAGGGTAACCAGCCCCAAAATGAAGGATTGCATATTACTAAATCCAGTCAATCCATGCGACAGGGTAACCAGCCCCAAAATGAAGGATTGCATATTACTAAATCCAGTCAATCCATGCGACAGGGTAACCAGCCCCAAAATGAAGGATTGCATATTCCTAAATCCAGTCAATCTATGCGACAGGGTAGTCAGCCCCAAAATGAAAGATTGAACCCTGATTCTAATTCCCAAAATAAAATATTAAAAACTTATAATATAACCACTAACCCATTAAAAAACTTTTTACCTTTTATTGAAGTACATACTTCATTGTCTTCCAAACCAATAAGTCTCCTCGTCGATAGTGGAGCGTCTATTAGCTTGATAAAAGAAAAATCCTTAATGAATCTACCCAATATTTCAAAAGAAATAGTTTCTTTCAGTGGTTTAGGTAATTCAAATCAACCTATGCAATCATTAGGTTGTATTGATTTCGAATTTAATTCTTTAAAACATAAGTTTCATTTAGTTCCTGATTTAGATTTTCCTTATGATGGTATATTAGGCAACGATTTCCTTTCAATCCTTAATTGTAAAATTGATTATCTTGAAAATACTCTTATTATAAATGATCTTAAGCTCAATTTAAAATTTAATGAACCAATTTACACGATTCCTCCGCGAACAGAAACAATAATTGAATGTTCTGTTTTCAACCCAGAAGTCCAAGAAGGACTTATCCTTGATCAGAACCCTATAGATTCACTCCTGATAGCAAACTGTGTTGTTAAAGTGAAATCAAATTCTAGAATAAATATTTCTGTCATAAATGTATCCGAAACCCCATTATGTGTAAATTCAAATTTAAAACTTAATATCCTACCTCTAGATAATAATCACGAACATACTATATTTTATACATCATCATATAACAACGAATCTAATGCCATGAACAGGACTGAAGAAGTCCTTAAACTTTTAAGAGTTTCACATTTAAATAATGAAGAAGTAAATGCTTTGTCTGAACTCTGCTCTTCTTACTCCGACATTTTCCATTTGCCAACTGACAAATTAAGTTCTACTGACATACTTCAACATGACATTACTACAACCTCATCTATTCCAATAACTACTAAATCCTATAGATTTCCCGACGTGCACAAATCTGAAGTGCAATCCCAAATAAACAAGATGCTTGACGAGGGTATAATCAAATCTTCTACATCCCCTTGGTCATCCCCTATATGGGTTGTACCTAAGAAAATTGATTCCTCCGGTCAGCGCAAATGGAGAATAGTAATAGATTACCGTAAACTCAACGACATAACTATAGGAGACTCTTACCCAATTCCAAACATAACAGAAATACTGGATCAACTTGGGAAGTGTAAATATTTTACTACACTCGATTTGGCGTCTGGTTTTCATCAGGTCCAAATGTCACCGCAGGATGCACCGAAAACCGCATTTTCCGTACCGCAAGGACATTTCGAATTTACCCGTATGCCCTTCGGACTAAAAAACGCTCCTGCAACTTTCCAGAGAATTATGAATTCCGCCCTTTCTGGCCTTCAAGGCATCCAGTGCTTTGTCTATCTTGACGACATCGTCATCTATTCTTTTGACCTTGACAAGCACATTAAAAACCTATCCAATATCTTCGATAGACTCCGAACTTATAATTTAAAACTTCAACCAGACAAGTGTTAGTTCCTCCGTAAGGAAGTCTCATATCTTGGCCACATTATTACAGATCAAGGTGTCAAACCTAACCCAGACAAGATTAAAGCCGTTAAAGAATTTCCTACCCCTAAAAATCCTAAAGATATTAAATCCTTCCTTGGCCTAGTGTCCTATTACCGAAGATTTATCCCTAACTTTTCAAAGACTGCTAAACCCCTTACTAACCTTCTAAAAAAGGATGTCTCCTTTCTCTGGCAGCACGAACAACAGCTCGCCTTTGAAAAACTTAAAACAACACTTACTACCGCACCTGTATTAGCTTATCCAGACTTCTCTAAACCTTTTGTCCTTACCTGTGATGCGTCTAATTTTGCCATATCAGCTATTCTGTCCCAAGGCCCTATCAATAATGATCGTCCAATCGCATATGCATCGCGAACACTAAATAAAGCGGAATCCAACTACAGTGTAACTGAAAAAGAATGCCTCGCAATTATCTTTGGAACTAAGATATTCAGACCATACCTCTATGGCCGCCGTTTCAAAATCATAACAGACCACAGACCGTTAAAGTGGCTATTTAATTGCAAAGATCCCGGCTCCAAACTTGTCAGATGGAGATTAAAACTAGAGGAATTTGACTATGAAGTTGAATATAAAAAAGGAAAGATAAATAGTAACGCCGATTCCTTATCCCGATATCCTGTTAATCCAATCATAGAAAGTAACCTAGATCCTCAACCTTCAACATCTTCTCACGATCCAAATTTAGAAAAAGAATCTGAAATTCCTTCCGATCTCTTTGATGATCTTACTGAGCTTGGTGCCCTAGATTTAAGCCCTCAACAAAATGTTGACTTCTATCCCTTAAGTCTTCCAGCTGAACCAGAACCTGTTCAACAACCAATAAGCATAAGAGCCCATGAGATATCTCCTGACCTTTCAAACCCTCTTATTTCTCCTAATCCTCCTAATCCTAATGAATCTGAGATATCCAATCGAAACGACGATTATCCTAACTTTTTAAAATCTTTCAACGATAAAAATAAAACCTTTAACACACAAATAACAGAACATAATGAATCCTTACTTAGGAGCCCATCCAAGACTATTCTTATTCCTATTTCTATCGACTTCGATGACTCCAATCCATATATTGAAGAGATAATAGCTAACTCAGAAGATAAAAACATTATAACCAACGGTGAACGCGAACTTCATTATTTTAAGAAATTCAGTATTAAAGACAAAACATATTATCTCCTTTTCACCAAGGTATACTATTTCGATAATTGTACTTATCCTGATCTATTCAAAACCATTAAATCTGCTCGTGACGACATCATTCTTAACGGTAATATAAATGAATTAAGTATTTCTGATTTTAGAAATCCGTTTGAGCAGCATTCTTTTATTAAAATTTATGGCATATTAATGTATCTATTTGATAATTCAAACATTGTTGTTAATATTTATCATAATAATATTATTTATCCAGTTCCTACCGAAATTGCCAAAATTCTAAAAGAAAATCATGACATACCAATTGCTGGCCATTTAGGCTCCAATCGGATGACTAATAGAATAAAAGAAAGGTACTACTGGAAAAATATGCGCTCAGACATAGACGAATATATAAAAAATTGTAAACTCTGCCAAACAAATAAAGCTTTAAGAATGTCAAATAAATCCCCTATGCAAATCACTACTTCTTCCAGTCGTCCTTTCGAAAGGATAAGCCTTGACATAGTAGGTCCTTTGCCTGAAGCAGGACTCCAGAAACTAAAATTTATACTCACCCTTCAAGACGACTTGACAAAATTCTCCATTGCGTATCCCATTTCGAATGCTACTGCCGAAGAGTCTTGTGAGTGTTTAGTTCACTTCATTTCTTTGTTTGGAATTCCGAAGTCTATACTTACAGACCAAGGAACTAATTTCACAGCCGAAGTCTTCAAAATGACATGCCAATTTCTGAAGATTAAACAAATATGGTCCTCACCTTATCATCCTCAAACTCAAGGAGCCTTAGAAAGAAGTCATTCCACCCTCAAAGAATATTTGAAATCCTACGTCAATGAGAATCAATCCAACTGGCATAAATTTGTATATACTGCCATGCTAACTTATAATTCTTCCGTACATACTACAACAAAATTCTCTCCGTATGAACTTATTTTCGGTCATAAACCCTATCTTCCTGACTCAATCTTTGATCTGCGCTCCGACATCACTTATCCAGACTATTTGAAAATGCTACAACATCGCCTAAGAATATCGCAACAAAAAGCATTAGAAAATATAAATATTTCAAAAGAAAGGTCCAAAACGTATTACGATAGACATTCCCGTGTAGTCAAATATAAAGTCGGTGAATACGTTTACCTGAAAAATCATCTACGGCTTCGTAAGGCGCTCTCTCCGATCTGGAAGGGTCCTTACAAAATAGTTAAGGTTCACGGCAATAATACATTATCACTCCTCATTAACCGCCGACACGTAAAACATCATTATGATCAAATCAAACCGGCATATGATATCAACGAATAAATCATACATTTTTTATTTTTCTTTAACATATACTTATACTCTTTTTAATTTTACGTTATTTTATTCTTTTACATATTTAACTTTGATTAGAATTTACAGCCATATAATTATTATTTAATTGTTATTGCAGAATGGTCGTGGCGTATAGCGCCCTAGCTACTGCTTACGACAACAAATACATCAATTTCATCACCAGAAGCCCTGGTATACTTTTTGATCCTGTCGGAACAGTGAAAGTTGTTAATGATATGTTCCATGTTGTTATTCCTTTAGATATATTACCTTTTAAACACCACGTTGAAGATATTCAACACATTTTTAATTCAATCCGAATCCAATGTCGAGATAGCGAAGAAATAGACTATACTCAATGTCAAAATATGTTGCAACCCTTAGAATCTCTATATAACGATATTTCCCATGACTATAAGTCGATTTCTCACTTTATTTCCGATAGTCCTAATAAGAGGTCCGCATGGTTTTCTGGTATTGGTACTATATTTAAACATATTTTTGGTACACTGGATGAAAATGATGCACAGGCTTATAATAACGCGATTCAAGTTTTATATAACAATGACAAAACTCTAGCTGAATCAATTAAAAAGAACATTATTATTTCCCAAAGTGCCATTTACAACATGAACAATTCATTATTTGAAATTAACATGAACCAAGATAAAATGAATAGTGTTATAGATGAAATATCTGGTAATCTGAATAACATGACTAGAATGATTGAAACTGATAGTTTCAAAATTAAACTTAATTACGTCATGAACGTTTTACAATCACATCTTCTGACCCTTTCTTTCAAGACAGAAGATATCCTCAATTCAATCCTATTTGCTAAAAATAACATTTTACACCCTTCCATTTTATCCCCTAAACAATTGTATTATGATATTGTTAGTAATTTAAAGTTAATCCCAAAATATAGGGACTTTCCTATTAATTTAGAATTAAGTAACATACATATTTTAATGAATATGTCTAATCTAGTTTGTTATTATTTAGATAATAAGTTAATATTTGTTGTTAAAATACCCCTGGTAAATGCCCAGAGTTTTGATTTATATAATACTGTCCCTTTGCCTACTCCGCATAAATCCAATAATCCAAACTCATATGTAATGATTTTACCTTTCAAACAATACCTTCTGTTAAGTAGAGATAAGACGTCTTATAGTTATTTAAAAGATTTAAACCTCTGTAAGATTATTGTGCCCAAAATGTATCTTTGTGAAATTATAGATATTTATAATATACCTAGTAATCCATCATGTGAAATAGATATTATTACTAAAGCTCTTTCGAATATACCAGATATATGTGAACATAAGTTTATATATGGAGAAATAAACATATGGCATAAGCTAAATAACAATAAATTTATATTTGTCCAAACACAGCAATCTAAACTCTCTATTGAATGTAATAATAGTATTGTATCTGAAACAATTATATCCGGTACAGGTGTACTAAGTATCCCTGAAAACTGTATAGCCTATTTTAAGAATTTTAAATTTATTTCAAAAGGGAATCCCAAATTATATGTTCCAATTATATTATCCGACTTTAACATTGTAAATGATAGTTGTTGTAATTTAACAAATTTTAATAAACTACAATATAAAGTTCCTAACTTAAAAATTAACAATATCAATCTAGATCAACTAAAGTATTTTAAAACTAAGTCAGATGCCATTGCTAATGATGTTAATCTAATAGATCCACAAACCATTTTGTATCACCCGAGCTTCCCCATTATTTCTATAATTTCTTTTATTTCAATTTTTGGCTTATCAATTGTATTGATATATTCTAAATATTTTAAATCAAATAAAAATGTAAAGACTGACGATAATAATTTAGATCAAATCGAGATATCCGAAAGCCAACCTCGAATAAGAATTAATTGACTTTTTGTAATTATAAAACTTACCTTTAAAAAGGGTAAGTTTTCTCTTAAACGGGGGGCTGTTATATATTTAATATGTTCATAGAAAACCTGACGATATGTTAAGTTAGCATTCTGCTAACTTAGGTTAGTCTAAACATCCTCCTGAACCTTTTATAAATGTATGAGACTAAATTCAGTTCAGCTCGGGATTCTATCCATGTAACATCTCTATTTCCTTTAAATTAAAGTGTAATACTATTTCTACTTTATAAAAGTGTAATTCTTTTTAGTTTAATAAATTAATCTTTTTTTAAAAAGTGTTTCTATAAACCCCGTATAACAGTACGCAACCCGCTAATTAAGGCCATCCGCCATGCCATGTTTAACAATATTATATTAGCGTCAAGAGAAATGTAAAACAAGTTATAATACATAACCCTATGTAACTCCTTAATTCGGCCGAATTAAAGAAGCATCAAGTCTACCCCATGCAGTTTCAATTTACAACCCTGGGAGTAGATACCCAGAGTATCTTTATGCAAGGGGATCTGCAGTGCGATCACAGAACTTTATCGAATCGTTTGTTAACGAATGTTGGTATAGTATGGAGACGGTTTTTAAGAAAAAAATGAAATCTAACCATTGCCGCACGGCCAGTTTAAATAAATGTGTGCCTTGTTAATTTTGAATGTTTGTAAACATGTTCTACTCATAAATATCTGTAAAATAAAAAATTACAATGTTACTCAAAACTTGCAACCGACTCCATACTATATGAGCATTCGTAAACATTCGTTAATATACGATTCGATAAAGTTCTGTGATCGCACTGCTGAGCATTCGAATAGCGAATGAAATTATTCATTGAATATATTGGCTAGGAAAAAATGGTTAGCAAAAAAAAAATTAACGAGCATCTCAAAAACTAATCTTAAATATTATTTATTCAATAAATTATTCTTTGATCTCTTCTTAGGTGGTTTGGATAGAACGTTCTAGGTAAAGAGAAATGATAAGCTGGCCTGATGATAGTTGAAGAAAATTCAAAACGTGAACATTATTAAGGTTCTATAATGGTTATTGACTGCCCTAATTTCGACTCCGCTACTGAACTTCAAATAATTATATATTAAGAGTTCAAAAGTATAGAGGTACGATGTTTGAAAGATAACTGGAGTGACGACGTATAGAATTCCGATAGTCGCAAGTCGGGGTTGCAATGGCAGACCTTACTACGGTCGGGCAGGTTGCCTCACTTCGTTTCGCCTCATAAAAATTTGTTTTGACTATTATCGCTGTCCAGATTATTAGGATTGTGCTTTTCGGAATTAGGGGCTAACATAACAGATAAAATAACTGAGGAGCAGGCGAACAAATCCAGACTTGTCCATGCAATCAGTTTTTTATTTTTATTTATACTTACCTACCTATAAAAGTAAACTAGGCCATTCATTTTTTAATAAACAGTAAACGGATATATGTTCAAACATTAATAGATCTTATGTGTACAGAAAATCAGAACTCTGACTGGTCTTCATCTGTTGGTATCAATTTTTTATCCATCCTGTAAAAAATCGTTTATTGGACAAGTCTGGATTTGTTCGCCTGCTCCTCAACTATAATGCAATTATTCACTCACACACATTAAAAATTGTCACTAGTAAATATTTTTAGATAGGTACAGTTTTAATAAAATATACCTAAAATGACATTGTACGGTGACTTTTATGCACTACCTCTGCTCGCAATTTCTCAATTCAATTATATGCGGATTATCGGGCGTTACAACCACATTCACAACTATAACAGAATGTAACTTCTGCTAAATCAGTTTTTAAAACTACAGACCTTGGAACGACTTTCATGGAGTATTGGTGATGTTTTTGTCTACGGTAAGTTAGGTTTGAGTCCCACTCGAGACAATTTGGTCTATTTCAAATACTAAGACCATATGAGGTGACCGCTTGTTCATTGTTGACTCCACAGCATATGATGATGGTAAACACTCTGAAATTTCGTTTACCACTGACACTAAAAGAAGAAGAAGAACATATGATTATTTATAGGTATCGTGAAAACTTAGGAAAAACCTTTATCGGAATGTCTTTTATGTTTTGAATTGAATCTTGAAAACTAAAGTCAATACTTTATATTTGTGGACAAAAATAGATTGTAGATGTTTGTCACTAATATCGGATAATATGCATTTTTTTTTCTTTTATAATTCTGACACTCACACAACATTATCTAGCCCAAATTAAGTTTCTTAAAGAACTTGTGTTATGGATACTAGATAACTGATATACTTAAGAAATATATAAACATAGGTACATATTGAATAAATACATATTTTTTATTAGAATAAACTTAAATAAACATATAAACATCCATGACTTGACGACTAATATCTGTGTTCATCACACAAATATCCGTCGCCACCGGGATTCGAACCCAGGACCTCTGGCATAGAAGGCAATGTATGTTACCGCTACACCAGCCAGTCGTCTAAATGACTAGCATGACTACCAGTTGGCTTATACTGCCTTTTACTTTTTTATTCATAAAAATCAGTTTCTGTAGCAGTGATATTTGGCAAAAGACTAATGTGAAGTGTGGATCCTGATGGCGATCGTTCTCGAAGTGGGTGTTACTTGGATTAGATTAGGCTGTAACAATTCTAAACAGATCCTATGCGATCCGAAATAACATAATTGCAAACGTTTTGGAAGAAGCTAAAACTGAGTATTTAATTATTTTAAGAAACTTAAAAGGAAACTATTTATCATTTTAATGAGCAACGTTTAGTTGAAAAAACTTTTTTGGCACGTACCTCAGGAACTAAAACATTTGTAAGTATTTCAATTTAGGTAGTATTGTTCGGTGTAAGGACCTGGCAAAACTGTTAAAAACATGCCTTCAAACCAATTTGACTTTTTTTACAACCAACGCAGATTTTCATGCAAACTGTTGTTAACGGAGTTTTAAACAAGCTTTCAACCAAGGACGCCGACTAAGGACCGCTAAACCACGCCCCCAGCTTGTTGTCTAGGGAAATTTTGTTGCAAACAGCCGTCTACACTGTTGTAAACTAGGGCCAGTAAAGATAGATAGTGGCAGTCTTCGGAAACTAAGTTAGCGCGTCCTTTTTAAAAAAAAAACGGCTTTTAGTTATTATGCAATAACGATGTTGAAATTTTTTATCTAAATATTATTACGAGAATATATTGTATTGTTTAATTAAAAAAACAACGCTCTCTACAATGAAGTAATTAGACAATTTGATTCCATATTTCAAGAAATAAAAAAAAAACAGCTGTAACTTGTTCAAAAAATAGAAGAGTTGTTTTCTCCCATTTTTGAATTAATAATTTGAATAACAACTAGGTGTACGGATGGCAAAATTGTTGAAAATGCCGCATTTGCAGGCAAAACCGCGTCGTCACCACAACGTACAGTTAATTCTGAGCTTACCGAGCAAAATCCAGCCACGACCAAGATTCCTTTGTTGACGGTACTCGGGTATCGACTAGGGATGTAGGTACAATTATTGGGATTGAATGATAAAATTTATCGAATATTTAATTTTATATATAAATGTTACAGCTGTGTCAGTCTCTCGTGTTCATATTGAATTAAATTGTTAAATATACCTAATAGGTGAAACATAGGTGATAACTTTTTTAACCGAATTCAAAAAAAGGATGTTATCAGTTTGACCTGTATTATGTATGTTGGAGATTCGGATGTACGGGGTCTTTCCATCTCGTCGTACTTATTAGAAAGAGCAATAAGGAGTCCTTGATAAATTCCAAGACGTTTATTCCAGTACAGTTAATATAAGAATGAATATTTTGTTACAAAGCTTGGCCTTTTATAGGCCGATGTAAACAAGTTAACACTAAACATCATTTATCTAATAATCACATTTAAACATAATTTGATAATCCTTTATACATAAAACAATTAGGCACTAAGATAATTAAATATTAATAACAATGACCAAAAGTAAATAACAAGGCTTGCATTTTATGGGCCAATAAAGAAAGGTAACTTTAAATTAGTCTTATAATTATATTTTAACATAACTTAAGTAAACACAATTAACAGATCCCAAAAACACAATCAAATAATTAGGCATTTATTGTTTCGGTGACAATCAATTTATTTAAAGGTAAAATCAATCTAACCTTTTGGTTTTGGGAAAAGAAATCGAGCGAGGTTTAAAATTTGTTTCTATGGCGCTATTACGGCCATTCTGATTGGCAGCTCGTGCTCTGAGCTTGCCAATTTAATTCGATCCAATCTTGAAATTTCTTCTAAATGTTAGTCTGTAATGAAACGGATATCCAGTTACCAAACTTAAACAAATGTTTGTTCATTCATGGTAAGTGATTCAGCCCATTACAATTTAGTTCCCTAGATTGAGTCCAGTTGTCAGCCTAAATCGTTTTGATCTGTACTGACAAGTGACCAACCTTTTTAATCCTATCACGAGCCCAGTTGTAAGACTAAATCACTATGATCCGTTCAGACAAGTGGCTGCGCGATTTTCCATCTCATGTTTACTTATCATGATAATTACGAGCCCAGTTGTAAGCCTAAATCACTATGATCCGGACATACAAGTGGCTACGCAATTTCATTCTAATATTCGCTATTATGGTCAATTTCATTTAAGTTAGGTTAGGTTAAGGTTTTGGTTATGCTCTTACGTGTTCGTGAGCTACAACTATTGTCTTATCGTTTCTTATGTTTTTAATTTCGTATCGATTATTATCTAGAATTTTAGTAATTTGGAAAGGCCCTAAGAATTTTGCACCTAGTTTGTTTTTGGCCCATTGAGTGTCTTTACATAGAACAAAGTCATGTAATATAAAAGGTTTAACTACAGGACTTTTTGCATTGAAGCGATCTTTTACCTCGGCGGACTGTTCGGCCATCCTAGATTCAGCTGCTCGTCTAATTTCATCCCGGTCAACATCAGTATCTAGTAGAGTTAAAAGTTCAATAGAAGGTGGAGCACAGATTCTCCCAAGTAAGAGTTCCAAAGGGGCGTGACCGGTGGCTTTCGATTTTGTGCAATTAATAGCTAGTTGAAGTTCACCGAGTTTGGTAGCCCAAACACGTTTTTGTGTTTGTTAATTTGTTTTTTTTTTTTTTTTACCTGATGCTTGTTTACCTACTCTACAGTTCAGACAATTTTCACAAAATGATCTGACGCGTTTGCTCATATTTTTGAACCAAAATTGTTCTCTTATTTTTTTGTTATGTACGTTCCCATCTAGCGTGTAAAAGAGAATAGTGGTATTTGTTAATTAAGTTATTAACCAGGGAGTCAGGAACTACAACTCTTGTGAAAGATTTACCGCAGCTATCTTGTATTTCTATTAAAAGTGTGTTATCATTCAGAATATACTTTTTGTCATAGTTATCATTGTTTATTATTGAATCTCTTATGTTTTTTAGTTGTTGGTCGCGTTCTTGTTCTACAATAACCCAAGTCGCATCTTTAACAAGTAAATTAATTGATAGATTTCGACTCAAATAGTCCACATGAGACATCTCTTGCCCTTTCTGATACCTTATATCAAAATCGAATTGTTGTAGATAGGCCCACCACCTATATACCCGTGATGTTAATTCTTTCTTTGTTTGACTTGCTTTAAGGGCGTTACAGTCTGTAAGGACGGTAAACTTTCGGCCAAAGAGAAAATGTCTTAAGGGCTCTAACCGCTGCGAGAGTCTCCAGTTCATAAGAATGATATCTAGATTCAGGGGCTGTTGTTCGCATGCTAAAATAGCTAATCACTTTACGTCGGTTATTTTCAATTTGTATGAGCATAGCTCCATAACCAATAGAGCTAGTGTCAGTGTGGATTTCAATCGGTAATTCGGAAAACATTCGAAAAACAAACAAAAACGAAAAGAAGCGTTACTCACAAAACACGATAGAATTAATCACTGGACAGTTACTTAGTACCGAGTCTGTGGGCTTGGGTATAACCCTGGCTTAGTCACAACAAAATCTTTATTCGCGAGTCCGTTCCGTCAGTTACAATGCCAACTCAATTAATACCGAGCTACTATCGACCGTCAGTCCGAGATACGTCGGCGCATTGTACGAACCACAATTCTTTCGATAAGAAAACCGCACATTAAACAATGAAATTTACTTTGAATGTAACATCAAACAATTTGACAGCGGTCGAACAATAAACAAAGCAAGCATAAGCTGCTAGAATAACCCAATTAATTAGCAAACAATGCAAAGCTCTTCTGCAGTGACGTCCATCCCGTCACAAAACGTAATGCAACCTCCACTAGGTTACATCACCTCACACTCATAACCTCTATCCGGTTATATCAACTCACACTCATAACCTCCATCCGGTTATGGCGTATATCAAACCAATAAGAGCATTATATTGTACTTCATAATTCACAACAGCAAAGTATTAAAATTGTTCGACAACCGCAAACAGTTCCGACAGTAAAATCCAGCTCTTTTGTCAATCGCAACAAATTCAAAGTATTATTTAAACGCATTTTCAATCTCGACTCGACAATAAATCCGTGTTTCATTAAACACACACACTATCGTAATATTACGTTTCAATTGCTAAAATAATAACAAGTTTACTGTTACCAAAACATAAGTGTCTCCTAAGAATCGCAGCAAAATAATCGAAGATCGGCAAGATACAAAGCGATTTCTACTGAGTCACGTAATCAGAAAGAAAATCTACAACTTCAATATTCAGACTACCAATTAAAAAAGGCATTATGAAGGCCGTTTAACCACAAAATTTCACCCGCTCAACCGTGATGTCATTACTATCTACCAAGTAAATACTAAAGGTTCAAAAAACGCATTAAGCCACAACAAAGGTTTCAAGATCGCGCAGTATATAATACTCTAGAACACAAACTCGGGTAACCTCCATCCAGTAGACACCAACAGGGCATCTCCATCCGGCAGGCACCATCACACATCACATTGCCCCTTTCCGGCAAGCACACCACGATTACTTACATCCTCAAAGTGCTAAACGCACGCCACTCACAGTCGTGGCCGCACTGAGACGGGAAATGAAGCCCGATTTTACACCTACGTCTACGAATGCACCAAGGATGTAACAATCTGAGCGACTTGTATACTGCTGATCCACACAAACCAATTACAGCAAAAACCTTTAGTTTTGTCAATCCTAATCAACGTAACGCAAAACGAGATTTTAATTCTTTTTTTTTTTGACCAAAATAATAAGAACGAATTCATTACTGATTCTCACACGTTAGCATTAAATCGATACCACGTTAAATTTACTTTCATCATCATTAAGTACTTAAAACGCAATATCAAAACTTTTGAATATTATCTTTCGCCTTAAATTGAACTTCATCAACTAAAGTTTCCACTTTACTTCAATTAATTTCAAATCAAATCCAGTCCAAGAAAACTTTTACTAAGCAACACCATATTGTTATTTCAAAACAGCTAAGCTTTACTTTAACATGAATTTTGACAAGATAAATCGAAACACAAATGAATTTTAAACCTGGGCCGATACGAAAAACCATTTGATACTTGACAAACCGTACGTTATTTCAAAACAATTTTACCTTGTCACATTTGTGCAAGCTATACGAAACTAACAAAATGATGAACTATCTAAGGCACGTGAATTTACTCTAATCACAAACGAAAGTTAAGCTTGGGCAGATCCATCTACTGAGAAGAACCAGCAAGAAACTCAGTAGGAATCGGCTAACGTCAAATACTAATCCATTTAAAATTACAGTTGTTTGAATAACTTCGTTGGACACGATAGTTTGTTTAGAAATGCTGATTAATGTAATAACTTCAGTTGATTGCTTGCCAGATACCGATCCAGCAGCAGTTTGTGAAATTAAAGAGCATTCAGCACCGGTGTCGATTAAACAATTAAAAGATAGCTCACCAATATTGAATTAAGTTGTACCTGGAGTATTTTGTCGTAGCAGGTTGGCTCTTGCTTCATTAAGTCGCGGCTGGCTGGCTGGCTGGCTGGCTTGGTCGTGATGTTGTTGGTTTTGAGTAGCAATCTTTGGTAAAATGGCCGGTGCGCTTACAGTAGTCACAGTAGATTGACCTGCAGTCTCTTGCTCTATGTCCTGGTTTTCTGCATTGGTGGCACATAATGTCTATGCGTGGCTGTTTACGGCGGATTTCTTCTATACCCTCCGAGTCAATGGGTCGTTTTCGGTAGTTTCGTAGACTAGCGATTAGTTCTGCCTGCGAACTTGGTGTTGATCGAAGTAATTCGGCTTGAATGAATTTCGGACGAATTCCTGATATTACGGCTTCCACCGTTAAATCGACGGGAGCATTTGGAGAAATTCTTGAGAATAGTCGCCAAGCCTCTGTGACGTACTCAGCAAAGTTTTTAGCATCGTTGGATGTATACTCTCTAAATTTGTTCACAAAATGGATGTAACGGGATTCGGCTTTGAACTGCGATTTGAGCTCGTGACTTACTTGATTCCAAGATGCATACACGTGTGAGTTACAGTCAGCCCATTGTTTGGCTCGTCCTCTAAGACATGACAAAGCTTTCATCATGGCGGTAGTTGCAGAAAAGCCTCTGAGATTTATTAATGAATCCACTTGCTTGCACCATTCTTCTATAGTGATTTTACTGTCGTCTGGGTCGAATTCCGGTAGGTATATTTCATTTAGTTTCTGGTATCCAGACGGCTGTGTTGATGTTTCTTTATTTTGTAATAGCATTTGTTCCAATAATTGAACATGGCGTCGAGGTAGTGAAATTTCACTAGAATCTTCTTGAGTATGCCTGTTATCGAAAATGCGGTTGAATGGTGTTGGTGCTGGTCCACAAGGCAAAGTTGGTGAGTATGTCCCGGGTTCCAGTTGGTGATCGGGCGCGTTAAGTTCATCCCTGTCTTCTGATGTTGGAGATTCGGATGTACGGGGTCTTTCCATCTCGTCGTACTTATTAGAAAGAGCAATAAGGAGTCCTTGATAAATTCCAAGACGTTTATTCCAGTACAGTTAATATAAGAATGAATATTTTGTTACAAAGCTTGGCCTTTTATAGGCCGATGTAAACAAGTTAACACTAAACATCATTTATCTAATAATCACATTTAAACATAATTTGATAATCCTTTATACATAAAACAATTAGGCACTAAGATAATTAAATATTAATAACAATGACCAAAAGTAAATAACAAGGCTTGCATTTTATGGGCCAATAAAGAAAGGTAACTTTAAATTAGTCTTATAATTATATTTTAACATAACTTAAGTAAACACAATTAACAGATCCCAAAAACACAATCAAATAATTAGGCATTTATTGTTTCGGTGACAATCAATTTATTTAAAGGTGAAATCAATCTAACCTTTTGGTTTTGGGAAAAGAAATCGAGCGAGGTTTAAAATTTGTTTCTATGGCGCTATTATGTATGTATGTATGTTTGTCCGCGATTTTCTCACGTTTGGCTGAACCGATTTGGATGCGGTTTTCAGAAAAAGATTCGTCATGTTTAGAAGAAGGTTTTAGTATATTAACCAACTTTAAAAAATAAGGTTCTCAATTTATCTGTTTATTTTGTATGAGAGTCAAAAAAAGGAGGTTATCAGTTTGACCTGTATGTATGTATGTATGTATGTTTGTCCGCGATTTTCTCACGTTTAGCTGAACCGATTTGGATGCGGTTTTCAGAAAAAGATTCGTCATGTTAAGAAGAAGGTTTAAGTATATTAACCAACTTTAGAAAATAAGGTTCTCAATTTATCTGTTTATTTTGTATGAGAGATGAGCCAAATGTTCGGCCGAACATTCGTATTTCGTACAACATTTGTATTCAGCCGAATGTTTGATTGATTTGCCGAATAATTACCGAATACTAGCAGTTTCCCGCAGATTTACCTGCACAACATCTGATTAAAAGCAGCCAACTTACAAAGAGGAGTTTAACCTGTATGTTAATTATGTTTGTCATCGTTTATCTTTCGTTTGGCTGAACCGATGTTGATGCGGTTTTTAAAAGGGTATTTGTCCCATTTAGGAGAACCTTTTACCTTTTACTTACTTTTAATTTAGGGCTAGCTTTTAGTTTTTTCATAGTAAGTTAATTTCCATATTTGTAGATAAACGTGATAGATTTTTTAGTGATAAGCTTTGGATAAGTTCTTAGCTGACTGTTTGCACGAAGATTGTTTTAAGCGAATCTCTTTTCGTTTGTCAGTTTCAGCAGCACGAGCATGCTGGCGATACCTAAACAAGACCGTTGGTATTTAATTCCTCTTCTTTCTTAAAGCGTCCTTCTCCATATTTTTCTACCTAGGCCTACAGGTAAAACGTATATAACAATAGAAGGTAGGTCAAAGTCATGATTTTACAGTACCAAAACATCACATTACAAGAAGAAGTAGGTAGTTACTGATACCAAAACTAGCCCAAAACTTATCACTAAAAAACTATCACTAATATCTATAACTGTAGAACCTAACTAACTATGAAAAACTAATAACTAGTCCAAAACAAAAACCTAACACTAAAAAGTATGAAATAAAAAATAAATAAAAAAAGTCATTAAACCAAAACCAAAATGAAAGCAAACTAATTATTTCTTTTTAAGAAAAAGTGAACCGCATTCAAAATACCAACCCACTAAAAATGTTTAAATAATTTTTATAAACGCCATCCTATTCCTGTTTCTATTCCATCCATATTACTACCCCGTATAGTAAATTTCTGACGTAGTTGATACGTTTGCCTTATAATTTTCTCTGTTTGGCAGCAGTCTTACTTGTATTGGTTTGGCACCGACTTCAAAAACTATGTAAATACCTACCCAGATAAATTGTTAATGTTCTTATTACATTCATTAATATTAATTAGTTTTTGGCAGAAATTTACTATACGGGGTAGTAATATGGATGGAATAGAAACAGGAATAGGATGGCGTTTATAAAAATTATTTAAACATTTTTAGTGGGTTGGTATTTTGAATGCGGTTCACTTTTTCTTAAAAAGAAATAATTAGTTTGCTTTCATTTTGGTTTTGGTTTAATGACTTTTTTTATTTATTTTTTTATTCTTAAATAAATGAAATTGATCTCGGGTGGTCTTAGCTGCAAAGCTTATACCATTAGATGGAGCTACGTTAGCACTATAACGTAAAAACAAAAATGTGGTAAGTACTTTCGAGGCGTAGCGCCAGGCCCCGGTAGCTCAGTTGGAAGAGCACTCGTCCGGCAAACGAGAGGTCCCAGGTTCGAATCGTGGTCGGGTAATTTTTATTTATCACATTTTTCATTTATTTAAGAATAATTGAGCATTTTAAATGCAAAAAAACTTAAAAACATTATTAACTTTTTTATTGATTAAGTGATCGTTGGCCTAAGCATTTGTGTTAAACGCACATCAAAAGGATTCTCTTTACAGTTTAGGCCTGTTTTGGTGTATGGATTTAACACCTTTCATTGTAATTGATTCAAAAACTATTCTTTATTATAGACTAAGCCCACGTTTGACCTCAATCTCACCCGGTGGTAGGTAAGTGAAGACAAGCTCGGAGCTGAGCTCTCAAGCTTAGGAAGAATGCATGAAACTGGATCTTTATAAAATACTAGCTTTATCCCGCAACTTCGTATGCGCTTAACTACCCTTCTCGTGGAAATTTCAGAAACTATACAACCAGACACCCACTGAAAGAACCTTTATACCAAGTATCACTTCCATGCATTCAAGGAATAAGATTTTTTCATACAAACTAAAAATCATATATTTCCCGTGACCGTAGGATTTTTGGGATTTTCTTTCGTAGCACAACCAGTCACTCTTTGAAGAACCTTCATGCCAAGTATCACATCCGTACACTCAAGGAATAAGATTTTTCATACAAACTAAAAAGTCCAACCCCTTCCTGTGGGAATTTCGGGAATTCCTTCCATAATACAAACATAAACTTATTGAGGAACCTTTATATCAAGTATCACATCCGTGCACTCAATGCATGGAATTTTTCCATACAAACTAAAACATCATATATTTCCCGTTCCCGTGGGAATTTCGGGAATTTCTTTCATAACACAACCAGACACACATTGAAAAACCTTTACACCAAGTTTCACATCGGTGCACTCAAGGAATAAGATTTTTCATACAAACTAAAAAGTCCTATATTTCCCGTTCCCGTGGGAATTTCGATGATTCCTTCCTTAGTGCACCCCTACATCCCCTAAAGAATGTATGTTCCAAATTTCAACTGTCTACGCCCAGTAGTTACGGCTGTACGTTGTCTGTCAGTCACTCAGTACCTCAGTCACTCAGTCAGTAACGGAACCGTTTTATATATATTGATTGCTGAAATACTCGTACATCACCGTTGGAGCGATGACGGTAGGTATTTGAAGATATTTTAAGAAGAGTTATAAATTTTAACAAACAATACCCGGAATATATTTGACAGACGGCCTACTAAGTGTATTTGACTCGAGGCCTGCCACGTTTCTTATAACTAATGTGAATGTAAGAAATATGTACCATTTTTAAGACATCTATTATCTGTCGATAAAAGTAACCTAAGAAAATGAAAAACTTAACCTAGATTACTTCCGCAAACTGCTTTAAAAATATTCCAAGTTCCAATTTCAAATACCACAGTTCCAGTCGTATCGGATCTCATACGATTATATTATTCAGCGCTTGAAAATACCTGACGACCAACGGTTTGCAAAAAAAGATAAAACTTTGAACATCACTGACTCTCGATCACTTCTCAAATGTTTCTGATTTCTGCTAAGCTCAAAACTCAAGTACCTACTAACTTTTCTTTTTCGATTTATGCAGAAAACTGGTATTTGGTGTTTTAAATTGGGAATGTAAAAGCGGTTCGATATTCAAAAAGCATTTTTTTTTGAGTTGGCAGTTTTTCTTTCGCATTTATTTAAGTGTTAGGTTAGAGGCTCGCGTGGTTAGCAATATGCCAGTATAGGAGACTGCTCATAGTCTCATTTTAACATACATTAATGACATAATTATTAACTCGAAGTTTTCGTAATGTTTTATTCGACATGACAAAGTTTTCAAGAAGCACAGTATCGATTTTGAAAAAAATATATGATGTGCCATCTTTGAAGCATATTCTTCTAAATAAAATAACAATCATTAAAATCAATTCATAGCTCACATAGCAAACACAAGAAAAAACATGCAGATGAATTGACAATTCTTCCAAATACCTTCTTCAAATGAGTTGAAAATACGAAATGTATTTACTTATTTCTGGCTCAAAATCAGGTCGTCCTGTCAAAATCATATAAAAGTCGTGTTTAAACGGATTATGTTGCGTTGAATTAATCTTATTTAACTTTCGGCGGTTTTAAGACGATAAGGTCATTAATTTAAAGTGTTTTATAAAACAACAGCCTCTAAAACTCTGTGTGACACAAAACATCGATGTCTACTAATATTTACTAGATAATATCACAAATAATGCCACTCCGACTCAAAGCATAAGCTGGAAATAATTCCTTACCTTTATCCGAAACACATTTTATATGACCGTAAAAATATGAAGGATGGTGTCCCTATCAACGTGCATCTTAGGAGAGACTGGTGTCTGTAATGTGAAACTAGGAGCTTAACGCCTTAAGCCTTGACAAAAGTTAGATAACCAACCTAAAAAAAAACAATTCAATACTTTTTAATCCGACGAATTTGTATGAATCGCGAAAACTTAAGAAACAAAAAATAAACTTTTCAGATTGGTACTTTCATAATTGCAGAGTTCAAAACAAACAAATAAACTGTTCAGCTTCGAAATTTCAGCGCCCTTTGACAATGTCACGATAACTTTAAATAATACTTACTTGCAGTAGAACTGGGCTCCACTCGGATATTTTGTCTATGCCTCTTTAAAAAAGGCTAAAAGCAAAATAGTCTTATTGAAACTTTTACCAACCGAAATTCCAGATAGCCGTATGGTGTCCGGCAGAGTAGAATAGCAGCCCTCACCTTTATAAGGGTGTCGTATAAGGTGACTAAGGAGCTTTACAGTAGCTTATCTATAAATCCCAAAAATCCAAATCCAAAGATGAAGCAAATCCTGTGATCTCCAACCCGCCTGCCAAGCGTACAAATAATGGCGAATGGATTTAATCAGCGAACTTAAAGGAGACCCTTGCCCAACAGAGGACGTTTAAGAGCTGGGAACAGAATACTTTCCAAAATCGATAGTAGCTTTGCCCTTTGGTGATCTTTAATGGCCTATAGTGAGCCTCGAGAACTATTTCATAGGTATTTACTTGGACTGCCGTGAACCAGTTTCAGACCTTTTTTATATTCCGAAGATTAACCGAAACTCAATAGACGTTTCCTTTAAAAGTATATGTTATAGATAATATATTAATTGTAAGCTTCTAAGCCTATATCAGTTACCTCAACTATAACCCTGTTATTTAGAAAATCGTTGACATACATACATACATAACTTCACGCCTGTATCCCTTATGAGTTAAGCTGAACACCTGAGGTTATAAAAGCATCTGATGTCCCTTTTGACAAATTTAAAGGCATTGTAATGGTGGAGATACTATTGCAGGGAGTCAGCCAATCACCCATAAAAACAACCTCCAGCTGACTTTTACTGACTGTTAACTGACTTTTACAGTATGACCAAGAAGAGAAGCAGCTGGCACATTATATGCTTTTTCTTTGCTCCCAGTCCAGCATGGAACAGCAATCATTGAGCCGTTACTAATTCGAATTAAAATAGAGAAATCGGTTAATTGATTTATTACTCAGTAGATACTCCGACTTGCTGATACTCTCATAACTTGAATAGTTCGTTTCATGTTAAGTTATTGCTTTGAAGTATACTTGTTTAATTATAATATGTAGTTAATCTTCCTTTGTAGAGTAATCTGATTAGGGCGTGATTGTACTGTTAAATTTCCTTGAATTCGTGCATTTTGCTAGTTTGAAACCTATTCATTTACCTTCGATTAATTTGGTATGAAACATAACACTGCTGGACGGAGGTAGTAGAAAATTTGTATGAATGGATGTATGTTTCTCAATCACGACAGAACCGCTCAACGGGTTTAGACGAAATCTGGAATAGCGCATAAGCTACTTTTTATCCCGATATTCCCGGGTAAAACCGCGCCACACAGCTAGTAATATGTCACCTGGGTAACATGGGACCTAAGTATTTTCATACATTTATACTTTTACATTAAATATATTCGTAGGCTTGTGTCATCCGTGTATTCAGATATTTTATAACAGACCCTTTTCCAGTACCTACAGTAAACCTTAAATATTTGTGGGAACTACATTATAAAATCTTATACATTAATATTAAATATTAAATTAAATATTTCTGACACTCACACAACATTATCTAGCCCAAATTAAGTTTCTTAAAGAACTTGTGTTATGGATACTAGGTAACTGATATACTTAAGAATTATATAAACATACATATCGAATAAATACATATTTTTTATTATGACAAACTTAAATAAACATATAAACATCCATGACTTGACGACTAATATCTGTGTTCATCACACCGATATCCGCCGCCGCCGGGATTCGAACTCAGGACCTCTGGCATAGAAAGCAAAAAGATCTATACATTCAAGAACTTTTTGCATAGATCCTATACATTCAATAGGCACCATATTTTGCCAGTTTCCAAAGCCTAAATAACTTGTCTGAAAGCAACTAATCGGTTACTAAATTAGCCCTCTGAAAAAGGCCACAAGGGTACTGAAGGGGTAACACCGGTGTGAGTGGTAAGGGGCAACGAGAGTTGAGACAAAGCGGTTTAATATCCCTAGAATTGTCATTTTATATTTCTATCCTTAGTTAGAGAGTTCTTAGCTCGTCTCTTTCCGCCGGGTTATGTCTAGCAAGGGTAAGGGGACAGATGATTGTACGTATAAGGGAAGTTACAAACCCACCAAATTTTTCAAGATTTAAGAATTTATGGTATAAACTATGAAATTTAATTCTGTACTAATTATGTTTTGTTTTCATACTATTTTCCGAAACACTATATTGATTTTGATGAAATTCACATATATGATGGGAACTTTTTAAGTAGGTATTTTCTATAAAATGGTTGTCTGGTAGAAATCGCTACTCAGCGATAAGACCGCCAAGTTTTTATGTTTAATGTAAGTGTTCTTTTTTCTTTTACTGTATCTTTATAAACTGAAGTGTAAATAAATAAATAAACATAAAACAAGATTTTTGATTTTCGATCTTCAGTGCTTTGAATTTTTCAGTAAAAACTTTATTTTACACTAGCTGTTGCCCGCAACTTTGTCCGCGTGAAGATCGGCTTTTGCAGTTGGATATACAGGGTGATTGGTGACTCTGTGTTCGATTCTGATCATATTTATGTAATAAATGTAATGCAGTATATAAATGTAAAGGTACTTTATTTTTCACTAGAATTCCCAATAAATAAATACTACTATGTTAATATTTACTTTAAATACAACTGAGTCAAACGCGGCACGTGACCTGGCACGCGGATCGCTGCCAACGCTAGCGTAACCATGCGTTGCGTAATCAATTCTTTAATTTTCGGTTAAGTTTACTCAGTAAATAATTAAAATATATTTTTTATTGTATTTTTTCTCTATGTATATGTATAAGCTCAAACTATTACGTCCTTGAATTTCAAAAGTGACCCACCAGTCACCCTGTATAATTATAAATATATATATTTACGCAGCGCACGCAATAGAAGCGGGCAAAATTGAACAATCCTCCCGGTTTTTGCAACAAATTCCTTTATAACTTCGCTCTTATCGATTGCAGCGTGGATAACACCACATAGCCTCTGTTCAACGGGGATAGAGCAGCTTTTCAACAGTGAAATAATTTTTTGAATTGGATCAGTAGTTTCAGAGCCTATTCAATTCAAACAAACAAATAATCAAATCATTCCTATTTATAATATTGGTATAGACACGTCAGACAATCACACAAACTACATGATCCCAAACCAAGCTAAGCTTTAGATATAGGATACTATGCAAACTAGAAGGAAACCTAGAACAATAATACTTAGGTATATAGGTAAACATCCAGACCCGGAACATTTATGGGTAATTTTCACAAATTGTATATTCGAGTTTTGAGCATGTCGAATTCAGTTATATTACCGTCACGCCCCAGTTCGACCAGTTAAAATCAAACATCTTCCAGCTCCATGGCTCACCGAAGAAATTGAAGAAGAAATCACCGAAGAAAATTGCCTAATACAGACAACCTTGAGAGATATCGCCAACTTCGCAATCGCTGCAGTACTATGTGTAGGGATGCACAACGACGTCATATCCATAACTCAGTCACCAATGGGAATCCCGCTAAAGTATGGAATTTCCTAAAAAATTTAGGTGTGGGCAAAAATAAAAGTAATTTTCCAACAGATACCTTCGACATTCATCAGATGAATCTCCACTTCTCTACATCAAGCTCACTCGAAGCTTCAATGAAATAAAAAAAAATAGACGTATGAATTTATATAAAAAGTTTGAGTAGGTATTATTAATTAAGGTTCACCCAATTATAAATTGCTTTAAGCAAACGTTTTCCTTTGCATATTTCAAGTATTTTAGCATTCCTGTCTATACAGAATAATTGAAAATACAAATTGTGATTGAATTTGTAATAAGACAATCTTTTAAAGTTAATGTGCTCAAATAATTAAAAAACAATAGGTACCTACTTATTTTGATGTAACTAGTAATAAGGTAAATACTGTTTTCTACGCAAAACTTAATTGGAGAAATTGAATAAATTATTATTATTATTAAATCTTAATTATAATTTAATGAATATAATAAACTTTTACTTACAAGACTCTTCAATAAGGACTTCCAGGTGACTTCCCACAAGACAATAAATAACTAGTAACACTACACTGTACACAAATCTCGAGTATATCGACATCCTTGTCACAGCACAACACCTAATTTTTGTCGAAAAATCTACAATTAATATAAGTAATGGACACTGTCACATCACTAACACTTTACACTTTCTCACGTAAGTTCTCAGTTATTTGTCACCCTAATATCCGATCTAAATATTTCGAACTTATTAAAAGTTTTGAAACTTAAGGCAAATGTATTGTTTTGATTTTATAACTGACATGTCTTAATTAATTAGGTATCCCATTTATTAATTTATGTTCTAATTTTACTAACATAGTCTTAAGTAGTGTTTCTAACAATATCATATGGACAAATAATGGTCTGAAATAAAACGATATTATTATTATTATTTAATCAAAAGGAATCCAAAAATGTTTGTCGAGCTAAAAGACTTTACGAAAACTTTAAAAAAAAACAACAGAATTTCACTTGATCATTAACAGTTTACAAATAAAATTTTAAGAATTAAACATCATTATTAGTTGAAATGCAGATGCGCTTTTTAGTATACGAGCTTTAAATCCTGCGTTTCAGGAGAGTTTTAACTACACGTCCGCTCCGTTCGGGAGCTGACAGCTACTGACTGACTCTATCCCACTCTATCCTGTATAATAAACCCTGTTATATAGTATGCCTAAACACTTTAGGAATCACCCTGTATAATATCATGTACAGGGTGTTCTAATACATTTGTTATTTTTTTTATTTTAACTTACTCTAAGTTGTGAGTTGTAGTCTTGTTTTGATCGAGTTTGGAATGTAATATACGACTAACGGCCTGCGTGATTTTTTAAAATTTTTTTTTTAGACTCAAAGTAAAATAAATTTAATAAAGAAAATAATAATAAAATGTTACAAAAATGTCATAAGGAGAAACTAGAAAACTAAATTAAAACGTTAAACTAAGTACCTACTTAAATAAATTACAACATATCTATCATTTAAATACAAAAGACCTTTCTTAGTGCCTAAATATATACAAAAATAAACCTAAGTATTTTTCTAATTGAAGAGGCCTCCCCGAGTCATACCGGGCGCAAAGGTACCCATCACACACTAGCCGCATTGCCTCTCTGTACGGCAATGGACAACCTCTGCGCCAAGTAAGACCCAGAACGGGCATCTAAGCCTGTCTCCCTCAATCGGCAACCAATCTGCTTTATGAAGGCTAATGCCTCCGACCCCCAACACCCTGAAGTCTCAAAAGCGAGGGGCACAAAGTAATAATAAAGCAAGACACACGGAATACACGCCGAAATCAACGCTCTCCGGACGATGTCATTTAGAGCGTGGTGACGGGGGAATCTACCTGCACAACGACAGCAACTTAATGCGTGATGACCATTCGCCTCCACCCTGGACCCGCAGATGCATTGATGAGATTCACAAACATCACAGCCCAGGCGAAGTGCTACTGCCACACGCATTGAGTCGCTGTCAAGCAGAGTTCCCATGTAGAATTACTATACTTTTTTTAATTAACTATAAAACGGGATATTTTCCATGCTTGTAATTTAGTTCGAGTTTTTGATATGTTGACATATATATATTTTTTTACTAATTAATAGTTTTTATTTAGTAGCCTTCATCACTCATTGTAAGTATTTGCAGCGCATTTTATGATCTGATCGTTCGAACACGTGAATCAGTAAATCATTCTTATTGAATTTGAATTATGTAAGCTGGGTCTTGTAGAGATGAAGATGGACAACGTTTTTCAAAATGAACTGAATTAGAATATAACTGTCCTCTTCAAATATTTTTCGTTGTATTCTTTACAATATTCCATTGTTGATTGATAACATTACAGAATATAACCAATCTAATAAAATAAAAGCAACAACATCACATTCTGCCTATAATCGAGTTCTTAAAAAGATAGGTACTACCTCTGAATTTTTGACACGTAAGTCAACAATTAGAATAAGATTTCAGCATAACTTTTTCACAATGATAGCGCTTCATGTAGACCTTCATTTGGGTAGCGCTGAAATTGTAATAATCGAAAAAAAATAGTACAAAAACTAAAATCCGACTACTTAAAACATGCTCTTAAATGTAGGAAACAAGTAATAGTCTCCGCTGAAATATTTATGTATTACGTCATATTGATAAAGACATGTTGAGAGGGTATCCGTGACCGTATGCCATTTTGATTTTATTTTATTATTAAAATGAATCTGTTTTGCTTTAAAAGGTGGCATACGACCACGACTATCACACGTTTTGGAGTAATAGTGTTTATATATTTGAAATGTGCTAACGAAGTTCTTATATTTGATTTCCCACACGAAATGGTCAAGAATTTTTTTTATTTCACTTATTTTGGAGTAATATTTTTTTATATTTGAGTTGTGCTCACACTTTCTTTTATTTAAAGTGAAATAATTTTTTTTTTAGTTCATCTCTTTAAGTCCCCTAGAGGGCGCTGTAGTCAATGTAACGTAACTTTCTGTAGCCTATAACCAGCGGACAGTGAAGAGAATTCCAACGACACCTCATTTGTCCAATTATGATTAGTAGTTTAGAAGTTTTGAGGAAACAGGCGAACGTCCATACCCACATACATACATACAAAAATACACGTCAAAATCATAACCCTCCTTTTTGCTTCGCCGTAGTCGGGTAAAAAATCAGAGGTGTCAACTGTATTTCAGAGCTTTGCATGAACGAGAAAAAATAAAATAACAGCTCAGTCTATTTTTTTTATGTCACATTTACAATCAGATCTTCAGTTTCTCATTACTTTCTTATAAAGAACATAAAAAATTGTTTTCATCTTGCTCCATTGGACGGAATGTTTAAAATAAACATTTAGAAAAAATATCCAATACCCCTCTACCACAATTTTGCTCTTTACGATAAAAAAAAACTATTTAATATTATGAAAGTCGTCCAATTAACTTGAAAATATGGCACCTTTATTGTTAATAAATTGTGTCGATGTACCTATGTTGTAAATTTTACCGAAATTTACAACTGATCATAATATAATTTTTGAACAAACCTCAACATAAATGCAAACATTTCATATTATTTTCATTTATCAGAAATTAATCTGTTTTCAAGTACCTACTCAGTTACGTTTTCTTTTAAATTACGTCCAACAATATCTGATTGCTTAAATATATTTGATATTTATTTCAACGGATTGGTTTCATCAATCATCAATATATATAAAACTGTTCCGTTACTGACTGAGTGACTGAGTGACTGACAGACAACGTACAGCCGTAACTACTGGGCGTAGAGAGCTGAAATTTGGAACATACATTTTTTAGGGGATGTAGGGGTGCACTAAGAAAGGAATTCCCGAAATTACCACGGGAACGGGAAATATAGGACTTTTTAGTTTGTATGGAAAATCTTATTCCTTGAGTGCACCGATGTGAAACTTGGTGTAAAGGTTTTTCAATGTGTGTCTGGTTGTGTTATGAAAGAAATTCCCGAAATTCCCACGGGAACGGGAAATATATGATATTATGATGTTTTAGTTTGTATGAAAAAATCCCATCCCTTGAGAGCACGGAAGTGATACTTGATATAAAGGTTCCTCAATAAGTGCCTGTTTGTATTATGGAAGGAATTCCCGAAATTCCCACGGGAGGGGGTTTGGAATTTTTAGTTTGTATGAAAAATCTTATTCCTTGAGTGTACGGATGTGATACTTGGCATGTATGTTCTTCAAAGAGTGACTGGTTGTGCTACGAAAAAACATCCCAAAATTCCCACGGGCACGGGAAATATATGATTTGTAGTTTGTATGAAAAAAACTTATTAATTGAGAGCATGGGTGTGATACTTGGTATAAAGGTTCTTTCAGTGGGTGTCTAGTTGTATAGTTTCTGAACTTTCCACGAGAAGGGTAGTTAAGCGCATACGAAGTTGCGGGATAAAGCTAGTATACAATAAAGCCTTCGTGTTATGTACGAGGGTCATTTGAAAAGTTCCTAGCCTAACGTACTTAATGAAACCACATGATTTTGATTATATTTTTATTTTTCAACATACTCTCCCCCGAGCTCAATACACTTTTTCCATCGACCCGGTAAGGCTTCGATACCCATTTTAAAAAAATCTTCGTCTAACTCCTCAAAATAAGCGTCTACGGCGGCTATGACCTCTTCATTTGTAAAAAAATGTTTACCACCTAAAAATTTTTTCAGCTTTGGGAACAGGTAGAAGTCTGACGGTGCTAAATCCGGTGAATATGGGGGATGAGGTAACAATTCAAAGCCACACCGATGGATTTCTGCCATGGATTGCACAGAAGTGTGAACGCGTGCATTGTCCTGATGAAACAAGACCTTCTTCCTCAATAAACCTGGACGTTTTTCTTTGATTTTTTCTCTCAAAAGCCGCAGCAGGTTGCAGTAGTAATCAGAATTTATTGTTTCACCCTTTTTTAAATAATCCACCAGAATTATACCCTTTGCATCCCAAAAAACTGATGCCATGACTTTGCCAGCCGATAAAACCACTTTTGCCTTCTTTGGGGTGGGTGATCCTGCCCTTTTCCATTGTTTCGACTGTTCTTTTGTCTCAGGTGTATTGTGGTGAACCCAGGTTTCATCCATGGTTATAAATCTTTCAATAAATTCCTGTGGATCAGCTTCATATAACTCTAAACAGTCGCGGGAAGTTGTGAGTCGGTTGCGTTTTTGTTCCACTGAAAGCAGCCGCGGTACCCACCGCGCAGACACCTTAGAGAATCCAAGTTCAGAAGTAATTATATGATGTGTTCGCTCAGAAGAGATGCCTACAGTCTTAGCTATTTCCTCGACTGTCAATCTTCGGTCAGATAAAATTAAATCCCAGATTTTTTCTTTGTTTTCATCAGTGGAAGCCGTCGAGGGCCGGCCACTACGGGGCTCATCTTGAATGGACTCACGACCACGTTTAAACTCTGCCACCCAATTTTTAACAGTCGCATACGAAGGAGCGGACTCACCTAAAGTGGCAGACATGTCTTCATGTATAGCTTTTGGAGTTAAACCTTTCAAATACAAGTATTTTATCACTGCACGATGTTCAATTTTATCCATTTTCAAAAATTGCTCTGACTTGACTTACGGTATCACGTGTAAACGAACAATTAATTATTGCAAATAAACTAAACTGTGCATACTTGTTGCTAAATAATGTAGCTATAAAATGAGGGTAGTTATAAAATATACCGACGAGTCTAACAATGTTAGGCTAAGAACTTTTCAAATGCCCTCGTATTTTAATAATGTAATTGCGAGCTCATATATCACAGGTATGAGTACTTGTGGAAATTATTGATTCCATATCAGGGAAAAAGGTTGCAATACTGTAAACCAAGGTGTACTTTTGAATATGATGTAAAAAGTTATGTTGAAGTGTGGATAAGCATGTCGTAAAAGGATAATAATGTGCCAAAGTGGCAGTTCCCCTTCAGGCTTCGCTAGGCTAGCAACCACCGCAATCCAGCGATCGGGTGAAGCGAAATCACTCTTGGAGCGGTGGCGCGCTGCGTCTGTCCGCATCGGGCGGCAGCTGCGCCTGCTCGGGGTGGGTCCTCTCGGTACCTCTCTGATTAGCAGAGTGGACCGATGAGGACACAGCGGCGGCGAGCTCTGGTCGTACACTGGATGCTCTGGGGTCGGCGGTCTTGGATTGCTTCGGCCGCCGTATCCGGTTAGGTTAGGTTTTAGGATAAGTTACGTCGTTTAGGATAGGTTTTAGGTATAGTTTAAGTTTAGGTTTTAGGTAAGGTTTCAGTTTAGGTTTTAGGTTAGGTTTTAGGCTAGGTTTTAGGTTAGGTATGAGGTTAGGTTAGGTTGGGCGAAAGGTGGGACGGAGAAGGAAACGCATTCTCCCTCCCGATAACCAGCCGTGGCGGGTGAGGGGCCTACTGCGGCTATACAGGCTATATGAGTGGGGAAATGGCCGCGTGTACTGGGCCATTTCCTACGTGGGGGGCGCACGGCTCAGGCTGGGCGCAACCCGCCGGGACTCGGGGGTTGCGCCCATGGCGGGGAGATACACCTGGAGGTTTCTAATGGGTCGGTTCGGCCTTCTGCCGGATCATCCCCACATACCCCACCGTTCCTCCTTGGCGGTCAGGGACATGATAGCATGTTTTCATCCAGACAAAAAAAAGAGGCTAGCAACCACCGTCTTGCTAATAAATATCACCTCTCTAGTGGTTGTACATTTTGAAAATGTTCTATTAAGAGCTAGTTCCTTCCTAAGTCCGTGTGCCTGACTGTAATCAGGTTGGTTTTGTCAAGTGAGTTCGAGAATAAGTAAAAATATAATGATCACATACCAGTATGCTTCTGTGAAAGCTTCAGCAGGGCAGGAGTAGGGTGACAGCATCACTGACAGAGACAGAGACAGACAGAGAGTTCCTGAAATGCAGACCTGTCACGAGGAACTCCGGCGTGACATTAGTGATGTTGCACAGGAGAGTTGATGTGTCCACTATCTGTAACAAAACTCTGAATTGTTGACTAAGCCTGTATTGAGTTACTTGGTGGGTAGTGAACAACGAGCATACAACCAGTGGAGAGTGCGTGCGGGGCTACCGCGGTCGCTCAATTTGACCTATATGTAGGGCATGCGACAGAATTTTGAGTCAGTCACAGCAACTGTAGGCTAACGTACGGACGTCCCGCGCTCCTGATTATAAGCAAATTAAAACTCGAAATAATGCCTAGTTGTGCTATTAAATGGTGTGGAAAGTCATCTACGACTTCAAGCTACACAAAAGATGGGCTATCATTTCATATTTAAGTGAATTTCTATTCTATTTATTCAATTTGATAAAAAAAAATTAACAAAATAAAATATTTTCATTTCTGAAATGCTCGCGTTGATGTCTTTCTTGCTATCTCTTTCTGATACACTGTTTTGCATATTTGCAGTTGTCTCTTTTTATTTCGATAGTGCTGTTCGCAGGATTGCTACGTTTTATATAGATATTTTAAAATATAGATACTTACCTTACGTTTTTTACATTGTTATTGCTTTATGTATTTGCTCTTGGGTTTGAATGCAAATATACAGAAAAAGGATTAAGTTGAATATAAAATACTGGTATGAAATTTCGATAAAAAATATATATTTCAATCCTAAAGTCCGAATAGCTTGATGGATTTTGACAAAGGTGGATTTTAATAATTATTGTATCTTTTGGGGTGGTTGAAAAATGGTTTTATACAGGGTGTCCCAATAAATAGTGTCAACTGGAAGTTGAAATATAGATGGATCCTTAGAGTACCCGAATCACGCCCATGTACCTTTCGCAATTTTTTTTATGTTTTTCTATTTTTATTTTTATGCCTGAGAATTTCAACCGAAATGACATTCCACCTTCATGAATTGCCATTTAATGTTCAAAATAATCAAATCCGCCATTTTAACGTAAAAATTTAATGAAAAATTAATAAATAATGTTCGGTTACAGATTTGGGTTATATTAACCCCTTAGGGTTATAGTAACATACGCTAAAAAATAATTATCAATAATAAATCAAATCATAATTTATGTGATAAAATGTGATTTGTTTTTAATTCTAATAAAGGCATACGCGCGTACCTAAAAAAAGTGAATCTATAAATAGCTGTTATAATAATTATTCTAGTTTTTATCGATATCGATATTTTTTTTGGAATCCCTAGTGAATCTGATGTATTTTGGCTGTCGAGTCGTCGCCCAATGACAGCGGGGAAAGGATACCTCTGCCCCCGCCGCTTTTTGGTGACTTGGATATAGAACTAAGACGTGCCGATGCGCTCTCCACTGGTTTTATTCTCGTTGGTAGTGAAGGAAAGGTCGAAGAAGAAGAACGCGGTCCCAGACAAATAAAATATTGCCAGAATTGAGTATTGCTGAAATTTGTCAACGCTTTAATCAATAATTCATAAAAGTCTTCACGTGTTATTTGAGTTATTAATCTTACCTACATGGAGAAAACGTACTTAGTCATTCTCTCATAACCATGTTCTCCTATGATAAATATCGTTCTCTAATGATTTTGTGCAGTTAATTAGAAACACGATGTGAAGAATTGCCATTATATCATAAATATTAATAACTAGCTGCTGCCCGCGACGTCGTCTGCGTGAACGCTATGCAGCACCAAACGCACCTACGATTATAACACTGCTAGCGTGATAATATGTAGCCTATATGTTGACCCGACTTCTTAACTATCTTCATGCCAAATTTGAAGTAAATCCATGCAGTACTTTTTGAGTTTATCCCGGAAAGACAAACAGACAAACAGACAAACAGACAAAAATTCTAAAAACTATATTTTTTGTTTCTGTTTCGATTGTAGATCATACCCCAAGTATTCTTTT
Organism: Stenoptilia bipunctidactyla; assembly: GCA_944452665.1. Taxonomy (NCBI): domain Eukaryota; kingdom Metazoa; phylum Arthropoda; class Insecta; order Lepidoptera; family Pterophoridae; genus Stenoptilia; species Stenoptilia bipunctidactyla. Next base: position 6,456,291 of record OX101745.1, on the reverse strand, counting down.
AAAAAAATATTCAATGTACAGTTTTGACTTTCCTACCATTTTATTATATGTATAGATAACCTGAACGATGTAAATTTGCCTGGTCCTGTTTCGTCAAAACTAAAGCGGTTCCTATATTTAATTGCGAACCCTTTTGCTAATGCTTACATAAAACGTTCGCTTTGAAAACAATGAATGAAACGCACAGAAAAATTGTTAAATATTTATGTTGCAATTTTCACTTATAACTAAAACAACATCAATGGGCGGAGCTCCATCAACGAATGCATCGAGATCCTCAATAGTTTTTTTTATAAAATCCAAATAATTTTTCTTTATATTTTATAGAGCTTCGTTGTCATGCATGATGCATACATCGAATCATCAATAACATATAATTACCTAAAGTTAAGTTTATGAGAGCAAAGTGCTTTCGTTTTATTGAACAAACAATTTCAATCAATGCAGTTCGTGTCGGATCGTAAACAGGGAGGCTGAAGATGATGGCGACAGTGATGAAGATTTTAAATAATTCAATGACAGCGGGTTCGGTACCAGCATAAGGCATATATTTTTATTAGTGAGTAAATCCGCGCTTGACCTTAACCTCACCTGATGATAAATGAAGGACCTGGCCCTTCGTGAAGTATTGCTGGAACGTAGAACCGCGAGAGGTGACATTTGATGGCAGAGGTCGTCAGGGGGCCTTTGTAGAACGTGCTTATCATTCTAAAGGGCGGTAGGGCTACTCTAAGTCGACCCACTTCGGGTTTTATATTATATTTATTATATTATACCGGGTTGTTTTTTGTGGTCACCGGACATTTTTTTTACACAATACTTACTTTTTTTTTTAAATCTTTATTTAGAAAGCTATAAACCTATAAGGTTAAGACAGCTTTACACAATACTTACTTCATTTATAGAAAAGTTTTTGCAAATGCTTCCATGCTGGACTGGGAGCGAAAGAAAAACTTAGAATGTGCCAGCTGCTTCTCTTCCCGAGCATACTGTAAAAGTCAGTTAAGGGACAGAGGTTTACTTGGCATTTTTGTGGGCGATAGGTTGACACCCAGTCACTACAATAGCCTCCCTCTCTATCTTTTTAATACCTCCAAATTTGTCAAACGTGACATCAGATGGTTTTATAACCTCTGGTGTTCTGCCTACCCCTTAAGGGATACAGGCGTGACGTTATGTCAATTCCTTTCCTTTTTCAAGGAAATTAACAAATTCGCTAACATATTGTGCAAAGCTCTTAATTATAAATGAATACTATTAAAACAAAGCGCTACTACAAAATATCTTGAAACACTACGTCTACGCGATATATTCACGATGGATTGTGGGTTAAAGTGCGAAAAACACGTTCAGGAAATGGTCAAATCCCCTTTTTTAGACTAAAAGTCCTGAATAACGTTAAAGATTTGATATGTACTGACCTTAAACTACTTTTATGCGAAGCTCTTGTTTTATCGAAATTAAATTACGGAAATACAGTGTTTGGCCCCTTGATTTCATCATCCTCTAAAAAACTGATGCAGAGGGTTCAGAATGGGTGTTATCGATTTTGCTATAAAACACCACCACGTGCTCATATAACACCCTATTTAAATGATAAAAAGATACTCAACATCGCATCTCGGATCGATCTGCATTTTGCCACTCTCGTGCATCAGGTCGTTACTAGAGAGTTACCTAAGTATCTCTTTGACAAGTTGTACTGGTCGGCAAATGACAATCAGTACAATACAAGAGCTTCTTCTTACTTGCTTAAGAATCACAGACATAAAACATCTGGTTTTAGAGGTAGCTTTCGCTACTTGGCTACAAAATTTTGGAATAACCTACCACCACCTATGCAGCGTCCACTGTCAAAGGTAACTTTTAAGAACAGTTTTAAGAGTTTGTTATTCCGCAAACAAATTGAACTTTGTGGTCAAGTGGCGAAGGATAAGTAATGTAGTACATAAATATTGTTCATGTTTGTTGAGTCATTGGATCATTGGGTTTCTATTATATCGATTTATGTGTACTTTTATGTATATATGTATAGATTAAGCTATAGATAATTATTTATGCTTATATTTAAATATGTTTAAGTAACATCTATTTATATATAATAGTGTTACAATATTTAATAACAGGTAATATTCACCAACATACAATACATAGACAGCGGTCATAAACTATCAATTCGTAATTTGGGATTTTCTTTATAAATACTCTGGCTACACTGAAAACCAGTGTCTTGGTGTTTCCTCACAACACCAAGATGTATACTGAGCTGTAGCCTATTGTAGCTGCAGTGCATGCATTGGTACAATCAATTAGGTATTAAGATAAAGTTGTTATTAATTTTAAGTTTTGTTTATTTTTACTGGTGTAGAAAAGATTGTTATATTTTTAATTGGTCTGTATGTACTGATTATGCACTGTTTTTTACAATAAATTATTTTCATTCATTCATATTTGTAAAACAGTTTGTGGCGCTAAATAAATAAATAATTTTTATTTTTTGTACTGAGTGATACTAAAATAAATATGCATGTACGTTTGTATCGTATCAATGAAAATGAAATTTAAATTAGGCTGGCGACTAAAAGGCAATCCTGCATATTACCATGTGGCCTGATTGAAATATCACCACTCCAGCGGTGACGTGGCCTGAAAACATTTTATGAAGAGCAAGTTCTATAATAAACCTGTTTGCTGTTATCGACCTCATCTACACTTATTATCAGGAGACATTGAGGTCCAACTCGGGTTTAGGGTTTAGTAAAAAGTAATCTATCTATTAGTAAAAGTAGTAGTCCATGCTGGACTGGGAGCAAAGGAAAAACATAGAATGTGCCAGCTGCTTCTCTTCCCGGGCAAACTGTAAAAGTCAGTTAAGGGACTGAGGTTTAATTGGAGATTTTTTTTTGTGGGCTGACCTCATGTCACTGCTGAAGTCCCTATCCACCATTATAATGCCTCCAAATTTGTCGAACGTGACGTCAGATGGTTTTGTAGCCTCTGGTGTTCTGCCTACCCCATAAGGGATACAAGCGTGAAGTTATGTATGTATGTATGTACCTAGTATTTTTATCAGTTTAGCATTTCCGCGCGGTCTCATCTGCGTAATTCTTGATTTCACATGGGATTCTTAATTTACATAGCTTTTGGATAATGTACTTTTTAATTTTTAATATTAGTAAAGACACAGAGATAAGAAGAGCCACAATCATTCAAAATACCTTACAAACTTACGTTGTATTTCCATCTGATATCTTCGAGCCCCGACTGCGGCAGTGTGGCGCGGCACGACATGCCGCGGCCAGTGTTGGCGCAAACGCCAGAATGCTGCTCGTCACGTTTCCATCAGTTGACATCTGTAGGAGGTTCAGCTCTATTTATCCAAGTCTACTACTGTTACCAAGTCATCTCGCTAGTTTTTCAAAATTATATTTTTTTTCAGTGACTATTAGTTTAGGAATGAGCTGGCTCTTCTTAAAAATACAGCACACGGGATCGATTTTTTAATTTGCCCACCGAAGCACGGAATTCCTCGTGATAAATGAATGGCATAACCGATGCTTATATCGACCAGTGCCAAGTTTTTTGACCTGCTACTCAAATATCGAATGATATGCGCAGGAGAATGCGAAGATTTAGCTTTTGCTATAGAAAGTTTTGCTTTAGACTTGATTTTTGGCAAGTTTTTGTCGTATGTAGCCAATAGCCACTTGTCAACTTACAGTTTATTTGGCATTAATCAGTCTAGTTCCACCTCTCCATCAGGTGATGGTTGGCTTAGGACGCGCGCCGACAGCTTAACTGGACACTTCCGTTACCTAACCTGCCACCAGAGGTCGCTCGCCTCCTTGCATTCGAAGCACTGTAAAAGAAAAATATTTGAGAACAGATTCAATATAAGTTATGACAATATACCCTCGGAAGCATGGAAGTCGTTGAGGTAAATAAATTGATAGGCGTTAACACAATACACAGCCACAACCACGAACGATACAATATTTTTTTCTTAAATCTGAATATAGTTGTTTAATCTATTAATTTTTGAAAAAAAAAGTTTTATTCATCTTAGGAATTTCAAAAAACACTTGATGAAGTCAGTCATCACATACTTTGGCTTTAACTAGTTGTTGAATTAGATATTACAGTAGACCAAGAGACAAAAAAGCCGGCGGAAAAAAACTCTTGGCTCTTTTCAGTCAGATTTATCAAATTAATTCAAATAGGTACCGTACAAATTGACCGTGACATGAAAAAAAAACACAAGACAGCTAATTGTGAGAGCCAATGTCGTGCCACAGCCAAATTGCTTACATAGTAGGTGCAATGAGCTATGGATGCACAATACGAACATGACAAACTGGGACCAGAGTATTTGAACAAGAATGGAATAAAATAGTCATAGTATCATAACTTTTAGAAATATACTGTTGTGCTTAATCCCATGCCTTTTTATCGTCTAATGGCGGGTTTCAATATTATGAAAACTGTTCGTTTTGCCTACGAACAATAGAATTCCTACCAAAATGCCTTTCTATATTCAAAATCTTGACATCTAAACCACTGCTTACGAACTGTTTGACTGTAATGGGTTGCTTGGTTACATTTGACCATTTACAAAATAAGTCATTATATCTAGCCAACGACGACGTAACAAGTTATTAATTTAAACCAATGAGGTAAAGGTAGCATGGCAGTCTGCTGCGGCCAATAAGGAGTTATGTTTTCATTATGTATGACCAATTAAAGAATAGGTCATTTTATCTAGCCAACGACGTAACAATTTATTCATTTAACGAAATGTCCTATCAAATATCTGTCAACATATCAATAATCCAGTTTTCTCTTTCTAACTTATCTATAACTGGTTTTGAAAAAAGGACGAATATTATTGAATTACATAATTTTTCTCTTAAATATTTACTTTGACGTCATAAAAATGTGATTCAACCAATGGCAAAATTAGTCGAAGGATTGGCGTTTCGTTTTACGTAAGCAGTTAAACTCAATTATTAATAAAAAGCTCTAAAAACATACTATAATATATTTATCGAATACTAAAACATAGCGAACATAAATTGAATAAGTATATATATTTTTTTAGTTCAAATATCATACAAATAAGTTGCGAATGCGTAATATTCTATAAATCACATATCACCTATTTTCTTGGAAGAACGTCACGCAAGGAGGGCCCATGCCAAATTTGAGAACTTACAGCCCGTAGCTAGTAGATATTGTGAAACGCTACTTTCTTCCTACCAGTTTTGTACCTGTACCGGTTACGCATAGCAGTCAGTTGAATATTGAAATCCGCCATAAGTAATCTTTAGTTTTATATTCGAAGCAAACTTTCGGAGATCATTTGCTTCGCTTCTTTAAAATTTCGCAAAGTGAACCAAACTATGTCTATTAAGACGAGAGAAATTGTATGAACTATGAAATACAATATTTTAAATAATATGCCAGCTTTTGAACTGATTTATCGCGTTTAATTAACTCAATATCCATACAAACCTCTTGTTCACGTGTGGCACAGTTATCATAAGCGACAAATCAACTTTGAAAAGCGTTTTATTTAAAATTATTTATATTGAAAACTTAAAGACGAAATCATATTTTCTTCAATTGCTCCCAGTGTGGCCGAGGCTTTGAAATATCGAGTGTGCGTTACAAAACGCTCGAGCAAGCGAATTGCTAATAAAGATAACTGTCTTAGAAAACCGATTTCACTAGTTTCCTATTTACAAGGTTAGCAAAATTTAATGTTGTATTCAGCAGACTCAGACATATGTCATAGGCTTTGTTTGCAAAAGTAAAGAAAAAAAATTTAAAGGAATTTAACGTCATTATAGTAGGCTTCAATATGGTTTTTGTTTTAAGCATTTTCAAAAGCAAATCTATTAAACTTGCTGTCTTTAACTGGCTTCATCAAAAAGATGAAAAGATTTTTCTGACGAGTGTTTATGCTGTCATAAGAGAAAACTAAGTTTGCTCAATGACATAGAAACTAATAGGTAGCACTAAGGTATTTCAACGGCCTTCAACATTGTGTAGTTTGTAACAAGAACATTCAGATATTACGATCTCCGGGAGCAAATCACTAAAGAAGGTGGTACTCCCACGAAGTACATAACATTTAATTGTTTTTTAACTTTATATTTATAGTATGTAAGTAAGGCCCCCATATGTTTACTATTTAGTATCAAGTATTAAAACATTACTTTTATCGTTTATCACGTCAATGCATAGCATAAATATATCATTATCAACATTGTTTTAATTGTGACCCTCGAGAAATCCATATTTCAAAGCTGCAGTAATTACGTTATCGTATCTATAACAATAATCGTAAGCTGATTTTATGAATGAAAACCTAGTATTTTTCATACAAACACAAACAAAGCTTGCCCGGTTTTTGTGACAATATACCGGGGATTTTCACAAATATGCCAACGTGCAGGAAACTGACTGAAATAACAAATTGTTTGGAGACCTCACCGACGTGTTTGGCTTAGGGGCTTGGGAGGCTGGCGAGCTCTTAAATATTGTCTCCATTTTTCAGATTCCATTATAGCTACAGATTTTGCTAAAACACTTGAACGGATTTATATTTTATTTACATTTTTACTTGAGGATTCGGTGTCTTAATTGTATATCCCTGCAGTCGTGACTGATAGTATCATATTTACACGTTAAATCTGTTATTGAGACTATGAATCGGAAAAAATAAAGCAAAGAAACTTAGTGAAAAGCATTTATTGATCTGTGAGAAGGTGTTTATACCACACACCTAATATTTTGGGTTGATACATCATGAGAAATGCGCGGAGGCAATCAACTTGGTTTAGCGTTCACAAAAAGACCTCTCATTTGAGGAACACATAGCAACGAGTGGCAGCATAAAAAGTATGTTGCTATTAATATGTAATGATTTGTGTAAGTGTGTATGTGTGTGTATATATATGTATTGTTGTTGTAAATATTAAGTAAAGATAGATTTTGACGACCATTTGGCGATGTGGTAACACTGTCTGCCTAAGACACCAGTGGTCGCGGGTTCGATTCCCGCACGGAACAAGAAAAAATAAATTCCAGTGTCTGGGTGATTATCTATTTATTTATGTATTTATATTCTAGGTTCTCCCCTAGTTCGCTACATGGTATCCCATAACACAAGTTATGCTTACTTTGGGGCCATGTAGTTGTTGTGATTGTCTGCGGATTTTATTTTTAAATTATATGAAATATTACTAATTCTTAAATTAATTTGTAAACGCCATAAGGTGTATAGAATGTCTTAGTAAAAATATTTAATAAGTTATAACTAAGTATGTTATCATTGGTGTACATACATTCCTTTCTGATTTTATTTGTTTTATTTTTAATTTTATTAAAGTACAGAGTCAACTGTATTGTTTTATGTCCACATTTAATTTGTTTTATTTTCTATGTCATTAAGGGCAAGACTGAAAACCAGCGCTGTCATGTGTTTCTTTCACTTGTCAGCAATATGCTGAGTCTTCTCCTGTTCCAAAACTAAATGTTTTTTTTTTCTGTATGTTATTTGTGGGTTTGTGGAAATAAATCATTTTATTATTTATTTTAAAAAAATACTCTAGTCTAGGATTGCCAGAAATGGAATGATAGGCCTCCATTTGCCTAATTTTGGGACACCAAGGGCTAGTACTGAACAACTTGCACCTATCTGTTGATTAGGTTTGTCCATAATTGCCCACTGCCCCAGTGGATGTAAAATATGAGGCATTTCTCAGCATATGGTGTGGCAAATGTGCCTTGACTCAAAAAGCTAAGAAATACAATTAATTCATAAAGAATCGTAGAAAAAATAAACATTATTCACCGTTCCCCTAAATTTATGAAGCGAAATGTGAACAACTTAACTGATTATATTTTGAGAGACAATATTCTGGACGGTAATTCAACGAGATTTTGTTACAAAATATAACGACACTGGGACTCCGGATAATGTTTTAGAAATTTGATATATTTGTCCCCAATTGTTACAAATTTATGCCTTGTACCTAATAATCATTTATTTTGTTTGTAAATTGGAGAAAGCTTACCTGTTTAGAAATACAACGTTTGTCTAGCGGATTATATTTCTGACTTAAACTGTGTCAAGTTAAATTAAATATCATGTAATGCTTGGCAGATTTAATACTTTAATGCGAATTTGTTTTAAATTGTTATCAAATCAAAGTTAATTATTTATAATTTCAAGCAATAATAATGTAGATTTTAGTTTTTTTTTAAATCACTTTACTCAAATGACTCAAAGGGATTCCCGAAATTCTTACGCGAATGGGAAATATATGACTATTAGTTTAAATGAAAGCAAAGTTTCCTTGAGTGCACCGATTGGTTAAAAGAAAGGCACTACGGTCCACTTAGAACTTTATGCGCGACGACGTGTGCAAAGCTAGTATAGTATTCAATATAAAGTCACTTCGTACCCTCTGCGCCTGTGTAACCTGTTTTATTTACTTCTTACTCATTTTCCAGCCGAAGAAAAACAAAAGTTCTGAACTCTTGTGTAATAACTTTGAAACGCAAAATTATATGAAAAATAAACTTTAGAGTTTCAAACTTGAAGTTTACCACTCGTTAATTAAAAGATATTTTTCTAATTAAAAGTTAAAACATTATTGCTATAGGTACATTATTACATTTATTACACGAAAGTTTACATTATAACGAAATCAAGAAATTTGTCACGCAATTTTGAAAAATATGAATTTGAATTTAAATTTGAATTAATTTGAATTAATTTAATAGGTTTTATACAGATTATATCGCCCACTTCCAAACCTATGATTATCCTGGCACGTTGCAAAATGCTGTATAAAAAATCAAATGGCCACTAAATCATAATGGCCACTACTTTCTTTTACATGATCTTCACTCTATACGACTATTTATTTTTTGATTTAACTTACAAGTTGTAAGACCTTTAACTTAAGACACTGTCAGCGACTTGCTCAATCACTCTTATATCTAGGATTTACGACACTATGGCAGTAAGACATATTTTTACACTTTTGTTGGTCCTTAAAATAAGTTAATAACTAATTTGAGGCAGATTTTTCTCCTGCTCTTATTTCAACTTGAATATTTAAGTACAAAGCTTTTAAAGAATATTGCCTCCAACAAGTACTCAAAGTGAATATTAATATACCTTCCATTGAAAAACTTTCTTTGTTTCCATTTCCTTGATGTCTAGAAATTATTATTTTGTCAAATTCCCTTCGTTAAGATTATATAGGTGCTATCTATACAGGTGGAGCCATTAAGATCGGTCTGTAAAGGAACGGTTGAATATAAAAGACTAGCTGTTGCGCGCGGTTTTACCCGCGCAATTTCGATTCCCGCGGGATTTTCGGGATAAAAAGTAGCCTATACGGATTCGGAAGAATCCCTCTAAGTAATGGTAAAAGAAATTTTGAAATCGGTCCAGTAGTTTTTGAGCCTATTCAATACAAACATGTAAAACTACAAAGGTTTCCTTTTTATAATATTAGTATAGATAAGAAGATCTGTTCTGAGGAACCATGTCGTCGATTTGAATGAAAAGATTAACTGCGTTCACTCATTTACAAAAATATTGATTGTGAAGTTGTTGTAGCTGGTGAAGTGCTGTTTTTGCCAATCATACATACGTTGGAACAATAATGAACCATGTAAAAAATAACTGTGAATGTGAATTAAAGCCAAATCGGCCGAAGCCATGTAGGATTAACTTAGAATTGCCCTGCCGTCGTTAATTATTTAAAAGGCGACAAATCCGAGTTGGTGGAAGGAATATGCCTCTCAATAATAGTGTTCCCGCGGTTATCAGTTTCGGTGATATTTTATGAAAGGCCAGTTCCTTTCTAAACGCCTGCTGTCATTTCTTCACTTACTATCAGGTGAGATTGAGGTCAAACGCAGGTTTACCCACAAAATCAAAATACGTCGACTTAAATAAACATTCATCCGATGTTTTGGATTGATCAGTGCTTAACAAGGGTGAATGAATACTAAGTTCCGCCATTTAAAGAAGGTCCCGTGAGCATGTTTGAAAATGTTCCAGGGACACAAGATTGGAGCTTGGTTTTATTGTTGAAGGTGACGCACACAATTATACAATTAATTCAATACAATAATATAATAAGGCGAACCTCATTCAAACGATGAAAATATGAAAATGGAAAGGAATTTTTTATGAAATTTTTCGAAACAACTTTCTTTTCATGGTCTCCATAGTACAAACTTATACGCTTTCTGTGGGACCACATAGCTGCTGTGTCAAATAAGAATATTAAAATCCAATGCTACATCGAGGAATGTAATGGCGTCGCTAGATCTGCGGGAAAAATCGCATGAAGTTGCAATTCATATCCTCGATCAATGCAGAACGGCTGAACGGATCTGTATGAAAGTTCGCATATTTCCCGAAAAAAAATATCTGTTTCAATTGTTAAAAAAATGTATAAAAAGTAATTTCAAATACACGTCTTGACACAAGATGGTGTAGATAACTGCTTCATTCTTAGAATAACTTGTAACTTTTAACAGGTCATTATCATCATACATCAATATTATATTATATATTATATAAAACTGTTCCGTTACTGACTGAGTTACTGAGTGACTGACAGACAACGTACAGCCGTAACTACTGGGCGTAGAGAGCTGAAATTTGGAACGTACATTTTTTAGAGGATGTAGGGGTGCACTAAGGAAGTAATTCCCGAAATTCCCACGGGAACGGGAATTATTGGACTTTTTAGTTTGTATGAAAAATATTATTCCTTGAGTGAGGATATGATACTTGGCATAAAAGTTCTTCAAAAAGATACTGGTTGTTTTATGAAAGGAATTCCCGAAATTCCCACGGGAACGGGAAATATATGATTTTTTAGTTTGTATGAAAAAATCCCATCAAATAAAACGGGACCGAAGTCACGCAGGCAACGCCTAGTGCGAAATATAATATTGAACGTGATAAATACCGATTCAAAATATAATTTATTTAAATCACTCCTTCGACTTTGTAGTAGGGTGAAATCAGGTACGAGTTGGGAACATCGATAAATTCTATCTACAAACAAGTAACTGACGTATGATGAACAAATCACCCTTATCGAGTTGAATGATCTTTAGAAAACCGCCATTGAGTTGCTTCACAAAAGGGATTTATCTGTACCGTGATATACCGTGATCTATATCTTCGTTGTCTCGGCTAGATTTATTTAGTGTGGATAAAGGTAATAGATGTGGCGTTTTTAGTTTTGTAGGAGTCGTTTTAGTTGTGAGTCTGTAGTGTTAAAATTTTCGTACAAGGATTTGCTTTATTTTATCTACTCCTTTAGAATCATTCTCTTTTAAAGGGAAAGTTTCGATGGATTAATGGATATTTGTTCGTTAAACACGGCAGAACGGCTCAAAGGATCTGAATGAAATTTGGCATATTGATAGTTGTGTACAGTCTTGTAAAACAGACTACTTTGGGTAACTTTAATTCTGAAGTAATCGGCTGTTTGTAGATTTATTTCAAGAAAGAGTTTGATTGAGCTTGCAACTATTTCATTCGGGGAATGATGTTTAAAGCAAATGTCTTACTGATTATTATTTAACCTCGTGGTAAGTGGCTTCACATACTATGGTAAATAATTCAATGCAGTAAATTGACAGTTCGAAATGTCAAAAAGAAAAATAGTGATACCAGTTAAAATCTTCGTAGTGTAAGGCACTGAATGAGAATGATTGAAATTGAATGGTTTAGAATTTCATTCGTTTATAATCAAACTTTAAACTAATGTATAAATACATGAATTTGAGGTGTGTAAGTACTTTATTTTTATAGTAACTTTAACAAAAATAATAATTAATCACAATGTGCTTTGAAACGGTCACAGTATAGGTGAAATTAGTTATTTGAATTTTTTTAAAGACAACGAAATAGTACCTAAGTCACGTATAAGCCCCCCCCCCCCCCCCCAAGAAATGAGTAATTGAAATAATAATATATTTTCTTTAAAAATTTTTTTTGCACATTTTGACGATATTTTTAGTTTCATTTTTTATCGTTTTCATTTTAAATCGTCAAAATGTAAAAAAAAAAATATTCATTCATTCACTTAAATCGCATCACCTTTTTTTTCCTCCCTAAAGTGGGCACACACGAACCACATGGAACTGTTCTTTTACTGCATTATAGAAGGTAGACGAAATGCGATAATTGGCTTATTAGTATTTTTACTTGCTTATTGTTTCTATAATTTAATCGGCTGATTCTTCTCTTTCTCCGGGACACTGCTACACTAGCACCTGATAACAGTTAAGACTTATTACTCGATTCTGCCTTAACGTCGGTTTACGAGACACCCCGTATGTAAATGATATATGCCATTTATGACTCTTTCTCGGAGTCTATATTTTAGTGTTTCATCATTTATTTGTGTAAATACTTAATACTTCTGTCTTTTAAAGTAACAAATATTTGTTTTATTCGTCTTCAGTTCTTATCCCGGATTTTATATTCTTAGAAGAACTTTAACAAACGCAAAATGCATTTTGTGCTGGGTTCGAGTCTCAGCCGAAATGAAATTGAGGCAATGAAATTTTTCAAACTGACTCGGATCTGGGTGGGTACTAAGTGCAATATCACAAGATTTTATAAAATCATACTTTGGGGGCACATAGTTGGTGTGTCAGTTTGAGTAATTTATAGTAACGTTATTTAAGTACTGCTGGACTGGGAGTGAAGGAAAAACATACAATATGCCAACTGCTTCTCTTCCCGAGCATACTGTAAAAGTCAGTTAATGGACAGAGGTTTTTTTGGCGTTTTGGCGATAGTCTGATCCACTTTCACTGCAATAGAGATACTCCATCATTTTAATACCTCCAAATTTGTCAAACGTGACTTCAGATGGTTTTATAGCCTCTGGTCTTCTGCCTACCCTATAAGGGATACAGGCGTGAAGTTCAAACTCAAACTCGAATATTCTTTATATTCTTTATTTCGTAAGTATTTAAATACATTTGAAACAAGTCAAACAATTTATAAATTGAACTGAATCTACCACCAGTTCGGAAAGTCGATGTATGTACATGTATTATTTATGTCATTTAAGTATAATACTTACGATTGACATCGACGGAGACGGTTTTAGAAACTGGCGGTAGCGATGGATCTGTTACAGCCTGCGAAAATAAATATGTCGAATATTTTTTTTGTGTAACAATAAGAAAGTTAGGTACAGCGATACCAAAACGAATTCTAATTATTGTCAACAAACGACAAAATAGTTTTTAACATAAGTTTTGTCTTTGTACATTATTGTCAAATAAACTATTATATTACAATAGTATATCCTTGTTTGTATAATATAAATTATTTTGTGTAACTTGATATATTAATTTGTATATATTTCATGCTGGACTGGAAGCGAAAGAAAAATATAGAATGTGCCAGCTGTAAAAGTCAGATAAGGGACGGAGGTTTTATTGGCGTTTTTGTGGTCGATGGGCTGACCCCCTGTCACTGCAATAGGCTCTCTCCATCATAATAATACCTCCAAATTTGTCAAACGTAACATCAGATGGTTTTATAGCCTCTGGTGTTCTGCCGACCTCATTAGGAATACAGGCGTGAAGTTATGTGTGTATGTATGTAAATAACAATTAAATTAATCCAGTGAATTATTTCAAGTGCTATTTTACACTGTTAGATTGTTAATCCACCCAAATTATTAAGTGTGACTGAAGAACTAATATCTAACCCCACATAGTAACAAATTTTCACTTTAATTTTATTTTTACTAGTAAACTAGGATTTTATAAATCAACATTTTACTATCAACAAATGACAAAGTTTAAGATACCGATTTCCCACACTTTCAAGTAATAATGAACACTTTGACTGAGGGGCGCCACAATCAACAAGGACTATAAAAATACTAAATACTATCGATCCCGGCCGGGACTCAAACCAACATCTCCCGCATGCCAGGGCACATTAAAATGCAAAAATATATTTATATTTTATTTAATTTTTTTAAACTACCTATAGACTAAAGTGAAATATAAGGGAAATATAAGGGATATTATCCCTTATATCTTCTACACTCGTCAAAATCGATTCTTGGCGAAACAATTGCGGAACAAATAGATGAAAATGGAAAACGTACAAACGAATTGAAAACTGTCTTGTAGTTTCAAAAATTTTTTTAAGTTCATCATTTGAACCAAAACTAAGCAGAGTTCAACATGACACTTTAATCTTAGGTCTCATTTATGTCAAATTTGGGGACTTCAAACTTAATTTTGAAGCCTCTACGCTTGACATTAGGGCAAAGACTGTATGAAATGCTATGGTATGAATTGCTGTACAATTTTTTCTATATGACGTCATACCATTGAATTAGGTGGAATTAAAAATAACAGTACAGGAATTCATACTGAAATAATTCTTGTACCTTTTTTATTATTGTAGCATAACTGATTTTTTTTCAGTTAACTGAAATTTTCCGGTATTAATATTAACATTGATATTAAAATTTTATTTTTAAATAACTGTAGAATGTTCGATAGTTTAGTTGAAGCCTATGAAGCGTAGGTACATATGCTGACCTATACATTTCGGTACAGAAATTAAATAAGTTAAAATATTTCTGTACTTAAAACATCTACAGAAATTAATCCGGTATACATTATTTGGGTACCTATATATCAATCAATTTAGATTTTAATAACTTGTACAGTTATTGTGTTTGATGAAGCAGTACACTAATAAGGGTACTGAAATTTTACTAGTACTATTTAAAAATTTTATACCGATATGCAGTCCCTGCATTAGGGAGGCTTAAAATAAGAGCGTGTAATATTGAATAGAGACCCAATAGTTACCGTTACGTATGCAATTTAAACAAATGCACAAAGGCGCCCCCGTTTTTTATTCTGATTAAGTTCACTTGCGGAATAGTTCGACACTTCAAAGAAATTTCAACCTTAAAGTAAAGCTTCTTCAAGTGAGTTGTGCTTGATTACAATATGATATCGAATACTGCAATGCAATTACTTTTTCCTTTGGTGATATCAAATGTGCGACAAGTAAAAACATCGGTCATTGCGAATTTAACACGCTATCAAGCTGCAATGCTCTTATATATTTATTTGTTTTATTCAACAAAATGTTCGGTTAAATAAAAATCTCTGTGAATCCGACAATCTGAAGCTGACAGTCGTATTTAAAAAATCTTTCGTGAAAAATGTCTTGTCTTGTCTTACTGTATAATAACTACTTTAAATGCAAAAATGTTGAGAAACGAACATCCATACAAACTTTCACGGCAGAAAAGCTCAACGGATCTAGATGAAATTTGGCATAATGATAGTGTAAGATTTAAAATAGCACATAAGCTAGAAACAAAACCATTAAACGCTGAAGTGGCCTCACGGTGAACGAACGCACACTTAGTTAGCGATTAGCAGCCCCTGGTATTTGGCATTGTTCTTGTAAATGGATCTGTTCTTTGCAATTAATCATAATAGAAAGAATTCTGGGCAACTTTTATTTCTGAATGTACTTTTTATCATATTTTGGTCTTTATATTCGTAATTTGGGAAATTAAGAAGTTTAAAACGTTCCTTGTTAATGAAGGTTTTTAGTAAATGTTTTGTTTGTGTCGTTTCAAATATAGTATCTAAGTATATTTTATGATGTGTTTGGAATTACCATTAATAATCTCCTTACATTTTTTAACATACAACAAAAAAACCACGATCTCTACTTTAGATGTAATCAAGATATCAACACTTTCAAACAATTAAACTTCTCACCCCCAATATATCAGAATCTAAATCAAACGTTGAATAATCTTTTTTTTTTTTATATTGTAAGGATAGGACGTTTGTCTTCCATGCCACCTGATGGAAAGTGCGCATAAAGACTATGGTGTTACACGTCCATCCACGAGAAACCTATTCACTCGACACTTAAATCATTTATTAAATAAAACTATATAACCGCAGTTAGACATACCACACCAGAAACAAGAAATTTCCTTTTTATTCAAGAGTGCTCATTGCGTTCACGGCACATAATGAAATAATAAAAATATTATAACAAGGGTACCAACATAAATAAATACTTGTGAAATAAAGTACTGGAGGGTCAAATGTACCGTGTAAACAGGTCAGGGGAGGGGTTTAAAATAATGAACCTTTTAAAGAGGTGTTGTATTATAATTAGAATTGACTAGCAGTTTCTCGTGGTTTTGCCCGCGTAGCTTATGGTCTCATAAGAATTGCATGAAGAAAAACAGCTTGTGTACCTAGCTCCTGGACAGTCCAGTTTTCTGATGGTGAAAAAACTTACATAAAATGAATAAAAATTAAAGTAAGTAAAATCTAAGTCTACGGAGCTCGTAAGTTACAACGCTCACTATACGCTTTACTATACTCAGGAGACATGGGTAGTGTAATTTTACTAGAAACTTATTATTTCCCAGGATCAGCAATGCATCTCAATAGTTTTCCTGGAGTTTTAAATCTTCATGGGCGGCTCTTTTTACTTTTCGACGTAGGGCAGGCAAAGACTTTTATATTCCTATTTTTTCAATCTCACCCGTGGTTGGTGAAGACGAGGTCGAAGATGAAAGCACGAGGGCCGTGGAAAGAACTGGCTCTTCGTGAAATAATGCCGGAACACGTCAGCACCGCCGGAGCGGTCATATTTGGCCAAAGATTTTTATGAAGTGTGGTCGCTAGCCAGTCGCTGGAGCGGTGACGTACGGTGCAATGTGGTGGCAGATTTTACATAGTACATGATTTAAAAACTGACCTCCAATAGCAAGACATGTAAGATTCACTGCAGTGCCCTCGTCGTAAGGACCGAGGACTCCATTGTGAAGCTCCTCGCCATCTTGATTTAGTACGATCAGTCTTTCTGGTGGAACTGTAAAAGATGGATCTGAATTAGATTTTTTCGATATCTGAAAATCTTTGGACATTGCATCTATATTATGACTATTATTCTTGTCAATGCAGTCTTGAAGTGTCATTTGTTGAAATTCCTTATATTTGAACAAATGGTTATATTCATCTCAGCCTCGACCTCAAGTTCACTTTATTTACCGGATTTTATAGCGTTTTATCAAATTATAAGTGTTTGCTCGACTTTTTACAGAAGTTATACTATTTCGTAATAACTGCTGAATTTTTTTAATGTCAAGTTAATGTAATGATTGAAATTATTTATTTCATAAACATCTCTTTATACATCAATCTATTTTCTACTTTTTTCAACTAAAAAGTTATTTAAAAGTTGGTTGCAACTTGCACCTAAATGTCATCTAACGACAAAACTATTTTTGTGTAATCCGACTAAATTCAAAAGTGCTTAGTAGTAAATGATTAGAGCATATAAACACATTGATATTTATAGGATAACCAATTCTTAACCTTTGACGTCCTAATATCGCGATATCGGGTCAGCGGGAAAGACGTATCCTCTGCGTCCCGAAGTCGCGATATCGAGGCCTATGACTTCATGCACTTTTTTGCTTTATTTCTATTTAAGGAAGGTCTATATTAGCTTGTATTGTATAAGAACGAATAGGAAAGAATAAGAGCTTTCTATTGGTGTATGTACTTCATAGATTAGTAGAAATTAAAAGTTATAATCTGTTAAATTCAGTCGTTCATTGACATACGTAGGTAGGTACTTCGGGGGCGATACTAAAAATTTTATTGATTTTTTAGGTGAAAAATGGATAAATCGACTAATTACTTTGATTCATTCAAATATTTGTGAATTGAACTACCTAATTATAAACGGTTACAATATGAATAAATAATATGTAAATGTGTTATAAAATCAACTTTCAAATATGTATCTTCTTGCGTGAAAAAACAAAGCCCGCCATTTTGCTGCCAAAAAAAAATTGTATGTACACTTTCTGCATGTGTATGTTATTGTGTTTGGCTATTTATTTTTTGATTTGGAATGGTTAATTGGGGTTTTGCAAAATATTGTCAATATGTTTTTGCAATATGTATTTTTATCATTTTTTACTGTAATATTTAAAGCTGCAGCACTGCTTAGTGTCAGTTTTGAGATTTTATCTCATATTGAAACCCAACATAAACGTATACATATAGATAAATCAATAGAGCAAGTAAAACCGCGGGCAAAAGTTAGTGAAATAATTTATAGATACATTTTTTCTGGTATAAAAGATTACTAGCTAACAAAAACCTTTTATATGTAAATAAGATATCAGCCTGTATAAACACACATTCTCTGTATAATTTGCTACTGTAAACTCCCACGGACGCCCGGACGCAATATCGTGCACACCGGCTAGTGATGCAAATAGGCCTTGGTATTCAGTCGTATCAGTACAATTTGAAATTTTCCATCAGTGGTAGGTCAAAGGTTAAAATTTTTGTATTCAGTGAAAATAGCATGATGTACCTATATCGACAGATAATCGAAAAAAACTATTTATCCTCTTTAAACTATTTATTTCATATCGCAACATCAGTACTATGTATTTGACTCTCGGATTAGACTAAATTGACTTAAATTAAATCCCCAGACAATCACGGTATGCGAAATACGTATGTGAGGAACCAAGAAAATAAATACATATATTATAGATAAACGCAGACCCGGGACATTTTTTTTTCTTGTTCCTTGCGGGAATCGAACCCACATCAGGCTTTTGAGGCAGACGGTGTTAGTTACCTCACCGCCAAAGTGGTCGTCAAAATTGACACTATCATGTATGTTCATTTGTTTATCAAACATCGTACTTACGTCAGAATTGACACATATTGTCGTATTGTGAAAAACGGCGACGTATTCCTACATCTCTTTCTTCTATTTGCATCATACACTAATGAAATGCAATGAATCGCATTCGTTTCGATGGAGGTGAGATCAGAAATATTTGGTGGCGATCGAAGATTTTATACAAATACACTTTCTGTCCATTATAATACCGCCACCTCAGTCAGTCAGTACCTCATCTTGCAACGCATATTAACTATTGCTGAAATAAAGCAATCATGAAACTGAGGATACCTAAAATATCGAGATAATACCGAAGTGGATAGGTATGATCGATCCAATACATAGTTTTTAAAATAAAAGGTTTAATAACCTGTAATTCTTCGGTATTTGATTGAACCAATAAAAAGATTCTGTATTGAAAAAATGCGTAAGTACCAACTATTTACTTCAATCTTTGATCTATATTTATCTTGTTCTTGTAGCAAGCAATCGTCCATTCTTTATTTGCCGTACCATACAAAGAGTAAGTCCGTCCTCTCCAGATGGAGACGACGGGTCCAAAAATACTTGGTTAAGATTGTTTAAGACTGAAATCTATACTTTACTAAGACAAGCTTACACCCGTATATAAATACTGTATTAAAAAGTCACATGTGTGATTTAACATACATACAGCGCCATCTATGAAAGAGTTTGAAAGCAGGTTTTTGCTTTATTCTCATTTTTATTTCAAGCTGTTTTTTCATATTTTAAATCCCTGTAAATGATAACAGCATGTGAAAAAATAAGACTGAGGCCAAGAGTACCATAGTAGCCTAATTCGCTAGACACATCTTTTGAGTATCATAGATAATAAAAAAAATTAAACAGATATATTACCTACTGCCCATTTACAGAATATATACTTATTTAAAGTTTTTATTGTTTGATTAACCTAATAATATCCCATTCTATGATTTTAAGAGTTAGGAAATGGTTGTTGCTAACTTTCTACATCTTTAAGTAGATAAGCCACTTTGGCATTAAGTTTTTTTACAATAAATAAATAAAAAAGTGAAGCTAAAATGGTTATGAAAAATACAAAAAAGAACTTAAGATCAACAGTGCCCTTACACTTAATAATAATAATTACCAATATACTCATTTAATCACTAACAATTTCATCCCCAACATTCAAATCATTTCTTACTGACGCACTATCCCTGGTACTAGTATAAAACGGTGATACACCGGGGTATAAATGGTAAAAGATCTATTCAGATGTAAACTTTCTGTTAGTAATGTTAATTTTCAGCTTTTTTGTTGAAATAAAGTCATCTGTTGTCATTTTCATGATACTGAATGGATTGTTCTCTCTAGCCGCCTTAATAACATCCACCCTGAGTGGGAATGATAATAATATTTTTACTTTAGAACCAAAGAATTGAATTGAATAGTATTTTTAAAAACTGTTTCTTTTTCTCCACTGATCCAAAATCTTGATTACACGCAAGGTATGATTGCCCACGGACTGTGTAATCTGGGTAGGCAACAATATACTGGGAAAGAGCCGACATTTTTATATTTGGGTTCTGACCACCGGTCCACTGGTCTGGTCAGGGCACCACATAATTTGATACATACTGTAATAAAAAACAATACCAGTATTACAAAAAACCTACAAAGGTTTGAAATTTAAATCAAACTTTAAATCTGTATTTGTTAGATTTTATATTTTTATAGAAAGGACATAAGAAATATTAAAAAGTTTTTGCTTTTGTTATTAATATTTGAGTCATTTATTTTTAATATACAAGGGTTGACTTGTTTGTATTAGTGTACTGTTTCCTATACTCTTATTTTAGCTGTTGTTCTTTGTTGGTTGTGATAAATTACTTGCACATGAAATGTAAATAAACACCAAATTAAAATTAATGAAACTATAATTCCAGCTGTCATTCAACGCCTTTAGTAAAAAATTTGACAGCTGGTAGCGACCTCTAAATCTTAACAATTAAGAAAAATAAAGTGGTATATAATCAAATAAAAAGTGCCCCGGGCATAATTCAGAAGTCCAAAAATAAGAGCCACCCTATCATTTTGAGAATCATGTATCCTTAGGCAATAAGCCCAAAGCTGTCTGTATAGCAATGTTTTCATTACATCACAATCCTCCTGACGGGCTGACCGTTTTTTACCTATCTTAAAATTATTTCTAGCAGAATCAGCCTTTAAGAGATGTACTTTCCTTTGAGCGTCAAGTTAATTCTTTTTGCTAGGTGATTTCTTAGCTTCTATCTTTATTTTAAATTTTCACATTTTTAACATGAATCAGTTATAGGTGGATGAAAAGAGAGATTGAATTGCTCATTAAAGTTTTTCTGAACATGAAATTAAGTCAGGTGCTAAATAAATGCAGTTTGTGCTTTTATGCAAGCTATAGATTCATATTAGGAAATTTATTGATAGTCTTTGACTGTTTGAATTTTATGCTTTGGAGTTTTATCTGAGGGCACATGCTTTCCTCTTTGGTCTGGAGGATAGTTGGGTAAGTATATTTATTTTTTAAAACTCTAAATAATCACTGACACCAAAAAGCCTTTTAAAAAATTATTTGTAAATAGTTACCTACATGCAAGCCATTGGGAACTTGATTAACCCTTAAATATAAGCGCCTGGATTCAGCAGAACCAATATTGTTAACACACACAACAAGTATTTTTAGGCAATACCCTAACTAAAGAAAAAAGACAAGCAGATTGTAAGTTATAGTTTTCCATAGCTATTGAAGAGTAGGTATCTTTTGCTGATTAGGGAGATTTTTTTCATGACACTTTTAATGGCATTTACATTCCCAAGCAGTTTCAATTTGTTCAATTCAATTCAATTCTTAACAATTTGGCAACCAGCCGTCGATATGAGGCGACAAGCTAATACTGGCAGTATCATGTGATGGGATAGACACGGTATTATGATAGGTCAAAATGGAATTAACACTACCTACAAGTGGTGCGCGACTCAGTTACCTAAAACAATAAAACCTTACAGTTAGAACCATCACCGACAAAAAACAAACAAGGTTTAACCTGCTAGTGTTAGTATCATAGATTAATTTGTTTCCGTGTTACTATTACACCTTTAACATTAGCATAGATACTCCTCACCTCTTGACCGCTTCGTTGTCCTCACATCATCTTGTTTTGATGTTTCACCCTTTTTCTAGGTTTATGTAGAACGTCAATAGCTTCATTTGTATGATTTAGTGACTGGTTTTCATTCACATTTCACGTACAATTAATATTATTTACAGAAAATCTCATTTGAATTCAGCAGCACAAGCGGGAAAATTGCATGACTGACTGAAACTATTGACAGCCTAACTAATGTCATAGTGACAATAAAATTTTCAATTCTATAGTAAAACCAAAATAGCCTAGGTATTGTATACGGCGAATATTTAATTAATCACTTTTAGGCCTATCAGGTTCGATCAAAAATATCAATTTGGACTGTTGGATATCACTAACCATTGAGATATTACTACTACGTATAGAGAGGACATCCCAAACAACTTTTTTCCGCCTCCAGTTAGGGCTTTCTGCCCTAACTATTCGGACAAATTCGTGTAGGTATAACGAACGCTTGTCAGAACAATTAAATACGTTTGTGTTTACTGTTGAATATTTATCAAATATGCGTTCATTTGTGCTGAGGCACTGTTTGAACATTAATAAATCCTAGGGGTCACTCTTCACACCTAAAGTATCTATTTAACAAGCAATTTGTATTTAGGTATTACACCAATTTATCAAGTTTTTTCAAATTGTATAGAGTAAAAAAATATTAATTTGGAGCAGAAAGGACACTGCTAACGGATTTTGATTTTGGGTAGGTACAGTTTGATTAAGGATTTCGTAAGACAAGTTATAATGCTTAAAAAATACCTCCTTAACATTTCAGTTCCAAAATTCTTTGAAAAAATTTCCAGCAAAATACCTGAATTAAGTACCATTTTTTTTATCAATATTGATTTGCATAATTTTGTGTGTCCTAAATATTGAGGGTTTTAAAATTTTTTTTTCGTAAAAAGGCAGCAACAGTAATTAATTTATTACCCTCGCGAATGAAAAACGTGAAACGAAATTAAGGGCTGACAGTGAACTTTTAATGAAATCCAGAGCTTGTAATTTGGTTTAATATCAAACTTTTATTACCCTTGAGAAAGAATTGTATACATTGGAACTCTGTACTTACCATTGAAGTACTTATCAAGAATTATTGCTCTGAAAACCTAATTTATCTGTAGGAGAATCGAATAAAAATGCGTAGCAGAAATTATTCAGAGCCTACTTTTTACATAAATTCTTTAACTTTGTGTATACCTATTGTTATTAAGTAGTTTGTTTGGAGTTAATAGGATTGATTTATCTTATAATTCCTTTTTATAAGAGATAAAAGTTTTTAAATAAAATTTGGACTCGATTTTTTCTAAGTTGTACATACATAGGTACATAGTGATTTCTAACAGACTCTCTTAGATAGCGCAAGATAAACAGTTTAATACTTAGTTAATAAACAGTGAAAGTTTTAAATATCGTTATAAATAGAGTTTTAACAATGTTATATATAGTGATAGTTTTAAGATAGAATAGTGATTTAGGTAAGTATAAGGTATTTTAGCTTAATAGTGTTTGCTTCAAGTGTGAAATTCAATAAGATAATATTTTGATTCGTATTTGATTATCGTTACTATGTAAATGAATTTATCACCTGTATAATGGTATCACCCTAAGAGTTTCTGTCAAAAATGTAACTTTCTTCAAGATTTAGGCTCCCTATGGTTATTTTGGTCCAACATTTTCTAGGCAAACACCTTAGGTACTAAACTAGCTATAGACTGTTTGTTTTCGATTTTTGCGCATCGAATCAAACATACTCTACTTACACCTTTAGATACTACCTATAGGGTAAAGTTGCTTATGTTATACCTACCCCGCCAATATGTCGTCAAATATTTATAATTTGGGCCATCTATTGACGTCAACCTGTACTATTTAGTCGAGTGTGCAAACTTAAACAAGTTAAACGGTGGACCGTATTTTTTACAGTTTTCATAAAAATTTTGAACTCATTTGGAAGCAGGAATCTGATCCCAACCGTTTCTTTCTTTACTGACGTCTGTTATACCTAATCCTTATTTAGCAATCCTTTAGGCACACTCCAATGGTGTTTTTTTTTTGGGTTATAAGTATCATATTTTTAGTTTTAATCTCAGAAGACCCGGCTGCTTATGTCGTACCTATGCAAAATTCCTTACTTGTATGTAGACTTACAAAAGACTTAGGTATTACCTAAGATGTTTTAAAAGTAATTACTATAAAATTTATGTTGTGATTTTATGAAATTTATATTCATTTATAGTTTTTAACATGTAAATAAATTGTCGAAGAGACAATATGATAGTTGGAAACAGGAGGATATGGATGAACATAGGAATGGAAGATTGTCAATAAAGAAAACATGATCCAGTGTATAAAATGTAAAGGTTGGATAGATGACGTATGTGTTGGGGTTAAAAGCCATAGAAAAAAAATTGTTTGCGATATATGTATCCAAGCTCAATAATTTCTCAAATACCTGCTTTGTTTTTATAAGTAATATCTCATATTATTTTTTTTTCTTTATAATATTGTCGTAATTATGTTTAATTTGTAATTTTATACCTAAAGAAAAATTGATCTCAGACTGAATTGTTGTAATTTTACGTTGTTTCTGTGATCTCGAGTTATAAAGTATTTTTCTTTAAAGTTTATAACATGTTAACTTAAATCTACATACTTATATTCTAAGTACCTACAACTAAGGCTAGGTATATTATGTGGTACGACTAAGGAGAATAGGCGCATTCTTCGTACCGATGATAGCATATTGTTTTTAAAACGTTAAAATTTTTATTTTTGTAAAAGATTTTCGAATTCCTTTGATTGTTTATTAAAAGGCAACTGAATAAAGATCGGTATATGCAGAAAGTTTTGTTTTAATTCCATTGCACTATATATAATATAAAAATTCAGTGAAACTTTGTTACGGACTGGTAGAATCTTACAATGATTAAAAGTTGATAAGTAAGCATTGTTTTTAAATATTCTAATTTGTAGTTGCAATATAAGTTCTAGGTACGATTTGAATAGCTACTTAGTCCGGAAGATATGATGGAGTCCGCTAAGGCGTTATATAACATAGCTTTTGTCTTAAACGGTAAGTACTTACCTATACGATTTTTGACAATGATAAGTGTAGCTCAGAAAGCACGGAGTTTTTCACACACATCGTTAATATGAGGTTGCCAATTTAACCTGTGATCAATAACAAGTCCCAAGTAGGTATGTGTATCGACGAGTTCTATGTTTGGGCACTTACCTACAGCTCGATTTTTTGTACCTACTCTATGTATTAAATTGGCATATTTTGAAACATAATATTTTATGCAGAATTTTCCTGAAGTATTAATCTAATTACATTTATACTGTTTATATAACACTGAAACACTCATTTTATAAATACAAGTCTTTATTTAGGAAAAACCACAAAGCAGTTATTTACTCCGTGAGAAAAACATTAATATACATGATAAAATAAAATATAAAGATAAAAAAAGAGGAAAATGTGATAAATTCCGTATACTATATTTTTTTTTTACTTTACTTTGAATTTTTTGTTTATTCAAAATATGGCATAAGGGCACGCGATTTTAACTTTGCACGAATAAGTAAATCTATCTCTGGCTTTTTCTCTAACCACTTAAATTGAGGTGACCATCTTAAAACATAAAACAGGTGTGTTAAGATGTCTTCTAGAAGGATAATCCGGCAGCTTCATCATAATTTGAAAGTTTGATACTGTTAGTTCTTCCAATTCAGTGTCACTCATAGCTTTCAGCATTGGCGGATGGCGGATTGCGATTCACTCCATAGTATCATATCCGTGTAGTCACTGGTCTCAAAGTTTATTTTCGGAACTTTAAGTATTCTTATTCCAGTTGTTGCATGTTTTCTTGTAGAGATTATTCGCCATAGTCCTAGCTCTCTTATGTGTGGCTGGCTTCCATATAACATTGCTAATAAAAGGTTTTCAGGATGAGCAAATAATGAATTCCTTTGTGTAACTGGTTCTATAATCTTTTTTACATCTAGGCTCAATTTCTTTTCATCGAGAAAATGCAATCTTCAAACGGTATTTGTAGCAGTTTCATCGCAAGCTACAACAAATAATTTGTTCAAATTGATTTCGTTCTTTGTAAAAAACAAATGAATTGAATCTGTTATAGTTTTTCTTGTACCACTCAACGTAGTTATATTACTCAAATGACCCTGGTTCCACATTAAGGAAATGTATTCTTTGACTGCTATTAGAAAAAAAGTTTCTTGTCCTTTCTTCCATTGAAATAGATGTCACGAATTTGAGATGAATACTCTTGACTTTGAACCTCATCACGCATGCGTTCACTAGCTGTTCGAACTTTACTGCGATCTATAACAACATATGGCAATACTGCACTTACCTGCACTACCGCCGATCTATCAGAGATACCATAACGGTCACAGACTGTGACTAAACTAGGCAGTGAAAGCCTGTTTCACTGATTAGGCAGTTGTGGTAAAAAAGCACTTAAATTAGGAGTTTTTGAAGTTTCCTTAAAATTAATACATAAATAAATCAGATTTTCTTAAAAGAAAGTCATTATTAAAAGTAAACAAGGTGAATATTACTAAAAACAACAAGGTTGCTTTTAAGCATAGTACCCTCCACCTCTAAAAACCGACCAAGGCCTTTATCATGAAAACTAACTCAAGTGTTGACTCAGTACTCAAACAAGGTTTCGCAGATAACACTCCGTGGAATACTGAGTGATTTCTCACAATTTAAAGTTCCTAGTCCTTAATATAAACTGTTAAAACGTAATCAAAGTCATAATACACGATACACTTTGAAGAAGATCTAATTTAATATTGTATAAAAAAAATAAGATGGCTGAGTTATACGTACTTGGAATTGACCTCTTTTTTTAATCCTTCGTAATGGTTTTATAACTTTATCATAATAAGATGCAAGGTAGTTTGGTTCTTTTTTGTATACAGAGGAGTTGGCATCTTTAATTTTTTTTATATAGTTCTTTTTTATACTTAAGATGGTAAAGTTATCTCATCAATCATTTATTCTTTTATGATGATCACTGCGTTTTATCTCCTATGATGTTGGTAGGCTTGATGTAATTGTATCATAACAAGTATCATTTATTGTCTTTTTATGTTTGTGGTGTAAAGAAGGATTCAAATGTTAGGAGTATTATTTATTTGTTTTTCATGTGAGACATAGATTATTGGACAAGAGATTATGTCTGATTATGACCATTTGCCGGTGAAAACACAGCGAGATATATTTTTGTCCTAAATGTTGCTATAAATTGTACATTTATGGAACGAAATAGAATATTTTTTCAAACAAATATATCTAAGTTGAAATCAATAGATACACCAAACTACTTAAATGGAACTTATAAGCGATGATCACGGCGACAAAATAAACCAGATTTTTCTTTAGGGGAAGGGTGTCTTCGTTGTCACAAGCACCTACTAGTTGTCACAAGTGAAATATTTTGAAAACTAACAGGATTACTATTTAAAACTTTACAATTCAAATTTTGTTTCCTAAGCTTTGGTGTGATCTAAATAAATAATAAATAAAAACTTTATTGCCAGTAAATAAAATACCTACTTACAAATTAATACAGTAAAACAAGTATTACAGTGTAACTTAAAACTAGAGAATACAAAAAAATTAATACTGTTTGTCACTACTTCCTAAAAAGGAACGATCTAATACGATTTTGCGATAGGATTTTAATTGAAACTACAGGACATTGTCGATAATTGTATTGATCAAATTAACGCACTACTGATCTCATGTCAGACTAGGATATGATCGAACTTGAGTGAATCATTAAATAATGGCGTTCCGTAATCAATATAATATATAAAACTGTTCCGTTACTGACTGAGTTACTGAGTGACTGAGTGACTGACAGACAACGTACAGCCGTAACTACTGGGCGTAGAGAGCTGAAATTTAGAACATAATTTTTTTAGGGGATGTAGGGGTGCACTAAGGAAGGTATTCCCGAAATTCCCACGGGAACGGGAAATATAGGACTTTTTAATTTGTATGAAAAATCTTATTCCTTGAGTGCACAGATGTGATACTTACTTAGTATAAAGGTTCTTCAATAGGTATCTGATTGTATTGTAAAAGGAATTCCCGAAATTCCCACGGGGTCGGGAAAAATAAGACTTTTATGTTTATGCGCCTACGAAGTTGCAGGAAAAAGCTCTTATCCCATAAGACGAAATTAGGTGTGATTTTACTTCACCGCCACTAGAGTTATTGCATGTATGCAAATGATTGCTCTAAAACGTTATTTAAACGTTAAATTGTTGTCTAAAGCATTCGCGCCAGGTCTCAGACTCGGACGTAGGTAAGTAAAGTACATAGTTACAAAACTTTATTTATTTATAGGCAATGTTAGTGAAATAAAATTGATTTTTTATTTACTTTTTCTCTTTGACCTCAAACTATCACGTCCTCGAATTCCGAAAGTGTACCCACCAGTCACCTTGTATATCCTACGAATTGCTTGGAAATTTCAGTGTATTGTTTGTATCTAAAATGTTCGATATAATTTTGCAGTTTACATCGTATTGGGTTAATATTGGTATAGTGCTAGAAATATCTTCCCCGCGAATATTTCTAGTTTCATTGTTATTTTTTAATGGTCTACAACAATTAAGAATAAGAAAATTATTACTTAAAACCGTTATGATAAAAAATATGTGAATAAAATAAACCTTTTCTATTTCCAAAAAATAGTCTAAAAATACGACGGCTTTGTAAAGTAAAATAAAAACTTCAAAGGTTTCCTAATATGATTTCAACAGGTTACATTAAGTATTGAGTTGATATATTATTTACTGATTACTTATTCTTTGGCGGCCGGGCGCTTCCTTGCCCGACAAAATCAAGAAATGCATTAAATAATATAATAATTACTAACGCATGAGTAACACCTTTATCCTTGTTTGTATTGCGACTTGTATTTTTACACCCCCGAAATGAAGAAGACAGCATAATTAAGTCCTTATGTAAATATTTTAAACAAAATAATCTATGTGAACGTGCACCACAAGCTCATTAGAGACTGTCACAAGACTTGTGCATGCACCTCTTTCAGTAATTACAATATTTCGTTAGTACTTTGTACTGAAAGGGCGCATCTATTGATTTAAATCTTTGTATAAAACCATATCAAACATGAATTAACCTCAAAGTGAGACACATCACAATCATTTTCATTTATACATTACACAAACAATAAAATATTTTAATACAAACATTAATTTACTTAAAATAACGTCTAATAGTTGAAATCCGAAAACCTACCTAATCAAAATATTCATACCACCGTAAATTGTTCTGATAACAAGATACTAAAATCATATTACTACCTATTTCAACGCGGTTTCACTAGTTTTAAAGAGAATATTCTCGATTCACAAAACAATAGAAAAGTAGGTATCAGAAAAAGATGCAACTTAGAGCTAAAACAGTATTAGTTAAAAAAACCTTGAGGTTTCTACAATAACAAAACGTCTTAAGTTTTAACAAGAATATTCTAGTTTTAGATACCTACAAATCATTATTCAAAAACATTATCCATAGATCAATTTCACCCTCCCGCCCCTGTGACTTCATTATCCAAGCGCCACAAAATAGCAAAGTTGGCTAATAATCCAGTATACCAACCTTTAGTGTTGTCCAATATAAGAATCCAGTATCTTCTTTGGTGTAGCCAGACTCTAGTAGGTACTGCCATAATATAAAAAGTTTGCAAAAAAATCTAGTGTTCAGTTTCATTAGGCAGAATCTATATAAGGTACTTCTTTATTAGTTCATGGTTTAGTAGTACCTATGGTAATTTCGTATATTTTCGTCGTTATATTGAAAAAGAAGGTTAAAAATCAATGACTCGTCATAGGTAAAAATCTTCTTCTAATACTAGATGCTCTGAAGAACAAACCTATGGAACTGCCCTAAGCATGTACTTTTGTTGTATACCTACGTAAACAAATCGGGTAACAGACATGGCGGATTAGGGATGGATGTGTCGATATTTTTTTAATGTCGATAATTATCTATAAGTTGTTTCTTAAACCTGCCGGAGAAACCAATACAAGATTTCGCTGTTTTGTAACAACCTTAACTTCGGGTCGGGTTAACATAGTCATTCACTTCCGAATGACTTTAATCGTATTATCTCATTAATTATCAAATGTGTTCGGCTGAAATTTTACTGATAACGACTGAACTAAACAACTAATTATTGACATAACATTCGGTTCATATATATACAGGCTAATCGGTGACCAAATAACACCGCGCGCATCATGACCGTGATCGTAATCGATATCGATAAAAAAAATCTCTCGACGGCACTTCCACATGTAAACAACACGGGATAATAAAATGGCGTCATTCGGCAGCAAAAGTACATTGAAAATATTGACGACGGTACTGACAAATACAGTGTTTACTGACAAACACAGATTTTCATACGCAAGAATATTCGTGCGAGAAAGAGACATAACTATTTTGTCGTCCTATATCAAATAGATTTTTTAATTCTTTTCCATATGTTTGTTCTTCTGAGACTAGATGTAACGAAACGTATTGTACTGTACCCATTAGCGGACACTGACATTTAGTTAACTGTCAGTATAGTAGGAAAAAAGATCTTTGAAGGAGTCTTGTTACTAAAGCCGTGTATTAACTTATGCGACGATTTAATTTCGTGTATTCTCGATGTTATATTGAAAAAATAAAATGGGTATAAATCAATGACTCGTCATTGGTTAAAATCTTCTTCTAATACTAGATGTAACAAAACGTATTGTCGGACAAGGATCTTTTGGCGCGTGGCTGAAATTGTAACAAACCACCGTCTTGGGAAACGTCACTTCATGACTTTCATACTTTGAAATTCAATATAAAGATATGAAATACGACAAAATTTACAAAATGTGGGCTCGCTTATTGTAGTTATAAAATTTAAGAAGTTGTTTTCAGAAAGAAAAACAATTTAACGTATCAATAAACCTCTTTTAAGAGTAAAGAACCAAGTCGCCTCTGCAATGTTTACATATGGCCTTTACCCTGTATACTTTGAAAAAAAAAACTTATATTTTCTTGCTTAATCTTCTGTTTTTATCTTCAACCTGTGTTTTTGTAGCGCTAACGTTTTTCTCAAAGTTTACATGACTTGCCCTTTTGTAGTAGGTACATAAAATGAAATAATTTCTGTATTCTAACATGATAAAACTAAAAGTTTATGCATTCATGTTTTTCCCTGAGAAGAGGGAAATTATACTGAATGGTAACCCTTATTTCACCCTCACGCCCCTCTGACGTCATCATCCTAGTGCCTAAAAGCCTTGTCGGACTGTAGATGGAATTGAAGTCTAAATGAAATGAAAAATGTGTAAGTCGTATCTATAAAATCAATGTAAATAAAAATACAAAAGATTTAATCACAATATACACAATATACGAGTTAAATATATATCAAATATAATCAAATTAATCATAAGTTTTGACAAAAAATACACATGACTACGAACCAGTCTTTAACGTATTATTTAAACCAAACTAATCAATCTACCAACTAGCACTTGCCAGCAAGGGCCAGCTTGGTGAATTACGGCCTATACCTTCTCGTTGGTCGTCGGGAGATTCATAGCCCTGCAGTGGGCTCATTACAAAGAGTTGTGATGATGATGATGAATCAATCTACCTTACACGCCTTATTAAAAAAAAAATGTTTTAGGTGATAGTACCTTAAGGCTAGCGAACTCTCTTCATATAAGGACACCAGCAACGGTGGTGTATTTCGGATAAGCTTAAAGAGCTAGTTCCTTTAGAGTATTATTAAGAGTTGCGGGCTAAAACGTATCGATATTAGATATATATTTTTAACACCAACTTCAAGTTTCATCATTTGAAATCCAATTAAAATGTGTACATACATACATTACGTCACGCCTGTATCACTTATGGGGTAGGCAGAACACCAGAGGCTATAAAACCATTTGATGTCTCCATTGAGAAATACCCTACCTACCCTAAAGTGTACGGACGTGTTTTATTTCGCTCTAACTAAAAGTGATCAATAAATTAGTAAAAAATGGATTGCAGTGCTTGTGGATCAACGATAACAACTAATAACTCATACATGAAATGTTCAAATGAAAAATGTTTCAAAAAATATCATCTGAGCTGTTTGGTCATAGCTCAAAACGAATATGACCGTTACTCACAAAACTACGTAGACCAATGGATATGCCCTGAGTGTATTTGTTCAAAACCGAAGCAAATACAGGATAAATCTTCCACCCCGGCACGCTCGGGGAGAGACCAGGAGCTCCTTAAAGAGTTATCTCCGAGCTGTTACGTTGATAAACATCGAGGTAGCAACCGGGGCAAATATTTAGAAACGGAACTTACCGAAAATGATTCGACAATCCTCGCCGAATTGCGACTATTTAAAACAGAGGTTATATATCGATTGGATAAGCAGGCAAGTGTGATATCCAACTTACAAAAAATGTGTAACAACACCCAAATTGAACTTCAATCATTACACAAATATACCAAGACACTAGAAGCCAAGCTAGCCATATTGGAACCGTTTGAACGCAAGGTTAAAGTTGCAAATAGTCAGAATCTTCATCGCGAACCTTTACTGAAGCATACCAAGAATCTATCGTACGCATCTACATCAAAAAGCGACACTGATCTAACTACGAAAGAAACATCGTCGAGCGCGGCTCAAGCTACACTGGCCAAACCGGTTTCCAGCGCAGCCCCGCCGAGCGCCAGCGCAGCCCGAGCAACGAGTGACGTCACGATAACACCAGTGGCTAACCGCGCGGGAACGTTTGAAACACTGATTAAGAACGGGCAGTATACTGAGAATAATGTGGAAGGAAATAATAAGGAATGGACAACGGTTCAGAGTAGAAAAAATAAACGTTATATGACCGAAGTAAAAAAAGGACAAAACGCCTCCACGAGTGATTTGAAGGTCACGGAAAAGAAAAAACACCTACATGTTTGGCGTTTACATACAGATACGACATCAGACCAAATTATTTCCCACGTCAAGAAAGTATGCGGCAGCGATATACAGTTAAACGTCAATAAGATCAAACATAAAGTTCCAAGAGATTATGCATCCTTCATAATAGGTATAGGAGAAAGTGGTTATAATAAAATATCACAACCGGAGACGTGGCCTATGAACGTAGAATTCGGTGAATGGATTCATCATTAGCGATTTATTACCAAAACGCGAGAGGTCTAAGGACAAAGCTAAACCAGTTTAAGGCGAATTTGGAATCGTCAGAAGCAGATTTATATGCAGTTACAGAGACAGGATGCTGTAGTTCTATTGAAGATGCAGAAGTTATACCACCGGGTTATCAAATAATTCGGTGTGACAGAATGGACGGAAGAAAGCAGGGAGGCGTGTTTCTCGCGGCAACACGCAAGTTTGAGCTACGACAGGTGACGATCCCGATCGATAACTTTAACATTGACGCCTGTGTGTTTGAAATGGTTTGTGCTAAAGTTTATAACAATAACACATTTATATTTTTATGTTGTGTAGTGTATATACCACCAAAGAGCCATGAAAGTGAGTATATGCTATTATTTAGAATAATCGAACAACTATGTTTAAAATACAAAGAAATAATTGTTATTGGCGACTTCAACCTTAAATCTAGTAATAATAATGTATTAAATTATTATGAATGTTTTCTTACGTTTTGTGAATTGGTTCAAAGAAATGAAGTGCCTAATTTTAGGGGTGATAAGTTAGATTTAGTGCTGTGTACAGCCGGGGCTTGCAATGTGCGTGTAAGGGAGGCGGACGAGGCGCTTGTAGCGGTGGACGCGTATCATCCGCCGCTTGCGGTCACGGTCGAGTGCCGATGTCGTTCGACGAGTCGCAGGTACACTCGACCACGCAATGGAATTTTAATAAAGCTGACTTAATTAATTTATATTTAGAAATTGACATGATAGAATGGAATAATATTTATGACATAACGGAACCCATTGACGCCGTCAATTATTTTTACGACATTATTTACCAAAAAATTGACATGCACGTTCCTCGGAGAAAAACGTCTAAGACTGTAAGTAGGAATAATTATCTAGTATGGTACAATGCCGAATTAATACATGATATTAAATTAAAATCTAATCTACACAAATCCTACAAACGTTTTAAAAGGGCAGAAGATTACCGACTATTCTCTGAGCTTAGGTCAAAGATAAAAATAAACATTAAATTAGCTCATATAATAATTGCTTTATTTGCTAAAATTTTTACATTCAAGTTACACTTTATACTTACTTACTAATAAATGGGTACAACATTAAACTTAATGTATAACAAAATTAATGTGCTCTAGCTCCCACACTAGGATAACCTGTGTCGTGGGTAGCTAGTTTTATCTGTGTTCCTGTTTATAATTAAATGAAAGTGTACGTATGAGTGTAAAGGCATTCAAAGTAGATATGTAGGTAATGTATATTTGTGATGTGTATTATTTATAAGATATTATTATGCTCTCTGTTTCGTCGTAATTTTGAGTAAGTAACCATTTTTTTATGACACGCCTGCAGTAAAATTTTGTTTTTGATACAATGTTTAATATTTTATTGATTTTATTATATAGATAGGGCCCCATGTATAGAAATGATCTTTTCCCAAACTCAGTCCTTATGGATTTAATCTCAAATTTTATGACACGCTGTGAACGACATTGTGTAGTTATGTTCTGTACGGCTTTTTTATGAAAACGGAGTACAGTAGCATATATAAATAGCTGTCTTACAGTTAGTAGCTGACTTATTTGATATAGTTGCTGGGTTGAAAATCGACGTGGTTTCTGAAAGGCCACCTTTATAACTGCACGTTGAGCACGTTCGACTCGAATTAATTTACTTTTACATGCGGCTCCCCATACCGGTATACAGTAGCTTATAACTGATTCACAAAGCGCTGTATAAACTAGACGGATAGTTTTTTCATCACCGACGACAGCCAGTCGTTTCACTATATGGAGCAGTTTTCGAAGTCTGCTTCTCACTGTGTCCAGTTGTTTGTCCCAGGATAATTTTCTGTCAATCGTTACTCCAAGATATGTAATATTTTCTACCTCTTCCAGCATACTGCAATGACAGTTATTTAGGTCATTATTGCAGTCATGTAAGATGATCTTTAATTTCGCACGTGGCACTGTTTTTTCAGATATTCGAAAATTTAGGACCTTTGTTTTTTCTTTATTTAAGGTCAACAAGTTATTTTGCAGCCAACTTGCCACCACAGTTAAGCCATTTCTGCAAACCTCAACAACCTCAGACCAGGATTTGCCGTAAAAAAGTATAGCAGTGTCATCAGCATATGTAAAGATTCTTGCTTGTAGTAACTGTAGTTTGCAAAGGTCATTAATATATACCAGAAACAGGGTGGGTCCAAGAACGCTGCCCTGTGGTACACCAAAATCAACAAAGTTGTGATCACTGCTAAAGTCCGCTACCTTTGTGCATTGTTTTCGATTTTCTAAATATGATGCAAACCACTTGTTGGCTAATCCTCTAACCCCATATCTATCTAACTTTTTCAGTAGAATAGGTCTTGATACTGTATCAAATGCTTTCGCCAGATCTAAGAACACCCCTATGCAGTTATTTTGCTGATCTAGGTTTTCAGTAATAGTGTTGACCAACTCAGTAACAGCATCCTCTGTTGAGGTGTTTCTTCGAAAGCCAAATTGATTAACAGCAAGTAGGGAACTTTTTTCGAGATAATTTAAAAGCCGTTTGTTAACTACTTTCTCAATTATCTTTGACAGGGTTGTCAAGAGTGATATGGGTCGATAGTTCGATGATTCCAACTTATCACCTGCTTTATAGATGGGACAAATGGTGGCAATTTTTAAACAATCTGGAACCTTGCCTAGAGACATACTGAGGTTACAAATATGTGAAATAGGTTCCGCTAATACCTGTTTATTTTTTATCAGCATATTATTACAGATATTGTCATAGCCTGGAGCTGATTTTGCCTTAAGGCTACTTATAATTTGAATTATTTCATTTAGGCTAGTGGGCGCAAAAAAGAAAGAACTGACTGTAGAGGAAACCGGGAGAATTTCTGGGAGTGATTTTGCTAACTCTTCTTCTGTTTGACCAATTTTGTTTAATATTTTAGTTGCCAGTATTTTACCAATAGATGAGAAATATTCATTTACCACATTAAGAGATTCAACTTTATTTGATTTAATTTTTAGTAATTCTTCGGAGTGTACTTTTTGGGTCTTAAGACCGCATATATTTTTGATTGCTTTCCAGGTTTCTTTTGAATTACCATTGCATTCTTTGAGAGTTTTTCTTTGTTCTTCATGTTTTGCGTAATGGATAATATTATTGCATATATTTCTATATCTTTTATATTTGTCTTGTAGGTCTTTGTCTGTAGGGTTCTTCCTTGTTAATGAGTGTAAAAGATCTCTTTTCCTTGTACATGAAAGCAACCCTTTAGTCATCCAGGGCTTAATGATAGAACGCGAGTAAGATGTATAGGTAACTGTTGTGCATTTTTCTACAGTGTTTTTCATAATTTGGTTAAAGTTTGTTATACTCAAATCAATATCTTGTGTATCTATAACTGTACTCCAATCTTGTTTATCTAGGGTAGTTTTTAACAATGCGTTATCAATATTTATTTTCTTTTTTGGTTTCCTAATGTTTTTAGGTAAACTAATGTCTATGCTGCTAAGAACAGCAGCATAATCCGTTATGTCATGGTCACATACAACTACATTAGAGCATTTATCCGTTTTTATAAACGCATGGTCAATACATGAACGGTCATGAGTAGTAAAAGTATGACCTTTGATAAACCCATGGTGTGATAGTAAGTCAATGTAATATTCAGCGTTGTTTTTTTGATTTGAAGTAGCCGTAGGTGACTGCAACAAAATATCAATATTTATATCTCCGATAAGAATGCATGAATTACTTTTTGATTTAACAATATAGGTGTTTAGTATGTTTTCTAATGAGTTCAAAAACTTGCTTATGTTTTGAAATGACGGTGATCTATATAGAGCGATGACAGTAACAAGATTTTCAATATTTATTAAAAGGCAATTGCAGTCATTAAACGTAGGTTCTTTAATAGAACAATTAAGACCAGCTTTGCAGAAAACAACCAATCCATCGTTTTGGTTCAGATAAACTTTAGAACAGTTATAAATATAATTTGGCATTGTGAATTCTGGAGAATCTTCACTTATGCGGCATTCTGTTAATATAATTAAATCTGGCATAAATCCTAATCTAGATAAAAATAATGTAAAAGAATCTAAGTTTTTATTAATGCTTCTTATGTTTTGTGTGACCACCGTAAAACTACTTGATGTTTATAAAGATTTGGTTTGCATTGTTCTGGGTGGCTAACTTTGTAGCTTTGTATTAGAGTTGTATTGTCTAGATCCTTTAGAAAAATATTAGTTTGTGTAGCCATTTATAAAAAGTTAAAATTAATGGTTTTAAACAGTACGTTGCAATATAATGTTTGTTATTTGTGTGAGTATGGTTGTGAGTGTGGTTGAGACTGTGAGTATGAATGTGAAATTTGTAACAGGAGGATCGATAGAAGAATGTAGTGCGTGTGTATATCATATTTTCTTTATAAAATGCCATTATTTTTACAATAATATTAAAACATGAAAAATCAGTGTTTATAAATAAGCAGTTGAAGAACAAAAAAATATTAAAATTAAAAATAAAGTTAGAAAAAAATACTGTGAATACCAGTCATTGTGAAGATTTTTCTAAATTACTAGTTTTCTTCAGATTCTGCAAGTGGTCTTCATCCTTTACCAAGATATAATTGTCACCGTCATACTTGCGAAGAAAAATTCTTCCACCGGCAGTCCAACAATACTTATAGTTCGCTAGTTTAGCAAAATCACGGGCTAGGAAGAAGAGTCTCTTTGTTTTTGCGTTCAAATAATCAGATACATACAGTTTAGATTCCTCTCCATTAAGTCCGAGATGTCCCGAGTTAAGGTGGCTCGGATTTTTATCCTTATTGTATGATTTGATCCTTTTTATCACATTGTTCTTAATTAATGTGTTAGATAATTCTATTACCAGTGGGGTCTTTGTCTCGTCTTTTCTGGTTGGTAATCGGAAGACGTCCTTAATATCGCATGGCTGAAACTCTATTTTGAGCTTAGTAAGTAAATTGGTAGCCATATTAAAAAGATCTGTGAGTGTTTCTTTTGGTCTCTTTGGAACACCCCTAACTTCTATACAGGTTTTGCGCAAAATTCGATCCAAGTTATTAATTTTCTCACCCATGTCATCCAGTTGTAATTGAACTTCTTTTTTATTTTTCTCTAGGGAAGTTATTTTCTTATTAATATCAGCAATATCCTTGTGAATATAATCTAGAGAGGCTTCCATATTCGCACTTGTCTTTTGGATATCGGCACTTTGTGATTTTAAAGCCACAATATTCTTTTCAAGTTGGTTAAGTTTGTGGTCTTGTTTTTCCAATAAGGCTATAATTTCATGTTTGAAATCATCCATGTAATCCTCAGTTAGATGTGTAGTGCTATGGGATTCCACCTTCTTCGACCTTTTTGTAATGTTAGAGTTACCTGGATTCATTTTAGTTTTCTTTGTGATTTCCTGATCTGAAACTGGTGTTTGCGGTGGGGATCGCTGCATTGCGTAGTATGAAATTGATTAACGTGATTGTAATATATTAGCTATAGTTCTGGAGCCAAAAGATAGGTGGCGCTAACGGCTATTCAAATAATGGTTGAGATAGTTATATGTCTCTTGACGTCGTAGTGTAATACTCTGTGCTTTGTTTACTTATATTTTGTTTTTAGAATTGTTTTCTTTTATTTATTTTGATTATAACACTTTGATTAGAGTTATGATAAACACTTACTTCATCTTTTATATGGGGACAGTAGCTATACTCATATGGGTAATATCTTTCTCACTTCCAAAGTTTTCAACAAGCTGTTCCAAAATTGCGTTGCGTAAAATTTCATCAAATTACAGTCGCTGGTCTTCAATAGAACTTGATCCCGTTGTAAATATACTTCAAAAAACTTGGTATTTCGTTTATATAATCAGTAATTACACTTTAACTCAATTAAAAACATGGAAAAGTTGTTTACTAGTCAGTGAGAACACAGAGTATGATGAAACTTACGTCCAGCGAATTCAAAGTACATTTCCCGTGGACCCAAAATTGTTTTGGGCATACACAAGGTCAAAAAAAGGTGTCATGAATAGAAAAAACGTTACGAAGGATGGTAGGATCCTCTCGGAGCAGGAATGTGCCAAGGAGTTTGCGGAGTATTTTCATGCTGTGTATAGAACTGAGCCGGCGGTACTAGACGCGGGCGCAGCGGCGGCGGCGGGCGGCGCGAGCAGCGCGCGCGTGCACATCGCACAGTTCGCGGAGCAGGAGGTAAGTGCGGCGTTGTTGCGTCTCAAACCAAAGCGCTCGACCGGTCCAGATGGAATACCACCCTATATTCTGAAGGATTGCCGGTCGGTTTTGACGAAACCATTACGACATATATTTAATTTATGCTTGAGCTCTTCATACTTCCCGGAATGTTGGAAGGTCACTAAGGTGGTACCTGTACCAAAAGCGGGGGGAGATTCGGACGTCAGCAGTTTCAGGCCTTGCGCGGTGCTTTCATCACCACCGAAGGTATTTGAAACCGCCATACACCAGACTATGTACGCACAATTGACGCCCCAGCTGACCGATTGCCAACATGGGTTTAGACCAGGGAAAAGTACCTCGAGTAATTTACTCGATTTCATGTCATACGTGGTACCATATGTTGATGCAGGTCTCCAGGTGGATGCAGCCTATTTTGACTACAAAAAAGCTTTTGACTTAGTGGACAACGACATACTACTGTCAAAGCTAGCCAGAGTGGGCTGCACACCTCAGCTGTTGAATTTTTTTGCTGACTACATGAGAGACCGCCAACAGTATGTAGAATATGCAGGCCACAAGTCGGAGTGCTACTTTACCTGGTCAGGAGTCAGCCAAGGTAGTAACCTGGGACCACTGCAGTTTGTTGTCATGATTAATGACCTACCACACGTCATAAATCACGCCAAGTGCCTCCTTTTTGCAGACGACCTGAAGCTAATACTAAAGGTAGAAACTATTGATGACTGCACTTGCCTCCAACAAGACATAGAAAAGGTGGTAGCGTGGAGTCACGATAACAAGCTGCAATTTAATATTAATAAATGCAAAACCATGACATTCAGCCGTAAAAGCGATCCCATACGACATGAATACGTGGTGCAGGGAGTACAGGTGCAGCAGGTGAACACCATACGCGACCTGGGGGTTCAGTTTAAAGATGACTTGTGGTTCCGGGAGCACATTATTGATGTTTGTAAAAGAGCCTTCCGATGTCTGGGGTTTGTGCTTCGGCAATCGGCGGACTTTACAAATATTAGTGTAATCGTAACACTGTACAATGCCCTGGTAAGATGCCACCTCGAATTTAATTCTGCGGTATGGGCTCCACATGAAGCTAAATATAGTATCATGTTGGAGCGCATACAGAACAAGTTTACTAGGTTCCTGTACAAGAGGCTTTACGGGGTGTATCCATTTTACCCCTTGATGTACCCAACGCTGTTTGTGCTGGGTATGGTTGGGTACAACCAGTTGGAGGCTAGGAGGGATCCAGCGGTTGTCACTTACTTGCTACAGGTCATACGAGGCAAGGTACACCACCCAGACTTGTTACAGAGCGTGAATTTCTGTGTGCCGGACAATTACGTCCATCGCCGGCGCCGGCCGCGCTTATTAGTTATGCCGCGAGGCAGGACTAACTTGATGCAAAAAGCACCCCTCACTCGCGCACTGCAAACTTTAAATATAGTCGCGGATCGACTAGACTTGTTTACATGTTCTTTGAACGAATTCACAAATAGCACTATGCATGTTATATGTTATGAGTAGGCAGTTGTAGTTTTAACATTGTAATTTAATTATTTGACATGGAAAATCAGGGACATTATTGAATTATTATTAGGGTTATTTGTTAGTATAAGGTATTTTAATTTAATCTATTTTAATGTTATTGACATATTCTGAGACGATATATTGAGTATTTATTAGATATTCATTGAATTTAATTGTATTTTTACTTGTAAATAATTTGGTATTTTTCTATGTTTAGTTTGAATAGAATTAGAAAAGTTAATTTCATATAAATGTTGACAGCTCCATCGCATTGGAATCATTCGGTAAAGGTGGATGCTATGATTTTGTAATAAATAAATAAATAAATAAATAAATGTCACGTTTGATAAATTTAGAGGCATTATGCGTAATGATGGATAGAGACTATTACAGTGACAGGGGGTCAGGCAGTTGCCCATAAAAGAAAACCTCCAATAAAACATCTGAACCTTTACTGACTAGAAGTTTGCCCGGGAAGAGAAGCAGCTGACACATTCTATGTTTTTCCTTTGCTTCCAGTCCAGCATTTTAACGACACGTTATAAAATTAGATTCAAACGTCTTTTACTCAAAGTACACTGTGTCTAAAACATTCTTATTTACAACATGTTGTTACCTGTTTGAAAAGTAATGCAAAATATTCTGTTTATTTTCGTTCACTAGGACACAGTTTGGGTATTGTTTGGCAAAAGATAAGGAAGATCACATCAAACAGAAGATGTTTGTGTATATTTTAGGCTTAAATAACAATGTCTTTTTTGATGTTCATAACGGCTAGCTCCATCAGAGCTGTTAGATCATATAAAATATTTACTTAACCCAATAATCTTTGTTGCTTTAATACTTTAAGCAAAGCACTTCAAGCTATGTCGGACATGTAAATATAGACATGTAGCAAACTGTTCTATTTTTAAATTCTCTATCCAAAGCTCGCTGTAGCGTGGTGAGCAGTGGCTGTGGGTTCGATCCCAGCATGAATAATGTTTATAAGGTCTTAAATAAAATGCCATCGATTACTAAAACCAGCGTTTGACCTTCGGCTTAGCTGATGTAAATGTGAATAAGGTATAATATAATAGATAGCGCACGGGCTTCGGAAGAACTAGCATTATAAAACATTGCCGGAAACCATCACCGCGGAGCGGTAGTATTTAATGGTATAAAAAATATTTGACTTTGGCGATGGGGTAAATCTGTATGCCTCGGACGCCAGTGGTTGCTGGTTCGACTCCCGCACGGAACAAGAAAATAAATGTTCCGTATCTGGGTGTTTATCTATTGATGTACCTATTTATATTAAAGGTTCCCCCCTAGTTCGCTACATGGTATCCCATAACACAAGCCATGCTTACTTTGGGGCCATATAGTTGGTGTGATTGTCTGGGGATTTTATTTATTATATTAATGACAGATGGAAGGAGTCTTATGTATGACCAAGCTGCAGTCGCTCGGACTTGTAGAATTGTAATACAAGTTTATCCAGGGGTGGTGGGGCTATTCTACGGCGACCATACACGGACACTTTGTTATAATTTAATATTTAATGTTATATTTTCATGATTATTACGATTCTAATTTAACACAACTGATAATTCGATGCTACTGGATGCTACTGGCTTGCGACTGGGTGGGCTCGGTCTCAGGGACTTGAACCTAGGACCTCTCAAGTCGCAGCCGAACACAAGCTTACATCTAGTTTTAGTTCCTAATAAAACAATTAAATCCTCTTAATATGTTAGTGAATACATATGAAACTTTTATGAGGTAAAATACATATCTACGTAGCTAGATAACTATATACCTACACCACTATGTAGAGGACGGTATTCATGAACACTGCCAATATTTTCTATCTAAATTTCAAAACTAATTGGATCACGTTTTTGTTGAAAAATTCCGGCAGGTCTACATGTACCTATTCGTGATTAAATTTTTGTCTCTATTGTCAACAAAATTGAAACTATATTTTTCACTATATTTTCTATTTAAACAAGGCGTATAAAAGAACAGAAAAAAAACTATAATTATTTGTTATTACGTAAAAAGAAACGTTTTTATTCATTCACCCGCTATACTTGTGTTCTGTACTTTAGTAAAATGAAAAAGTTAAAAAAAATGTTATTATTTTATTTACTTAGTTATAATATTCTCTGGCCCGTCTGAGGCCCGTGAACAGGCTCAAGTCGTCAATACATTCGTTGTATCCATGGAGAACTGTCAAATAATCTATACCCAGTAGGGTTCAAGTCTAAGTAACCTTTTAGATAGCCATGGACCTCAATCTGAGGCTCTTAAATGACATTGAGGTCAATATTAGAGCACAATGAAAGGCTTCTGCGATAAATAAAATAAACAAAACTTTATCATTTTGTGGTGTATGAAGCTTGTAGGTAGACCGAGAAATGTTTGTAACTATGGATATGTAGGTACTTGTGATTATTCGGATTAAACGTCTCGAATGTACAACTGTGTTTCCTTACTTATCCCGTAGAAATATAACAGTGGCAACGAATTGTGGTTTATAACGTGTTTTAAAACTACTGAGGACCTATTTACGCGTCTGTATAAAGAAAAATGTCGATCGGCAAGATATCAGAGTTCGACATGAAGAACGGGGTATGGTCATCGTACGCGGACCGACTTGAAATGTATTTCAAGGTCAACGGCGTCAAGGACGATATGAAAGTGCCTATCATGATTTCGGCGATAGGAGACGAGGCATATGAGCTGCTGGTAACCCTAGCTAGCCCGAGGAAACCAGCGGAAATATTGTACACCGAAGCAAAGGACCTAT
The DNA here is from genome assembly GCA_944452665.1 of Stenoptilia bipunctidactyla. Lineage (NCBI taxonomy): Eukaryota > Metazoa > Arthropoda > Insecta > Lepidoptera > Pterophoridae > Stenoptilia > Stenoptilia bipunctidactyla. The sequence goes on along the minus strand of OX101745.1, from coordinate 6,412,497 downwards.
TACGTCATCACCTATAGCCCAGTCCGTTGGTGCTCGCAGAGAGATATAGGTTTCGACAAAGGCGGCAAAAACAGGAGGAAAAAGTTTGTGAATATGTGGCGGAGTTAAAAAGACTAGCACGCAACTGTAAGTTCAGTGATTTAAGTGAAAATTTACGGGACCAGTTCGTGTGCGGGTTGAGGGCTGACGACACCCGACAACGGTTATTCGCCGAGGACGAAAGCCTAAACTTCGCCAGTGCGGTGAAAATTGCGAGCTCACTGGAGGCGGCGGAGCGGGACGCAGCCGCGGTGGAGGCACGGAGCGTGCCGGAGGCAGCTGGGAGCTGCGGGGACATGCACGCCATGCAGGCGCGGCCACCGGGTCGCGCGGCACGGCGGCGCGGAGGCTCGGCAGCGGGGACGCGGCGCCGCGCGCGCCAGGAGACTACGGAGCATGGCAGCTGCAGATGCTGCGGGGCCAACACCCACGAGTACGGTGCCTGTCGGTTCCGCGACTACGTGTGCAGCCGCTGCGGGCGGCGGGGTCACCTGCGCCGAGTTTGCGCGGCGGCGGCGGCGGCGGCGGCGGCAGGGGCATCCGTGGACCGTGCCCGCACCTTCCACTATGGAAGTGCCACCGAGGCGGAGCAAGAAGAGGACCAAATTGACTTGCATCAACTGTGCTTGAGAGACTATAAGCCGGTGACTGTGCCTATTTCGATAAACAATGTGTATATTAAGATGGAAATAGACACCGGTACTGCAATATCGTGTATCAGTAAAGAAACATATGATCGGTATTTTAGCCATTTAAGGTTACAAGATCATGCTTTGACCATAAATTTCTATGACGGTACTTGTATTAAGCCGTTAGGATTTATTAAACCACCAGTTAAATACAAAGGAATAACTAAACGGTTAGAATTATTTATCATTGAGGGTGGAACAACCTCCTTATTGGGCCGTCAGTGGTTAACCGAATTAAAAATACCCATTGATATTGTTCAAAATTGTAATAAAATTCAAGTCCATCATCACGTTATTAATTTGAATATAAACACCTTGTTGGATAGGTATAAAGAATTGTTTGATGGGAGCCTTGGGAAGTTCACGGGTGGGGTTGCGCGGTTGCGGGTACGCGAGGGCTGCGCGCCGGTGTTCCAGCGCGCGCGGCCGCTGCCGTTCGCGCTGCGCGAGCGCGTGGACGCCGAGCTGGTCGCCATGCTGCGCGCCGGCGTCATCGAGCCCGTGCCCTGCTCCGACTGGGCGTCTCCGCTAGTGCCGGTCACCAAGGCCGACGGATCCTTGAGGGTTTGTGTAGACTATAAGGCAACTCTGAATCCCGTTTTACTGATCGATCGTTACCCGTTACCTAAGTTTGAAGATGTACTATTCACCTTAAATGGGGCGCAATTCTTTAGTAAAATTAACTTATCTCAATCATACAATCAAATTGAACTGGATGAATCTAAAAAGTACACAGTAATTAACACTCACAGAGGGCTATTTCGTTATAATAGACTAGTATTCGGCCTCTCTTCAAGTCCCGGTATTTTTCAACGTATTATGTCAAACTTATTACACGGAATACCTAATGTTGCAGTTTTCATTGATGACGTCATTATAGGTGGTAAAACTATTGCGGAACATATGAGCGCTCTGCAAACTGCACGGTAAAAATAGTTTACTTAAAATAAAGAAAATTTACTCCAGTTAAAGCAAATTTCATGAGTCCAAGAAAACGATTCACTCATATATAGGGAAAATAATATTTTCTTAAAATAAAATTAGGTATAGTCTTGGTTAATTTTCGTTAAAATAAGATTAATTGTGCTTATAGCAATAAAATTGAATAATGTCACTTCAAATCATTATTTTCTTATAAATCAAATAAATATTTACTTGACTGAAGGTAATATACCATTCAATTAAGAAGGGATGTCTTTCATTCAAAACATTTATTATTTTAAGTTTAGGTAACATTCTCTTCAAATAAGAAGGGATGTCTTTCATTGGAAACTTTTATTATTTTAAGTTTAGGTAACATTCTCTTCAAATAAAAAGGAATGTCTTTCATTCAAAACTTTTATTATTTTAAATTTAGGTAATATGCTTTTCAAATAAGAAGGGATGTCTTTCATTCAAAACATTTATTATTTTAAGTTTAGATAATATTCTCTTCAAATAAGAAGGGATGTCTTTCATTCAAAACTTTTATTATTTTAAATTTAGGTAACATTCTTTTCAAATAGGAAAGGATGTCTTTCATTGAAAACTTTTATTATTTTAAGTTTAGGTAACATTCTCTTCAAATAAGAAGGGATGTCTTTCACTCAAAACTTATATTATTTCACATCTACATTGAACTAAACTATGAATGCATACATGTGATCAAGTGGCCCCACTGTTATGCTATTAAATTTATTACATAAAACTGTAGTTTTGTTGTAGGTAGGTACTCAACAACGGAACAGCCTGGGTGGGTATCTTGACTGCTCCTATTCATTAGCCTTTTTTCTTTGGTAATACGTGAAAGACGTACCTATACTTAGTATATATTTTTCTTACACTACATTATATTTTTATTTAAAAAGATGAATGAAAGATGTGTACTTAGTAGTTTAAATGAATTAAAGTCTCATTAAATTTTAAACAAGTAACATTTATTTAATTATTAACATCACACATTATTAGCTGCCTGCTAATCAAATAAACACTTAAATCTAGCATTATTTGTATGTTATTAATGGCAAATTCAATTATTTGCCTCTTTTAACATAAACATAACATAATCTTAAGGGACATTCACAATGAGAAATAGTATCAACACTTCTCTAGCTTTCAGTTTTAAAATAAATATTTTCTTTGTATAAATTAACATAAATAGTTTCTTACTCCACTTCCACAAATTTATCACAACAATAACATATTATCACATTATTAAATATTAGCTAGGTATTAAAATATATCTTAACACCTATCTAGCATTCAGTTGTTTTCCGATAATCAAAATTCAGACTTGACAAATAATTCCGAATCGACTTTGTAAATTACTTTTTGTTTTTTATTAAGCCTTCCTTTTGGCCGAATTAAATGCACGTAGAAATTTGTGACGGACTTTTCACTGAAATAAAATTAAAATTTTCATCTTTAAAAACCTTTAACATAACAAATACAATTTTTGTATTAATGATGAATAAAAACTTACAATCATCCTCCAAATTCTTGACAGAATTTGTTAAATTAACTATATTTTCTTCTTGTGTAGGTGTTAATTGCATATTTTTTTTATAAAAGTCGTCCCAATTAAGATAGAAGTTTAATCCATTTTCAGGGAACATTAAATCAAAATCAATGTTTATCTGAAAATAATAAATTACTTTAAAAGTGAAATCCAATTATTATACTACTAAGATTTAATTTTAAATGAAGATTGACAACAGGTCTGCATTTTACCTTTTAGATTTGTGGGACATATTTTCTTTTGAGGTATTTCATGTTCATGGTTGGTTGTTGACTACGACAGACTTTTTATTTACAGATTGGTATTTTCGTATGGGTTTTGTATAATATGTTCCCACTGCTTTTAGGAAATAATGTTATTATTTTTGCTGCCAAAATGTTGTATTCTTTATATGTTATTTTGCTGAAACAATATACATAAAAATAAACACATTGAAAAAAAAGAATATAATTTTACAAGTGATGCAAAATGATTAATATACTATTTTACTTGTAGTAGAGTACCTCATGTTAATATATCGTCTGGATAAGTACTATGGTCCCTCCTATTTCAGCCGCCATAATAACTACATGTAAGCGTGGTTGTGTTCCAGTTGAAGGGAAGGAACAGCCAGTGCAATTACAGGAACAAAGGCAATTCCAATTGTAGCCTAGGGTCAATAGTACATTATTGACCACCATGGGCTTCGATTGATGATGTCTATGGGCCCGGATTGCACTTAGTACGGATTGCACAGGTGGATCCGGTGCTTGTTTATCAACTTCTAATTTATAAAAAAAAATATGTGACTATGACAAAATGATTAGGTAATATAAAATGAATTGACATACCTGTTGACAATGTGGGTATAACATGTTTAATAATTATGTCCGTAAAATGTTTTATTATGTCTTCCCGCACCTTCCACGAGCAGCTGTGCTGAAGAGTTTTCTTCTTCCAAATTGATGTTACACTTGAATCTTTTCTTGTAGCAAACAAGTAACAACCAACTATCACCCCACAAACAATAATAACGATCAAAGCAAAGCGCGTGGTGACCCGCGAAATAGGTACCTACGTTGCGACTCTGAAGAAGGAAACGTTGCGACCGCGGCGTCCGACAGAATAAAAAATAAAGAGGGGGATTAGATATAATATTTAGCTTACAAGCTAATCTTTTTTTGTTCTGAGTAAGTTTCAATTTAGTTGAAAAAAATATTTTTTCATGTCAATATAAACGTGTTTTCAAGAAGAGATAATTTATTATTCTTTTAATTATATTTAATTTTTATTCGGAAATAATAATTTCTTACATAGAGAATAAAAAGTATTGAAATGAAACACCAGGTCAATTTGCTTCTAAACTTGAATGTAGAATGTTAGAGTTTTGACTGTGTTGACCCGATCCAATATTATTTAAAATTAAGAAAATATTAACTCTTATTAATGTTTCATACTTTTGAGTTGACATAAGTACCTAATGTCTTCGTTTTATTCAGTGCAATTAAAAAGTTCTTCAAGCAACTGAGCGTAATTCATTAAGTAAGTACGTGTTATTTTTCAAATTTAGGTAGTACATACCTACTTCTTTTTTTGTTGTAATACCTAAGTACATTGATTTATTATGTATGTAGTTAATAAGTAGGTACTACTTAGCCGGTCCCCTTGCAAAAATTAAAAAATACTTTTTCAAACCGGGATTAGCGCGTTTGACTTTGTTTGTTTGTTTGAACGCGCTAATCTCAGGAACTACAAGTCCGATTTAAAAAATAAGTGAGGTCAAGAGAGAAGAGTGTGGTGTTGTGGTTGGGATTTGGGAAGACGTACGATTTTTTTAAAAGTTTTGTATGCCTCCATATGGTTTTAGAAGCCATAAATACAACGCCATAGGTATGTCAGACCAAATAAAACTAGTATAGTAAAAGTAGTATACATACCTACATTCAACTATCGGAAACAAAAGATAGTGTTTACAAACTAACCCGTATTTGGGCACTATTAACTCGTACCTACCAAATTCTGGGTATTTGTCTAAAATTCCAAAAAAAATCAATAAAAAAATAGCAAGTTTCATCAAAGACATTTATGGCAAGAAATGTTCATAAATTCCTCGTTTATTACCTCCTTTAACCTTTGCACCTAGCCACTAAACACTCTGTATGGCTGTTTTAAATAATTCATAATAAAATAAAATTTTATATTTGTGAAAAAACAATTACTTACATATTTTAGTAGAATATGGATCACCTTATACGTCAAGTCCAAAAAATAAAACACAACAAAAACAAAAACTTCGTGTTGAAATAGCACTTTCAATCTCACGAAAAAGTACTCAAAATGACAAATTTCATGATAGCCTTTTTGAATGAAAATTTTCAAAAAACCCAATTTTACAAATCAAAGTGGTTTTTTTATATCATAAGCTTTTATATACCTAGTCATATTCCGTTTTGCATTTTCCAAATAAAATATTCAATATATCTTATCTGCGTACACCATCAACGTTAAAGTAACAAAAATGCTTCTAGCAAAACTGTTATATTAGTCAAACTAGACCAATATTCTTTTTTAAAAATATCGTCTTAATATCTCTTTTATAAACTGAATACATAATTCTTTTTTTGGCTTCCTAAAACGTAAACTTTTGCAAAACCATGTTTTTTGCGGATAAACGGTCATAAGTGTGTCTTATTTTAATTAATTTTTTTTTTGTTTCTAGAAACGAACAACAGCTAGATTTACTTCAAAAAGTAAATTTAAATTTCGTTGAAAAACATATTTTTTTATGTAAATATGAATGTGTTTTTTCTATACAGAACATTTTTTCTTGCAAAATATTATTTGCTTACAAAGACAAATAATATGAAGTATTGAAATAAAACTACAGCTTGATTTGCTTCAAAAAGTAGGTAAATTTCAATTTCGTTGAAAATCTTTTTTATTTATGTCAAAATAAATGTGTGTTTTACTTTATAGAGTATTTTTTTTTGTTTTAAGTGTATTTAGTTTTACTTCAAAAATATTATTTGCTTGCAAAGACAAATATGAAGTATTGAAATGAAACGACAGCTTGATTGGCTTCAACAACACGTTATTGTCTTGGGTTAACCAAATAAATACTTGAAACTTATAAATATATATGTTTTTTTATATAAGATTAAATTGAGTTAAACCGATTCAATATTATTTTAGAATAAGAAAATGTTAGTTCTTGACAATGTCACATAGTTTTGAATTAAGTATATTATTTTAGTTTTATTTCAACAAAACGGTTTTTGTCGTAAGTAAGCGTTTACTTAATGGTAAAGAATACTTACTCTATTTGAGAGATTTTTTTATTTTGTTCTAAAATATGACATATGCTTCGATAAAACAATCCAAAAAGTCAAGGTGAGAACATTTGTTTAAGATTTAGATAAATAAACAAGTAAACATGACGTTTTGTTTCTAAACACACAATTTCTTGATATGATGTAAATATACTTGCGTTAAGCTATTATTACCTTGAAATCGCAAGAAAATCGATTTTTTTCTTTTAAGTAATCCTTTTTACCCGTGTGTGTTTAAAAAACTTCTCGATAACGGTTTACGATTAAAGAAATCGAAGTGTGTTTTTCTAGCCAGAGAGGTTTCATATTTAGGCTACGTTATTTCGAAGCAGGGTATTAAGGCAGATCCGACTAAAATCGAAGCTATCAAAAACATTCCGTGACCTCAGAATGTTTCCGAACTCCGTTCGTTTTTAGGTTTAGTAAATTTCTTTGGTAAGTTTGTTAAAAACCTTAGTCAAAAACTAGTACCGCTATACAATCTACTTAAGAAAGGCGTAGAATGGAAATGGTTGAAGGAATGTAAGTCTGCGTTTGTAGGTATAAAAGATACACTAATAGGTTCTGCGGTATTAGCTCACTACGATCCTAACAAACCGCTGATAGTAACATGCGACGCCAGCGCCGTCGGGGTGGGCCGTGTTTTGACGCAACCGAGCGAGGTCGGCGAGCGCCCGGTCGCGTTCGTGTCGCGAACTTTATCACCAGCAGAGAAAAATTATTTACAGATTCATAGAGAAGCGTTAGCCATAATTTACTGTGTAAAAAAATTCCATCAATACATTTATGGTAGGAGATTCACTTTACGAACGGAATTTCGGACTTTCGGAATCCCGACAATGACTGCGAGTCGTATGCAGCGGTGGGCTATTATACTGTCAGCATATACATACGATATTGAATACGTACGCACGAACGATAACAGCACGGACGGGTTGTCTAGGCTACCGGTAACTGATAAGAAACCGGTTTCATTGACCGTTCCCGAGCAAACTCACTTGCACCTCGCTCAAGAAGCTTTGCAAGTAGTAACGGGAAAAGATCCAATTTTAGGTAGATTATTACTTTATATTCGTGACGGTTGGCCGCCCGAATGTGCATTGGCCCGCAGCTATATATGGTGGCCGGGCGTGGACGAGGCGGTGAAGGCGCTGTGCCCGGGCTGCGGCACGTGTGCTGCGCTGGCCGACGCGCCGCCGCGGCAGGCGCCGCGGCCCTGGCCGTGGCCGTCCCGCCCGCGAATATACAAAGGCTATACTATTTGAGTCACGAGTCAGACTCTAATAGAGGAGCTTTTGTTTATGCATATTACTTGACAATACCTAATCGAACTCAGTAAAAAGTTGACTGAAATGGATTAGCTTTTGCTCTTGTAATTTTCAAAGAAATGCAATGACAAAACCTAGTACTGTATAATACATATTCACTCAAATAGATAAGTTTTTGTCAAGATGAAAAGCAGGTATATCTTTGTTTGATATACATTGCGATGAAAGAGATAAGCTACGAGAAAGGTTGCCGCACTGGAAAGCGGAATCAGTACGGTTAGGTGCGACGACGAGCGCAGCGAGGAGGAGCATGTTAGGTTGCATATAGTTATACACGTGCGCGAGCCGAGCGAGCGAAGCGAGCGGTGCCGCGGCAGCGGCCGGCGAAGCGCCATAAACCTGGTCAGCTATTATAGTCAACCCTGGACAATCCCGACATGGTCAAAAGTCAAACTAACGATGGTCATAATGCATGCACATTTTATTTCTGTCTTTGAAAATCAGAACAATTGCCATTTAAGTATCAAATTGAAGCCAACCATCGGTAAATATCGATATCAAATGGGATAGCTTTTGTTGCTGCAATGTTCAATTGAAGTTATCTCACAAAGTCTACACGACTTCGGTCAATTTCTGTACTAGAATGGATTAGGGTTTGGGCAAGTTTTTGTCGTACAAAAGCTAAGCCAGTTCAGTTTGCACTTTCACTCTAATGGTATAGCTTTTGTAAATACGCGTCCCGCCCGTGGTCCCGCATTCACTTAGATTTTTTAGGCCCTATCTACGGTAAAACTTACTTAATAGTGGTCGATGCAATGTCAAAGTGGATCGAGGTATTCTGTGTCCCAAGTACAGCCGCGGCACATACTATAGAAAAATTAAATGAGTTGTGGGGTAGGTGGGGTTTAGCCAAGCAAGTAGTAACGGATAATGGGCCACCTTTTTCTAGTCAGGAATTCTGATCTCATTTAGTTAGTAATGGCATAGCACACTTGTTTTCCCCTCCATACCATCCGTCGTCAAACGGCGCGGCGGAAAACGCCGTTAAAACAATAAAAAGAGCTATTAAAAAGGCGGATTTAGAGAATGTTAATATATTAAAGGCAGTAAATATTTTTTTATTGTATTATAGAAGCACCGCACACGCTTCGACAGGAGAAAGCCCGGCTATGCTTATGTTAGGTAGACGTCTTAGGACTCGCTTAGATATACTTAGACCGGATCGCGAGGCTCACATGAAGCAAGTAGGTACAACAGCGCCAAGTTGAGAATGCGACTGGAAGCGCGGATAGAACGATTAGCCCCTGGTGAGGATGTGTGGTACCTCAGATCATAAAAACTAAGAGATGTGCTAAGTGGGCGTGTCACGTGCGAACGAATCAGGTAAAAAACATACCTCATTGTGAGTTTTGCTAATAGTCGTGTGTCAACTCGCAACGGCGTCACTTCTAGCGATTTTCTCAAAATGCCGGCTTGTTCAGTGGTTTTTTGTAAAAATACTAGTGCCAAAGTTAATTATAGTAAAGATGGCATCTCATTTCACACGTATCTGACTGAAATAATGCGTATTTTTTTATTAAAACTTGTAAAACATTCACTGGAAATAACACTTTAGTTGTAAAATCGGATCACATAGTATATTACTACGTTTGTGAAGAGCAAACACTATTGCTTGCGTAACACAGGAAATTTATGCATGCGTGGTTTTAACTACGCAATGGATTAGTATACCTATGAAAATACTCACTTATTCGGTAACTCGTGGTGCGGCCGCTGGTTGCGTTCGTGACTTAAGGATGTGTGATTGTCTACATTTTATCGATAAAATTAAGGCGTATTATCAAATGATAATTTTGTTAAATAAAATCATTTGTTGATTACTTTTAATCAATATTATTTATGTATTTATACTATTAATTACATTGTTATAATTAGTTAGGTTCTTGATAAATATAACAATTACTTATTTTTTGATCTCCCTGCAAAAAAAATAATTAAATTAATTTGGAGTCCCTAAAACAATCTATACGATTGGCAGTGAAGAATTTTCCCATGGAAAGAGTGCGTGCTTCTATTGATAACTGGCCTCAACGTTTAAAGTACTGTATTACAGCCAATGGAGACCACTTCGAATAACCTTTTTATATTTCTAATTGTTGTATATTTATGTATTAAACTAACACACTGTAAAAGTAAAAAATGTTATTAGCAGTTAAAATATTGTTTTTTTCTTTATTACAATATTTATGGCCAGACTAGGTACAACTTAAAGGCGAAGTAATATCTTCACTTGACGTTTATTAATTGTATGTGTGCTTTACATACAACACATACATACTCATTAAATAAATTGCCTTCCTTTGAATAAGTCGGGTAAAAAAGTTAACTGCTAAAAAAATTACGTCAATAAATTTCATCGACATTTTATAGATAACCAATTTCAAACCTAGCTGCATTAGTGTGTGTGCATATCATTCGTAGCTACGAGCGCGGGTGCCGCCTTTTTTTTGCATGTGGACTATTAGTTGATTTGTTAGTGTTATAACGAAATTAATAGTGTGCGTGAGAAATATTCATATGTGTGCTATACTGTTTACTTTTATTGTTGTGTTAGTATAATTAGTGGGAGAAACTTGGAGACATCGGGACCGGAACAAATTAACGCGCAAGGCATATCTCTGTGTTTGTATGATCTGAGTGTGATACCGTCAATATTTAAAGGGGGAAAAGTGGGTTCCAGGTACGATAGAAAGTTGTTTAGGGCCTTCGAATTATAAAGTAATAGGTGAGGGAGGTAACCAGGTGCATCGTCATATCGATCAGATAAAACGAAGAAGCAGAAGTTCCTTAGTGTCACCCAACCCGTATACGAAGTCCGAGATAAGCTCGGATATTAAGGAAGCGCCGATCGCAAAACCTAACGATCTCTTTAAGGATGATCACTCGGAACCTCCAACTGCGCAGGAGCCATCAGTCACCGAGCCCGAACTATCGTCTACTGCTGAGACCGCCCCCGCACCCTGCGCACTCCTTCCTCGTGAACTTGCCCCATGCTCGGAACCCCCGACTCTGCCCTCTCGGTCACTGTGAGCTGCTGTCCGTAATGAGCGGCGGTTCCAAACATAACTCATTATTATTATTTATCATTGTAGCTTAATTAGATACCTCCATGTATACCTAGTAAGTAATATACACCTATACCTACTTCACTTGTAGGTAGTATGTGTCAAAGTTTAGTTTTAAGTTTTTAGATGTTTACCGGTTACCAATTAGAATATAAGTTAGTACCTATGTAAGATATTTTCAAGATTTAGTGTGGAGGAATGTGGTGTATGAAGCTTGTAGGTAGACCGAGAAATGTTTGTAACTATGGATATGTAGGTACTTGTGATTATTCGGATTAAACGTCTCGAATGTACAGCTGTGTTTCCTTACTTATCCCGTAGAAATATAACACATTTCATAGGTAGGTACTAAAACAATAATATGAGAGTTTTATACAACTTACTTTTGTCAAAACATGTAGGTACCACGAGGATTGGCAAACTTGATTTATATTCTGCTCAATAAGTATGTGATATGATGTCTTAGATATTCTTGTTTCCTCAACACGTATTCTTGCTAACGGGTAAAACAACAATAAGTTACTTTGGTGGATTACTTACAGCTTTTACCGTCAACAAAACACGTCTTATATCATACAATCCTTATATGTAAGTACTCAATTTATAATGAAACATTTAGAAAATAAATTAGTTTTCAAGCCTATTCGGTGTGGATTAAAACGTTGTTTGATATTTTTTATATTTAAATGCGATAAAATCAAATAAGAAAAAAAAACTTATAGGTAACCTTATATTGAATACAATGTATCCTGAAATTGAAATATTAATTGTGTTACACAAATTCTCAAATCAGTTGTCACGTTTAGCGTAAATACATACAAACACATTCATTTCTTTACAAACACAAACACGAACATTTGTATATTTAAGATAATTACATGTGCGATGTAGGTACGTCTGAGGCAGACAAAGGCCTTTCTCCTACAGGGCAACTCTGTCAGCCTCAGGCAGCGGCCGTCAAAACGTAAAATGACAAATATAGGGAAAATCCAACAATATCATAAACATATATAAAATTAAAATCATTACTCGTTGAATCCCAACTATGCATAGCTCTATATTATCATGAGCTCCGATTTCTATAGACTCATTCCTCGTTTATTGAAAAATATATATTATGAGTGTGTAACATGGGAAGCCATAAAATAAAACGACCAATCAGAATTAATTTGGAGCATCTCTCTAGCCAATCGACAAAGCCACATCTATGATTTGGTACAGTCTGCAAAATTCCATTCGATAGTGTTTTCATTTAATTATTTGAGATATAAATCTATTATGTTTAGTTATTATTTTACTAATTGAAACTAAACACTACTAAAGTATAAAGATACTAAAGTTTATTAAAACCTCATTAAAAGCTGATTAAGTCATTGAAAATTTAAATTTTACCATAAAAACTGAAAGTTTTCTTTTTATATTGTAAGGATAGGGCGTTTGTCTTCCATGCCACCTGATGGAAAGTGCGCATGACGACTATGGTGGTACACGTCCATCCACGAGAAACCTATTCACTCGACACTTAAAAGCTCCAGGACTGTAGTGGTCAGGAAAAACAGACGCAAACCGATTGTTCCACACCTTGGCAATCCGTACCAAAAAGGAACTATCGAAGTGTTTTGTTCGACTTCTTGGTAAATCCACTATATAGGGATGGAAGTTCAGTCTGCGTCTGGTAGTCCAGTGGTAAAAAGGAGCATAGGTAATAAACTTTTTTGCATTAATGAATGTCTATGATTTGTGGTCCTTTTAATGGCAAATATAACTTAAAAATTACGTTTTAAAAATTACATTCTAAAATTACATTGTTACAGTACTGAACTTGGGTGTTCTCTCTGTTGTCTCAACTCTGGGTTAAACCTAGAACTAGATATTCGAAATTTTATTAAAGCTGATTAAAGATGTGTCTATTATTTCATTTGGTGATATTTTACGAATATTTTCATGTTAATTAAGTATCTTAACCTCCATGTAGAATAAAACGAAAAATAAACTGTTATTTTGCTGACGGTACCAACGATTGATTGTTAGTGAATACCACGTCAATATTGGGCGCCTTGGGAGACATATCATAATTGTGGCATACTAATTATGAGATGGCAGTAATTACTTTGGCTAATTAGTTCGAGAGATTTCAAGTCGACTATAATAATAATAATCTTTATTTAAATCAGATTTAGTACATTCATATTAGTAGCACTTAGTTATATACTATATTTGCTTGTCGATACTTCGATGATAATTATTTTCTGAAGAATTTGTCGTAGCCACCTCATTTTTACCGAGTGTTATATGCTCTTGAGTTGACGGTTAGAACTGGCCCGTAAAGAAGAAACTGCTTAGTCAGGATTTCGTAGTTAGCTAGCTTCTTACTGTTTTGTGTTATTTATCAAGATTTGTAAAAATTGGTAGAAAAATGTTGTTGGGATTGATGTGGAGAGGCTGCCTGCAAGAGGTGATACGCTAATTAAAGTTAACCCTGTATAAGTCGTTGTATGTCATTCGATATTGCAGGTTTAGTAATATCCTCCCGCATCGGTACAAGGCTCGGTGGCCGCCGGCCATTCACTCGAGATGCTTTCCGTGCTCAGAGGGCTCAGTAGTCTTTAGGGCATGTCAGAAGCCATTTTGGCGCTCTGAAAGTTCTGACATCCACCAACCGGCTCTGGCTAGCTTGGTTTCCGGCCTTAACCTTCTCATCACCCAAGGAAGAGATTCAAAGCCTTGCTTGGTTTTATAAAAATGGTTGAAATGTTTATTCATTTTAGTTCTACCAAAACTATCACGAAAGGAGCTCACTTAATAACAGGTTTTTTCCCGCACGTTACCTGTATTTCTGACAAAATCGTAAGAATTTCTGAAAATAATAAAACCCCATTTTTTTCTTGTGTTGTAATATTTTTTTAGAAGACTGTTACAAGTTACAACAAAAAATCATCGGCTTTTATAAAACAAATGTCCTAACACTACAAATCTAAACTAATTATATTTGAAACCAGAGTTTACTATAAAAATTTGGTCACTAGCCAGAAAAGTTCCTGCAATGAAGGGTCGGGTCTAATTATTAACCTTTTACACAGGACTAAAATAGAAAAATATAAAATAAGGAAACTTCCCCGATCAACTAAAAAGGTTTTGATTTTAGATAAACCTTTCTTAATCGTTTTAACCCTAAAAAATTCTAAAGAATGTGGCCCAATAAACCAATAATAAAATAGCAGAACCTGATCGTTGTAGAACTCGGCTATTTAAAAGGCGCTTTGTAGTAAATGGGGTGCGATGTAAGATGGCAGTGAATCACCGCCTCATTTTAATGATGATCGTTACCGATATCAATTTCGTGTCGGGTTGGGTGAAAAGAGAGGGCTAACGTGGTAGCGTTGATAAGTATCGAGTGTATTGCGTCATGATAATAACATATTCAATATCATATAATATTATTATTTTATAGGTTTGAGGTATAGGATTAAATGGCAAAAACTTTATTGGGTTGTTAGATACAACAGATTTTAAGTATACCTAGAGAAGAATCTATATTAATATGTTATTTTACAGTAGAAACTTTATCGGCATGTAATATTTATCTGTATAATATTTAAGAAATATTGTTACACTGTTTGTTTCCTTAAAAATAAAACATTCATAAATGAGATTTTCTTAAAAGAAAGTCTTTATTATAAGTAAACAAGGCGAATATTACTAAAAACAACAAGGTTTTTTTTTCTATACATAGGAGTTGGCATCTTTAAATTTTTTTGTATAGTTATTTTTTATAGGTAAGTACTTAAGATGGTAAATTTATCTCATCAATTATTTATAATAGATGATTAAACGAACTTCTAAGTGAAGTTCTATCGCTATTATATGAGTCGCTTCATTCGAAGATATTATATAACAGGTAGTCCTTTTTAGGTACTAGGTAACTTCGCACAATTTAAAGTATCATAAAAAAAAACACTGTGGCGGGGCGCCGCGTGGCATGATCCACCCGGTTCGCGCCAAGCCCTCATTCTTTAGAGACCCTAAACGAAACTTTTAAATGGGTTCCGGGGTGGGTGGGTACGTCATATCTTCGAATGAAGCGACTCATATAATAGCGATAGAACTTCACTTAGAAGTTCGTTTAATCATCTATTATATTTCGTCGCTTCATTCTTCAGATATTATATAACAGGTAGATTTTCAGAGATAGAAAGTTTTGTTTAGGTATATACTTGGAATTGAAATAAGTAAAGATATAAATATGTAATTACATATTTTATTATTATAGTACTTAATAATTAGTATTATTGCATAATGAGCTTCAAATAATCTTACTTTATTTGAGTTGCTAGAAATTATAATCAGCTTAAATTAATGAAACTTAGTGATAGTCTATTTATAGATACATAATTTTTAATGTAGTAATTTACTTAATATCAAAATACGTAATATTCAATAACTATTTTTAATATTAGGTTAAGTATTGTTAAGTATCGACAAAGCAAAGTTATTTTGTTGATCATCTAAAGGCCGATGGTAAAACTTTGCGAACACCTGTGAGTTTTGTGTCCACCCGGCCGTTTTTCGAATGACATCGACACTGATACCGGCCGCGCGCGCGGCTGAGGTTGACGCGTGTCGTGTGCTGTGCGCACTAAAACGCTCATGTCAATGCCACTCGTGGCGAGTGTTTGCTTAATCCATCGACTTAGCGTCTGACTTGATGCAGTTCTGTGGGGAGCTTTGAATGTTACGAAGAGATTCCCGGAGTTTGAACCTCAGATATTTTTTGTAATAAAAATATATTCTTTTAAAGTTGATACTGGGCATATGTTGATATTGCTTTGAAAGTTTGAGAAGAGGGAGAGATAATAAGGGCTGTTCACGATTTGGAGCGGAAGTCTTGATTATATCTGTTATAATAATATTTACTTTATCAGATTGAAAAACAATATTTTCTAATTTAATTAAAGACAATGTCTGTACTCTTTGACCGGTACATAAAGCTAATAATGTAATGAGTTTTTTTTTTTTTTGTAATATTTTCTAATGATAAATTAATATTTGGATACCAAGAAGACAGTTGATTTAGTACTAAATTTGGATCCCAAGTAAATGAATATTTAGGCTTAATAGGTTTAGTTTTATAGGCTCCTTTTAAGAGGCGTTTAACACAACTATTATCACTTATCTCTTCTCCTAATAAAAGAGATAATTCAGATCGATGCGTATTTAATGAACCGTTAGAACATCCTTTATTAAATTGCTCGTTTAAGAATCAAAGAACTAATGGAATGGATTTTTCGAAACTATTAATTCATAACCACACTTCTTGAAACCATAACTTCAATGAGACGTTGTACTAGCGAATAGTAGTGTCTGCGAGCGAGGCGAGCATCAACGTGAGAGCCTCTGGTGGGCAGCCGCGCCGGCTGAACGACGCCCGGAGAGCCTCGCGGCACCCAGGGTAAGGCTGGAGTGCAGTGGGTGCTGACTCCATGGCTGAGAAGGCCAGAAGGGGAATACAAGTACCCCTTCGGCTTTATCATCAATGATTTTTCGTAAACATTTTAATACAAGAGAAAAGGGAGGAAATGCATAAAAATCCAAGTCAGCCCAGCTTATTGTAAATGCATCAACTGCGACTGCATCAGGTTCAGGCTTCTAGGTGACAAATAATTTACATTTGGCTCGACTTGAGAACAAGTCGATCTTAATGGGCCCGAAACTATTTACAATAAGTTGGAAAGCGCTATCCGAGAGGGCCCATTCAGTATCAGGGTTAAGTTTTCTGGACTCTTTCTTTCTTTCTTTTCTTTTTCTTCACTAGCTATACTTTTGAGACCTAACAAAACCGCGAGTAATTCTAAAAAGTTAATATTATTTTCTTTTTCACTGTTCGTCCATGAACCACTATATTTATTATTTTTGCATACTGCTCCCCAGCCTGTCCTAGATGCGTCGGTGTAAATTTCTAACTTATAATTTTGAGTAATGATTGGACAAGAAATAATATTAATATTATTTTTCCACCACCATAAATCTTTTAGTAATATCTTATTGAGATTCATTTTTGCCTCATAGTTTCCTCCGAACTTATTTAAGGCTAAAAAATTTTGTCTGTCTAATATTTTTGTATATAAGAATCCATATTTTGTGGCTGGACAGGCTGCGATCAATACACCTATAAGTTTAGCGAAATTTCGTATTGAACAAGTTTTAAGATTAATGTACCTATTTATTAACTGTGCAATGTTATTCCGCTCATCGCCAGGTAACGTAATAGACATCTGTTCTGTGTTGAACATAAAACCTATGAATTTGATTGACTTTTTTGGTACAATGTGACTTTTATCGAAATTTACAATAAAACCTAGACAATGTAATAACTTCAAAGTTTCTCTTACATTAATCATGCATTCTTCATATGTATCTCCAATAAGAAGATCGTCTTAATAGGTAGTAGACTTAAAACCTTGTTTTCTCAAATGACTCATTACTTCACGCATAATTTTTGTAAATACCCACAAAGCTATCGATAATCCATACGGCATTGCTGTGAACTCGTAAGTGATCGGCTCAGACGAATCATTTTCTTGGAATTCGAATCGTAGGTACTTTCTGTTTTATAAGATTCCATTTTAAAATGTACTTTTGTTACGAACTTGTTTAAAGATTTTAAATTTAGTATAAACCTTTTTTCTCCGTTAGGTTTCGGAGCTAAAAATATATTTGAAATACATTGATCATTTGAAGGAGAACAAGGTTTTATAGCCCCTAAGTCAAATAATTTATTTATAGCTATTTTCATGTCTCGTTTTTCACATGATGACAAATTATTTTTAGGAATAGAATACTGACAAATTTGAGTATCGAATGGTATTCTAAATAAATACTTTAGCCACTTCAATATAACTTCATTTTTAGTTATTTTTGTCCAACAATCATAAAATAAATTAATTCGACCTGCATGTACCTTGATTAATGTTGGGTCGGAGCACGCATCCTGGATGAAGTCTGCGGCTGGAACTTGGCGTTGAACGCAGAGTTCGATTGTGGGCGCTGCTGTGTTTGAGCTGCTATCGGTTTCCTCTGACCTCCCCGCCCCCCCCTGAACGACGGGTAACGAGGAGGTCCTGTCCAGTTTCCCTGCTGAGACGACCGGTTGACCGTTGATATTTGAGAGGCGGCTGTTTTGGCTGGGCCTTTTTTAATTAGGGCTCCCTGCTTTTCAATGGCTTTACTTGCCTTTATTTTTTCCGGCACTGAACTTCCGAATAAAGTTTTGTCTCTTTCGGAGTCTTGTATAACATGTTTAAAGTTTGTATCCAAATTCGGTAAAATCAGTTTTACCCTATCTTTGGTTAACATAAAGTGGAGGTCTGATAATAGGCGGCATCCATCACTTACGTGACGGAGGACCTTCATTTGTTTTCTTCCTTCCCAAGGAGGACGTCAATCCCTCGATTTATGGCGGTAATACCGTACCCCAGTTGTTGCTGAAAGTTTTGGTTTTTTTTTTTTTTTTTTTGTCACGTGCTCGTGCTATGTCAGTTATGGCTGCCAAGATTTCCGCATTTAATTTTGGGGCTTGCAAGTTTTTGCAGTTTTCGGGTACCGTATTTTCTATGGTTAATTTATCTTTGTCTTCTTTGGACAGTCCTTTTCTTAGTAAAGGTGTCCATAAATTTGAGAGCGTATCGTGTATTCTAGCGCCAAATTCGGGTGTATCGGAATTTGCAGCTCCAAGTGCAGTAAGCAGCTCTGGACCCAGATCGGGATTAGGTTCTCCCGATATACCTGGTGCGTCTTGTGATATTGACGGCTCCGGATTAGGGAGCGTCTTTGCAGATAGCTTTTGATACACAGTGAATGACGCGGCAGTCTTCTGGTTATCCAGGTTTACATCATCCAGCGGTAGCGGTAACTCATACCTTGGAGGCGACATGTTTATGTTTTAACAAACATATAATTCATATTAATATAACGCTCATAACGTATTACAGACAACGAGATAAATCTCCTTGAGATTACCCGCATTTTCTGTAGTCGTATTGAAAACAAAAGGTGATCGATAAGATCAGATAAAATTTATTAAAGTTTACATCACAACGATATTGAGCAGTTAACGTGATATATCTATTATAGATTACACGCATTTTCTGCTCTGATTTTTTAAATAACCTTGGAGGCGACATGTTTATGTCTAATTCATATTAATATAACGCCCATAACGTATTACAGACAACGAGATAAATCTCCTTGAGATTACCCGCATTTTCTGTAGTCGTATTGAAAACAAAAGGTGATCGATAAGATCAGATAAAATTGATTAAAGTTTACATCACAACGATATTGAGCAGTTAACGTGATATATCTATTATAGATTACACGCATTTTCTGCTCTGATTTTTTAAATAACATTTTTACACTGAATAAGTAGCTCTTGCCTTGTAAGATTTCTTCTTCATCGGTAGAAATAATTCGCTGTTTCCGTTTTTTATTTATTTTTTGTTCCAACTTTTTTATCTTTATATTATAATGTTGAAGCTGTTCTTCTGCTGTACGTTTAACATTTTGTAAAAACTTAAGTAAATGATTAAAGTAAATGACGTATGCTTGTTACCACGCACGAAAAAAGAATGAGGGCTTGGCGCGAACCGGGTGGATCATGCCACGCGGCGCCCCGCCACAGTGTTTTTTTTTATGATACTTTAAATTGTGCGAAGTTACCTAGTACCTAAAAAGGACTACCTGTTATATAATATCTGAAGAATGAAGCGACGAAATATAATGATCACTGCGTTTTATCGCCTATGATGTTGGTAGGCTTGATGTAATAGTATATTTTATATTTTACAAGTATCATTTACTGTCTTTTTATGTTTGTGGTGTAAAAAAGGATTCAAATGTTAAGGGCGGCTTGCGTAACATTTGGTCTAAACAGAATTTAGTTAAATGAGTTTATCTTGCTAAATATGTTTAGCCTAAATACAATAAAAAAGGTTTGACAGTTCGTTAAACGTGATTAGTGCCTAAATTTTTGTTGTGCAAGACGCTAATTATAGTTAGCAGACTAAATGCGTTTACGTCGCTCTTAAACTGTATTTAACGACGATGCGCAAGCCACCCGAGTGTTATTTATTTGTTTTTCATGTGAGACATAGATTATTGGATAATGGATTATGTCTGTTTATGACCGTTTGCCGGTACAAACACAGCGAGATATATTTTTGTTCTAAATGTTGCTATAAATTGTAAATTTATGTAATGAAATATAATATTTTTTCAAACAAATATAATCTAAGTTTAAATCAATAGATAGGTACACCAAACTACTTAAATGGAACTTATAAGCGATGATCACTGTGACAAAATAAAACAGATTTTTCTTTAGGGGAAAGGTGTCCTCGTTGTCACAAGTACCTACTAGTTTTCACAATATTTTGAAAACTACAAGGATTACTATTTAAAATTCAATCTTTGTTACTTAAGCTTTGATGTGATCTAATACGATTTTGCGATAGGATTTTTATTGAAACTACAGGACAGTGTCGATAATTTTATTGATCAAATTAACGCACTACTGATCTCATGTCAGACTAGGATATGATCGTTATATCCCATTAGACGATATTAGGTGTGGTTTTACTTCACCGCCACTAGAGTTATTGCATTTATGCAAATGATAGCTCTAAAACGTTAGAGCTAGAGCACAGAATTCATTGTTTAACCGTGTAAATTTTAGTTGTGTGTTGATATGGATAGTGTGCTACTGGGATTCGGACTTTAACGTGTATCATTCTAGTGCTGAAATTATTTTTAATTTATGGCTTTAATAACTACCTTTATCTATCTGTTAGGTACATACCTTGTATTGGTGAATAGCATAAAACTATACAATTTATTTCTTTAATTTAACGTGTCAGTCTCCCAAAATCCCCGCATCTCGCTGCAAGTTGTGTGTCGACTCACTCTCGCGCATACTTACGGGAGCGCAGATAGTCATCATTACGCGGGTTTTTACGCACTCACACGCTTAGTTGCATTTTCTCCATTTACGGTAGCTCCGAGTCATTTCATTCAATTATTTTCAAAATCATAGTGTACACTGCTGTACAGTGTGTGATTCTCTTGATTCGCCTAAGAAAGGTTTAACGAAAAATTCTTACGTGATCAAAAATTAAGCGGGAAAACTTCGAAGTCTCATCACATCAAATTTCTCTTCATTCTTTGATTCACTTGACAGTACTGATAAAAATAGCAAGAGCAAAACATATAAATAGCATATATTTATCCAGAACAATTCTACTAAGCATTTTTTTCCTTTCACATACTAAGCATAGAAACATAAAACCCTAATAGCATATTTACCTTGAGTTCCAGGAATAAAGAAATTCCATTTTTAAATCAAAATTACAATTCAAAAATACAAGAAACTCATCCTAAAATAGCACAAAATAGAAACTTCCTACAATGTACAAATTGCAAGTGGGATGAATGCGGTACAAATCGGGTCAGAGCGTTCTGTTGGGTAAAATAGTACGGCAGTTAAGATACTTTAGCATAGTAAACTGGGGTTACCATAGAAACATGTAATAAATATAACCCTTGTGTGCTCATCTCCTATCTCCATTTTGTTCCTGGAGATAGGAGATGTTTTTGTTTATTACTGGAGGTTAAATTTTGCATATTGCAGTTTCTGTGTACTGAAGTATACAGGCTTGTATGCATTCCACTAAACATAGGTGAACCCAGAATAAATCGTGAAATTGCTGAAATCCTGTGGTTTTAACCACTGCTTAAACTTTCAAATAAAGATTTTACATTCAAGAGATATAAGAGATTTCGCCGAGAAGTAAAACCGAATAATGATCGCATGATATAAAACATATCATAACACGTGAAAACTATTTCATGATATCATAGCATGTCTTTCAGTTGCGTGTACTTTCATAAATAAATACTAAGTATCTATACATATAATAAAATGGTAGGAAAGTCAAAACTGTACATTGAATATTTTTTTAAAAGAATACTTGGGGTATGATCTACAATCGAAACAGAAACAAAAAATATAGTTTTTAGACTTTTTGTCTGTTTGTCTGTTTGTCTTTCCGGGATAAACTCAAAAAGTACTGCATGGATTTACTTCAAATTTGGCATGAAGATAGTTAAAAAGTCGGGTCAACATATAGGCTACATATTATCACGCTAGCAGTGTTATAATCGTAGGTGCGTTTGGTGCTGCATAGCGTTCACGCAGACGACGTCGCGGGCAGCAGCTAGTATTATTATATATTGGGATTATTGTATTCAGTCTACAAGGCAAGAGATTTCGCCGAGAAGTAATACCTAATAATGATCACATGATATGTTTTACGTCAAAACTATTTCTTGATATCATCGCATGGTTTAGAGAACCAACGTGTACCTGGTCTAAAACTGGGAAAAAAAATAGCTGGGAATAAAAATATGCAAAAAAAAACATTCGGTTGATTATAATTTTTGATATGAATCTTCAGAACTTACGATATTACGCAAAGAACCATATTTTTTTTTTAGGTTGCAATATTCAATGGACTTTCTTACGCTATAAAAGCTACGACGA
Organism: Stenoptilia bipunctidactyla; assembly: GCA_944452665.1. Lineage (NCBI taxonomy): Eukaryota > Metazoa > Arthropoda > Insecta > Lepidoptera > Pterophoridae > Stenoptilia > Stenoptilia bipunctidactyla. Next base: position 6,389,978 of record OX101745.1, on the reverse strand, counting down.
ATAAGGAAAGTAGTAAAATAGGAAAATAGTAGTAGTGTAGGTAAATGACAAGACGTTGAATAGTGAAACGCTTTATAGCTACATCTGGTTGCTAATTCTACTATGGTTAAACAAGAAAAGCGGGACTAACTAACCAAAATACATAAATATAGCAAAAACAATTGAACTCTTTTCACGAATCATAACAATAAAACCTAGTGCCCGTGACTTTGTCTGCACAGGATAAGTATTTCGTGTTGGTTATTTTCTGCTTCCAGATCCTATCTTTATTAATTACAAAAATAAAAATTAAGAATCTTCTTATTATGTAAACTCCCAACCACAAACCAACACAATACATTTCTCACAAATTTTATTTTAATTCACACAACACAATATCTTCAAAATTACCTATTAATGTAAGATATCCTAAAAATCCATTTGGTAGTTTTTGCCTGAAGGAGTAGGTAACAAACTTCCATACAGACTGTGTTTCGACTTTATAATATCAGTAGGATTAGCAGTCGGGAATAGCACATAGGCTACTTTAGACTCCGAGCAATCGAACAATAATGGTTCGTTAGGGATATAGGTATTTGTTTCAAAAAAAAGCTTGATGTCTCGCTTTAGACTAGGTGACCCAGTACTTATTTTAAATCGCGCAATAAACTTTTTTATTCGAAAAATTACTTTATGACTAAGTTCTCATATTTACTTTTTAAATCTTCGACGAGATCGAATTCACAGGCAACATCGAATTATAATATAAAATGCGTGTGGATGCATGGATCTAGGTTCCTCTGAAACGCTGAAACGGCACGAATTGAAAACATAATTATTTACGTTATAGGTACTTTTAGCAACTTTAATACAAGCGAACAAACACATTTTCAGCTGTGCACCTTCATAAGTATAGATATAATATTTCTCAAAGAGAAAATTTGCCTCAAAGGTTGCATTGGAGCTTTTGCATTTTCTTTGCAAACACTTTTTGAAATTGGTTTTGTGACAACTGGAAAATATTTCGTTTTAGAAAATCTAACTTTTAAACATTATATTTTCCGCCCCTTCTACTTAATTCGAGTTCCACAAATTTTCACATATCTATACGTACAAGTATGATAAATCTGAAAGTGACTAAAATTTTGTTTTGCGAACGCGCTTATCTCGAAAACTAAAACTCAGATTTGGAAAAATTCGACAGCGACAAAGGCAGATTTTTATCAAAAAATTCATAAGGGATCAAATATACCTAGGTTAGTAGCTAGTGTATTATTTATTTAGGTTAGGTTATTAATTATTAGGTAAGCAAGCAACTACTGAAATTGCCTTTTGATAAAACAAGATAAGTTATCTCCGTAGTATCAGTACAGTAACGGGAACCGCCCAATATCAATTTATCAAGACACTTCCGTGCTGTGGAGAGCACGTCATTAATCGCTTGATTTCGGGTCCTGTTTAATTCTATGGAAGGTTTTACAAAACTTCATATTTTGGAATTCATCAACTAGCATTTAATGAGTTTGATGGTTTTGATGGTTTTAAAACTTTTTTCTATTAGGTAAGTGTAATGAAATGTTATTCAGAATAACTAATAGGAATCTGAAATAACGAAAGACCGCATAAAGTTTTCACAATTCATAATCCAAAATAAAACAATTTGTAATCGGATTTATTGGTAACTGGACAATTGGAGCCATGGTCGCGCGTGCTCATGGGCTCGCAAGTGCACACGAAGTCACGCGTGACTTCGGGGTTTGTCACACGAATCGTCGAGTTAAAAGCAAAATATAATTATACTCGTTTACAAAATGTTTTATTCAGTGAAACATCACTGATTCCTGAGTGAGACACAGATATTAAAGTAAATTACTTAACCTATTTCGAGTCTCCTCATTAGCTACTTTTATACAAACTTCCAGTTTTAGTACCTATTTTTATTTTGTATATATAATAATCTTTTTAATCATCATCATCATCATCATCATCACAACTCGCTACTGTAATGGGCCCACTGCAGGGCATGAGTCTCTCCTCTGCGTGACGAGGAGGTTTAGGCCATAATCCACCGAGCTGGCCCAGTGCTGGGTGGTGGATGTCAGAATTTTCAGGGTGCCGATATGGCTTCTGACAAACCCTAACGACTACTGTATACAAGTATACAGCACCCGGGACCGACAGCTTAACGTGCCCTCCGAAGCACGGAAGTCGCCGTGAGAAACGAATGTTCGGCGGTCACCCATCCAAGTACCGACCGCGCCGAACGTTGCTTAACCTGTGATATCGTAAGATACACACAGTAACCACTGCGCCACGACGACTTAATACCGAATGCTATTTAAGTAAATTTGACGATCAATCATACGTGTCAATTCATTATTTTATTCTGAAACTTTACATAAAACTGTTCATACTACTGAGTCTTAAAGTTAAGATAAAAAAGTGACTATTTAGTTTCAATTTAAACTTTTCCATGACCAACGACCGGTTTTACTAAAAAAAAATAGAATTCTGATGCTCCTTCGAGCTTTTCTCATTAGACGTAGCCTTGCTAGTTGACAACATAAATTAACTTCATAGTAACTTAAAGTACATTTATTATAAACACTTACTTGACTCCTCAATTAGAACCTCAGGCAAAGATCCCATACAGTAAAAACTACAATAAAAAACACACTATACACAATCCTCAAATACATCGACATCATTGTCAGTATCACCATCGCATTGTTTCACGAAAACCGATAATCATCGATACTAAGAACGAATCAAACACATCACTATCATTTTTATACTACGAGGTTTGCTCGTATAACTCAATCATTGGGGTTTGAAAATTTTTGGTGCACCTTCTGTCCGCCATTTTGATTTTTTTTCGATTTTGCGTCGCACTATAATACTTGTATATTTCGATTGCTGACAAACAGACGAGCAAAAAATTTTATATAATATATGGGTCTAAAACGTCACGTTTTAGAAATAATATGGAAAACCATTTTGCTAAATAATTCCAATTTTTCATATATTTAATCGTTGAAATACCTCTCAGAATGTATCAAATTAGCATGAATGTTTGTAGTATTATCTTGCACATTAGTTAAGAGTAAAAGTAACTGGTTTTTACACCTACCTATCTAAAACTTGACAATGCCATATTAACTCGGCAAAGCCGGCGCTGTAGGGACGTACCTAACTATATTATTCTAGTAACTTACAAGAAGAACTGACACAGATTACTAAAGAGTTACTACGTGTAATGATATGATTAAGAGTTTTCTTTTTTAGAATTCTTTTACATTTGCTTGTACCTATTCGGAAATGCGGGATAGAGAAAGACGCGTCATTTCAACGCCCTATAATATTTAAGTCTGTCTTTAAATACTTATAGCCCACACGAGAAGAAGAAGATGAGCTTGTGTATATGTCGTAGCCAACTGGTTAAATTAGCCACTCAATTGGACGCCTAGGCCGTTTCAACTGGCTTAAGGACAATTAGTCAAGTCGTTGATCGCAACGTTTAACCAGTTGGCTTAACGTTGTTTAGCCATTTAGTTAAATTGGATATTGTTAAATTTATGATGTTTGGTTAGGGTGTTGTGATTGTCGTCCATAAAAGAAGATACTCAATAGTTTTTAATATAAAAACCCGATATATATTTTTTAATATTAAAACATTAAAACGGAACTTATTTTATTATATTTATGATATTTATATTTAAGCGCGAGCCGAGCGAGCGAAGCGAGCGTGGTGCGGCAGCATCCGGCGATGCGCCACAATGGATTTTATTTCCTTGTAATTGAAATAAACTAAAAAAAAAGATCTAATATAAAAAAAAATTTGGTTGACTGGTTTTTCCGTCATGACAGATAATTTTACAATGACCTTACTTTATCCAAAACCAAAGTTGAATCACTTGGCTGAATTTTGGTCAGCCATCTTCAAAGGGCTAACTTTCAACACGCCAAGTTGTTAAACGTTGAGTGTTTCAAGTTCAATCAACTTTCGGCCTAGGCCGTTGATTTGGCCTAGGCGTCCAATTGAGTTGCTGATTCAACCAGATGACTGCGACATATACACTTCTACAACACGGTTCCCCATGACATACAGGAACTTACGTAAAAAAGGCAACTATAAAGTGGATGACTTCTTAAATGAAAAGGAGCCATGGGTGTGAAAAAAACACCCAGCTCTTTGCCAAATGTGAGACTTATATATAAGTGATTATAATGTAAGTTATAAAGTAGATTGTAAAGTGTTTCTGGAGTTTCTTTATCTCCAATTCTTCTCCAGAGTAGACTCCCACACTTCACACTAAACTAAATAATACACTAATTAAATTAAATTAAATAGTTAAACTAATAGTTTACATACTAGTTAAATAATACTGTTAATATTAGTGAATGTACTATTGTGGAAAAGCGGGGTCCACTAATACAGGTATTTTTATACTTAACAGTGGTCTCCAGCCCGGCTGTGTAAAATTATTTTGTTCTTAAATAAAGATATTTTGTAGGTATTTGTATAAGGGTGCGTACAAATTGCTAGTAATGCAATTAGTATTGTAATATCCAGGGTCCGATGCCTGCGCTCGCTGTATTTGGACGTGTATTGCGCCGAACTGAGCATTCAATACGGGCATACTGAGTAAGATTTTTTCCGTATTTCGTCGCGATTACGGTCCGTCGCCGCACACGTTCGTTTCAACCGACTTCCAAAAGGAAGAGGTTATCAAATCGTGTGTATTACCACTACACCAGCCGGTCGTCAAAGTTTCACATCGGTGTACTCAGTGAATAAGTTTTTCATACAAATTAAAAGTCATATGTTTTCCGTTCCCGTGGGAATTTCGGGTTACTTGCCTTGGTGCACCCCAACATCTCCCTAGGAATGTATGTTTAAGCTTCAGCTCTCTACGCCTAGTAGTTATGGCTGCGCTTTGTCTATCAGTCACTCAGGCGAGTTTTAATATAGGTATGTATGATACTGATAAAGCTCTAATAAAAATTAGAGCACGAATGAGGTCTTCGGACTCTATATCCCGTGTGATCTATTAATTTTGTGAAGTGTCGCGGAGAAAGGTATTATGAAATGCAGAGCATTAAAAAACCAACATCACTAACATTTTTAAATCCTTGTCAAAACTTTGGCTGAGGTGAAATGTCACCTACGTAGGAAAATATCCTCCGCTTTCGTACATATTTTTTTTAAGTAGGTACTGAGTCGATTTCATTAAACTTCAATGTGCCACCTCTGACTTATTGTGATCTATCAAATGAAACAAGAATCATACAAATCGCTTTATAATTGACCAATTAATCAAGTAACAAACATACACACGATTTGATAAACTCTTCCTTTTGGAAGTCGGTTGAAAAGAACGTGTGCGGCGACGGACCGTGCTCACGACGAAATACGGAAAAAAACTTACTTATGGTGCGTACAGATTGCTGTAATGGAACTTGTAATGTAACATTCTGCGCACTACACGACCAAATACGCAACGTGCGCAGAATGTTACATTACTAGTTGCATTACTAGCAATCTGTACGCACCATTAGGATGCCCGTATTAATAAATATAATAATAAATTTCATTTATTGTGGCATCTTGGCCCACTTGTTAGTAATACAACTTAAAAAACTATGTTAGTAATACAAAAAAGGGAATAAAAAATAGATTTAAAAATTATACATTAACTAAAACAGACATAAAGTGCTTCCATATTGAAAGCTCCAGTTTATTAGCAAACATTCTCAATATACTATTAGTGCTGGACTTTAACCTGGCCATGAGTGAAGCGTTCTTTTTACGTATTATGGCAAAGTAGTCATCTATTCTCAGAGACGCAAACATGAGTGAGGCGCTACAATGTCGCGGTAGACCTAAGAGTATCCTGAGACCGTTATTGTATTGCACCCGCAGAGTATTTAGTGCTGTTTTCGAGCCGCGCTCATAAAACCACAGCCCTGCCGTGTAAAAAGATTGTCAGAAGGCCTTAAAAAGTGTGATTTTTGCCTCAACACTACAGTGCGCGAACCTATGAGCCAACATATTACACCTGGCCGCCAGTGCTCTGCGTTCTCGTTCTATGTCTACCTGATCTTTAAGGTCCTCCGTCAAGTAATGTCCCAAGTACTTAAATTTTTTTACTCTTGCGAGTAAAGAGCCATAAAGTTTTATAGCGGGCTCATAGGGAATATTTTTGCCAGTTGGCCTAAAAATCAGGTATTCTGTCTTTTTAATATTGTACACAAGGCCATGTAGCCTTGCGTACTCCTCGCAGGTATCCAATAGAGTCCTAATTGATCCAGCCGTTGGTCCCAGCAGCACCATATCGTCTGCGTAACTTAAATTATTTAGGCTTACGCCATCTATCGTGCAACCTATAGGTTTACTGCTGAGCTCAACGATCAGATCATTTATGTAGAGACTGAACAACCTAGGTGATGCAACCCCACCCTGTCGCATCCCACATTGTAATCGATATTCGCTGGAAGACGAATTTCCCCACCTTACACAATTAGTCTGCCTATCGTACCAGTGCTTGAGAAGTTGTACAAGTTCCCATGGAACGCCCGCTCTCTCCAGCTTTTGCCACAATTATATTTATATTGAATGCTCAATATTGAATGCTCAGTTCGTGCGGAATACACGTACAAATACAGCGAGCGCAGGCATCGGACGCTGGATATTACATTACTAGTTGCATTACTACCAATTTGTACGCACTTCAAGAGTGCACAGGTCTAAACTGGAGAAAAAGTCGTTGTGTATTATTTTTGCTGACATGTTTCAGGAGAATATTGTAATATTCCCAAGAAATAAATTATTTTTCTTGTCTATTCTAGTCCTCGCGCCATAGCCTCAATAATTAATACTTAATTAGTACGTACCTACAGCACCGGCTTTGCCGAGTTAATATGGCATTGTCAAGTTTTAGATAGGTAGGTGTAAAAACCAGTTACTTTTACTCTTAACTAATGTGCAAGATAATACTACAAACATTCATGCTAGTTTGATACATTCTGAGAGGTATTTCAACGATTAAATATATGAAAAATTGGAATTATTTAGCAAAATGGTTTTCCATATTATCTCTAAAACGTGACGTTTTAGACCCATATGTTATTAACATTTTTTGCTCATCTGTATGTTAGCAATCGAAATATACAAGTTTTATAGTGCGACGCAAAATCGAAAAAAAATCAAAATGGCGGACAGTAGGTGTGCCAGGCTCCATACAAAAATTTTCAAACCCCTTTAACTAAATTTTTATTTCTCAATGAACATTTTTCGCTTAATCGTTAAATTTATTTACACTACCAATAAAGACGATATTTTTCATTAAAAATAACTTATCTTTATGCTGCAAGTTAATTTAAGTTTACGATTACCGACTTGAAAGCTCAGAGTTCAACACACAAACGTGCGATAGGAACCGCACCAAAGCGGTGGTGAACTGAATCTACTTGGCCTATCTCTTGTCTATCTAGGAATAGCTCTTGAGTTAGGGATCGGAGAAGGGGGTGTTTAGTGAGTAGAAGTCTCACACTGGCTGGGTATACGGTGGCATTCCGTCGGCGAGCGGTTGCCACTGTCGGCGGGGATTTATTCCCGTGCAGGGCCCAGTGCGTACTAGGAGTATTCACCCTCTCCCTATCTGTGGACGCACTTTGGGGCGCCACAGCAGGGTGTCATTCTTTGGCAGGAAAAAAAAAAAGGGCTGAAGTACCGCCGGACCTTCGAGATAATACCCAAATGTTGATTCTGACCAAACTGCTCTCGGGTTTCGTATAAACAAAAAAATATCGTTGTAGGTATAGGTATACTTTAAAAGTGTTTTCTATCCAGTATTTGTTTCATGTATTTCAAGCTTCGCTTAGCTTTTTGTTGGATAGCAATGATTGAAAAATAATGTCCAGTGTAATTTATTTATAAAATATTCTGGCAAAAACTCCCAAAACAATATTTGGCTCTTTATTATAAATATGATTTTTGAAATATTTGGTTGAAATTTAGAGGCAAAATTTAATAGTACTATCTTTGCAATGAAAATCGCCTATTCGTTACCATATAAAAATAGTTTGGGCAAAAATATCCTATCTATTCCAAGAATGTGTTGACAAAAACGGTAACTGAAGCTTGTCCGATGAATTCGTTTATTTTGTTCTTTTTTAAAACCACCATTTTGTCGTTGTTTACCCGTTGTCAATAAATAGAATTGTTCTCTCTGTTTTTCAGAATATTTACAAATATAAATCACCACATGCTGTCTAAAATAACAAGGGCAATAAAAGCTTTACAGTATGTTAGTTACATATTGTGCAATTACCATCACTGTATTATGCAGACAGTCATAACCGTTGAATTTCTATCATCAAAAACACCGGGTAAGCGCAAGTTGGGCTCGCGCAGGAAGGGTTCAGTACTGTCCACTACACTAACACACAGTTACCGACCGTGTACATATAGTGAAACAGTACAGATATTACTACCTATCTTATTGTGTTCAAAACCAAAACTAAAAAAAAACATTACATGATATAAAATATTGATTAACTAAACAATCATGGTAATGGGAGCCCATTCAAATATTTATTTTGATAAGGACTCGAGTGCCTGTGTCAGGTTGAATGATGACTACACGGATTGGTTTAGCATCGAACGCGGTGTTAGACAGGGCTGTGTAGCGTCTCCATGGCTGTTCAACCTATTCATGGATAGCTGTTTGAAAGATCTGAAAGAATCTGAATGGGGCTTAGAAATGAATGAGACAGTGATCAAAACTTTGCTTTACGCTGACGACCAGGTTCTACTTGCATCGTCAGCGTCGGAACTGCAACAAATGGTCAATGTTATGTATGAGTAATTTAAAAGGAAAGGTTTGAGAGTGAACGTTGGAAAGACGAAAGTCATGGTTATGGAGAGGAATGAAGATATGACGGAATGCAATATTATGATAGGAGACGAAAAAGTGGAACAAGTGAAAGAGTTTGTATACTTAGGGTCCTTGTTTACAAGAGATGGGAAGTGTGAAGGTGATATTGAAAGGAGAGTAAAAGCAGGAAATTGTGTTAATGGCGCCTTGTACTCGGTTATGGCAAGCAAAATTATACCGAATAAGGCTCGTCTGGCCATACTTGAAGGAGTTTTGGCGCCAACACTTATGTATGGTAGTGAATCTTGGGTGTGGCAGAAGAGACATGAAAGTAGGATTAATGCTGTGGAGATGAGAGCGCTGAGAAGCATGTGTGGAGTAAAATTGAGTGATAGGGTGCGCAACAGTGAAATAAGAAAGAGATGCGGATTGAAAGAGGATGTAGTGACTAAAATTGAAAAGGGTATGCTACGGTGGTTTGGACATTTGGAAAGGATGAGTGAAAGAAGATTTGTACGAAAGAGGTGTACAGAGCAAGAATGGATGGTGTTGTTGGAAGGGGCCGGCCTAGGCGAACGTATGCCGATCAAATTGGTGACATTTTGAAAAAGGGCCTAGTCAAAAGTACCCGTAACCGGCGATCATGTATGAAAAGATTGATGAACGTGGAAGAAGCGAAAGAGGTATGTTTGGATCGCAGCAATTGGTGTTCCCTTGTCTCTGCCTACCCCAAGGGGAGACAGGCGTGAGGTTTATGTGATCATTTTAGTGTCGTTGTTATAGCGGCAACAGAAATATATTATATGTGAAAAAGTTAACCTTCCAACTTCAACGGTCGTCATAATTATGTTATTTAAGATTTAAAATCTTTTAGCTAAACTTTTCGATACATTTTCAAATACTGTGCCCATGTTTGAAAAATCCAGTTCAACAAGTCTTTCATTTAGTTTAAATGCTTGTGGTAGTAGGACGGCTCAGGGTTCGCCTGGCTAACGACTGCTGGCCTAAATCTGCCGCCAAATATATTAACTTAGTGCTCTTCCTTTAAAATTCAGATTAAAAATAAAACATAAGCCGTTGACGAAAATATTATGTGAGAACGAATTGACGTATATTTCCAACAATTGACGACCGGCTGGTGTAGCGGTAACATACATTGCCTTCTATGCCAGAGGTCCGAATCCCGGCGGCGGATATTTGTGTGATCAACACAGATATTAGTCGTCACGTCATGGATGTTTATATGTTTAAGTTCATTCTAATAAAAATATATATTTATTCAATATGTATGTTTATATGTTTCTTAAGTATATCAGTTATCTAGTATCCATAACACAAGTTCTTAAAGAAACTTAATTTGGGCTAGATAATGTTGTGTGAGTGTCAGAAATATTTATTTATTTATCTTTTGTATTGAAAGCGCGTTTTATTGAAACCGTGCGTGGTACTTTTGAGATGTGTAAGAAATTGCTAACGTCGTTTGTAAGATTAGTGTAATTTAAATGCATACTGAGCTAAATTCGACATTTAACTCTCTAGTTTGATGTCTCTCTGATGTCAAGTTTGGGGATTTCAAACTGAACAGTTGCTAACCAAAAACAGTTCGAAATTAGAGAGACTTAAAATACATACATACATAACTTATGGGGTAGGCAGAACACCAGAGGCTATAAAAATATCTGATGTCACCTTTGACTTTGGAGGTATTTTAATGATTAAAAGTGACTATTTCAGTCAGCCTATCGCCTACAAAAACCCCAATAAAACCTCTGTCCCTAAACTGACTTCAGTCAGAGAAACAGCTAGCACATTATATGTTTTTGTTTTCTCGCAGTCCAGCATGGAAGGTGGTTCGACTGCTACCGCTTATTTTATAAACAATAATAGTTCTGGTTCATCATCACTTACGATCTGATGAAACTAAGGTTAAACGTGGTATCAATCACCAATAAAAAGACTTCTTGGAAAAACTCTTTGACTGTTTAGAAAAAGGTTCAAATAGAAATACAAAACTACAATTTATAATTAAACCATGTTATTTAATCTACAATAAGGATAACAATTTAAAGTATTTAAAACTAGCAGCTTTACTCTGACACGCATTATCACGCTATATGACTTGAAGTTGCTCATAAGCAACGTCTCTATTTTAATAATTCGATATTAATAAATAATCTCTTACATTTTTTTCTTATCTCAGACACAATCAAAACGGTCCTTTTCTTATGTATCGATACTTCAAGATGAACCGGAAACCCAAATCACTGGAACGTGAAATTATTTGCCTCACGCAGAACGAACTCGTCTCCAATATAGCTGAGCCACTTGATTACACGTCTCTAGGTAACCTTACGATTCTTTATTATTCCCTACTAATAACTTCTTCGTTTTCTTCCGTACTTTTCGAGTACACAGTGTCAAATTATATAATGTAATATGTTTGTTAATACTTCTCTTTTATTTGATGCAAATAAAATCAGTCATCTTCATGGGACCTTGTGAAGAGAACTTCTGTATGTGCGTTTTTACTGTCACCTTCGAGGACCTTCACTTACCATCGGGTTTACCAACAGCAGTTTGTGATTTATTTTAAATGGCCTTCTTTGTCATTTACATTTCAATATATGTTTGTAAATTAGCCGTTATTTTCCGAAGATTCTACTTATACTATAAATGCGAAACTTTGTGAGAATGGATATAAGTTTGTTCCTCTTTCACATAAAAACGGGTATATGGATCTAACGGTTACGGATATAATTTGGTACGGATATAGATAATAGTCTGGAATAACAAATATGATACTTACTTCTTATTCCAATATTTCCGTAGCATTAGAATTTGCGCGAAAAAGAGCTAGTAGTTAAATAAATACATGAAAAAATTTAGTAATAAGGCCACCTTACTATTTTCAGAAACGGGGTGACAATAGATTAGAAATATACTTTTGTGAGCGCTGAGTAGATTTTTCGAGTACGGGTTTCGTGTTAAATTTTCTATGAATATAAGATTATAAAACCAGTAGATAAGCAAAACTTTGTAAAATCTTTCAAAACCATTATCCTCGAGTCGACCCCTGGCAACTGTTTGGCTTCCCTGCAATACAATACAGGCGTGTGAAAATAAATGTTTTTTTAAATTTTTATTGTTGAAATAAATTTCGTTTATTCGAAGGCTTTGCGAGATTCTACTTCCTTTGCACTAAACATTTAAAAGTCTTTCTACGTATTATTGTTGTGTGCCAATTCTACATATATAGGTAAATTCGAATAAAACTATAGTTTGCACATCTCTTTCAAATACAGAGTTTAACATTAGACCGTATAGAATCAGCCTTTAAAATTTCACCGCTAGAGACAAAAATTGTGAGATGCCATTTCTAATTGGTAGTTTCCATTTAGGATTCACATGCCTAGCAATCATTATAATAAATTAAATGTGTAAAAAAACTTTAAGCTTTATACTTCATTTTATCGATTTTATGTTAGTAGCATAATGGTGCGTACAGATTGCTGAGATGGAAATAGCAATGTAATATCCAGCACTCGATGCCTGCGATCGGTGGATTTGGACGTGTATTTAGTTATGGGCAGTGGGTTATAACCCAATCTAATCAATCAAATCTAATCAATTGTATGATTATATCTCAGGTTTAAATTTAGATTCATTATAGAAATCCACTGTTAGTTTAACATATCGACTTTCTGAAGTGGGGATATATTTATTTCAATAGCTTAATATTTTGACTTTTATAGCTATACAAATATTTTCTGAATACAAAATGTTTTGGCTTTATACGTTTCATTCAGGTACAGGATGTAAGCTGTGTATTAAATAGAACAACATCAACAAAAACAAAGAGGTTTGACGACAGGAAAACTGCGTAGTACCAGATACCAGATACTGCCGTAGGTGTGTTAGCCACTAAATTTGTTCATACAAAGCAAATTGAAATTCTATTGCCTTGACTACATGATATAGATATTAAATTCTTTGGAACTAACTTTGTGTGACGTTTGCTTCGTACGTGTGCAATATAACACGGTTCAAAATCACGCAACTTAATATTTGGAGATGACTTCATACGTGTTTTGATAATGTTTTTAAGTTTTTACATTTAAAATGATCAATTATTCTTTAAATAAATGAAAAATGTGATAAATAAAAAAATATCCTGGTCGGGTAATTTTTATTTATCACATTTTTCATTTATTTAACGTGTTTTGAAATCAAGAAATATTGACTTTTGAACATGTCCAATTTTTAGCTTGTAAACATGAAGTTTGTTTCATGATATATTGTATGAATTGTTGAACAAACCAGTGATCCTAAAAGTTAGTCAAATTTGTCACCTCTCACGACATTCATTCCGGGGCTATTCTTAACTGACCCAACGCGGAAACAAACTTTGCTACTGACCTTCCCTGATAGTCACAATTTATCATGTCCTAGTTTTCCAAACGAAAAATATCTATATCTTATTACACGGAAACGTTTTAATTGAATTCAACACGATTAAAGAAATACGGGCTCTATGCCTTTCTGGCTTATTATACCTACGTTCATGTTGTAGGACAACGATCGGAATTGAAATTCCATTGTCTTAGGATATAGAATTTCTTGGAGCCTCGAGTTTATTTATTGAACTTGAGAAAAAGAAAGAGCTTGAAACACAGTTCATTGCAAAAACTGTGTTTAGGGAGGCTACTTGAGAGATAAATGGAAGAGTTCGTTTTCTAAATGGTGTTTTTTTGAATTAGTACGTATATAAAAAACACTTAATTAAATTTCGTTAAATAAAAACTTTTACATCTTTTTTGTCAGCTCGTGTTTAAAAAAAACGCTCCAAAGCCATAATTTCAGTAAACAGGTTTTAAAATTGTATAAACACAGTTTGTATGAATATAGTTACGTATTTTTACACACATAGTATTCCAGACACTTGCATAATCGACATGACTCAGCAAAACAAATGCCATCATCATAGAAGACAGATGTCGAACTGCAGAAATATCTTGTTGAATATCACTCTCAGCCACTTGATTTACACTGGAACTTGACCAATATAGTGATAACTAATGGAAAGTGCGACAAGGGTTGTCGGGGAGAGAATATATTCTCGTGCATGAAAAATTGGGGTTGTAATACGACAGATCTTTTTACTTCCATTTTATTTCATTGTATGTGTGTAGGTATTGTTGAAAAACGGATTTCCAATCGGTCAAAAAGCATTAATTCTTTTAGAAATCTGTTATCAATCAGCAAATCTATCGCTATAGAGGCTGCCTATTATTTATTTATCAGGATAACTTCAGTAAAATACCATTTACAAATAACATATTCAAGGGGCCGTGATTGCAGCAGACAGAGTTTTCAACTCCATTGCCTCTGTGTCCATGCTGAACATTACAATTTTCGCTAGGCTTTTCAATTTTTTGAATTTTATGAATATTCAGCGCAGTAATTTAGAACGATATTATTTTTATTTCGTATATGAAAATCTACACATCCTTTCAGGCGCAAAGGACCCGACAATCTGGTTAGTCAGTCAGGGATCAGGACAGGGAGAGACAGAAACACATTGTTATTAAGTTATTGGTGTAGTCATCATTATTATCACAAAAACATTGTTTGAGCCCACTGCTGGGCTATGGGTCTCTCCCCTGTGTGACGAGGAGGTTTAGGACATAGTCCAACAAGCTGGCCCAGTGCTGGTTGGTAAATCTCAGAATTTTCATGGCGCCGAAATGCCTTCTGACAAAACCTAACGACTACTATATACAAGTGTACAGGTACCGACTGCTTAACGTGCCTTTCGAAGCATGAAAATCGTGGTGAGAAATTAATTATTCTAAAAAATTAACAGTACTTTTATCAAAGTAAGTAGATAATATAATACCTTAGTACTGTTTATTTTTAACCAAGTATCTTTACTTGTACGATTTAACTATAAAATTTTTCTTTAAAAATGTTTCTTAGGTAGGTACCTACTACTAATAATTATGAAAACATCTTAGTCTCTTCACATTCCGGTTTGAATGTTTTATTCACGGCACGTTATACGTAGAAATTTATGGATTTATGATTCCACACCCACCTACTTGGAATGTGGTCTAATTGCAGAAATTTATTTTTATTGTTATATTTTACAAAATATTTTCAAAGCGGAGATGAGAGCGTTGAGAAGCATGTGTGGAGTGAAATTGAGTGATAGGGTGCGCAATAGTGAAATAAGAAAGAGATGCGGATTGAAAGAAGATGTAGTGACTAAGATTGAAAAGGGTATGCTACGGTGGTTTGGACATTTGGAAAGGATGAGTGAAATAAGATTTACGAAAGAGGTGTACAGAGCAAGAATGGATGGTGCTGTCGGAAGGGGCCGCCCTAGGCGAACGTACGCCGATCAAATTGGCGACGTTCTTAAAAAGGGCCTAGTTAAAAGTACCCGTAACCGGCGATCATGTATGAAAAGATTAATGAACGTGGAGGAAGCGAAAGAGGTATGTATGGATCGAAGCAATTGGTGTTCCCTTGTCTCTGCCTACCCTAAAGGGAGACAGGCGTGAGGTGATGTATGTATGTATGTATTTTCAAAAACATTGATCAGTGTTTTGTGTTTTTCCAGCCGGGCCAGAAAGGAACTTTCGTAAACTGGCTCGGGTCAGGGTGCATACGAGGATACAGCCTAGTTCCACTATATTATGGCTTCATAACACAAGCTTATATAAAACGTTACTTTGGAGCCGCGTCGTTGGAGTGTTAGTTCGTGTAATTTATCTTACTTACTAATATAAATGTGAACGTTTGGATGTAAGGATGTTTGTTCCTCAATCACGGGACAACGGCTTAACGGATTTAGATGAAATTTGGCATAGTGATAGTGTATAGTTCGGAATAGCACATAGGGTCATCATCATCACAACTCCGTGTAATGGGCCCACTGCAGGACATGAGTCTCTCCTCTGGGTTTCAGGGTGCCGACATGGCTTCTGACAAACCCTAACGACTACTGTATACAAGTATAGAGCACCCGGGACCTACAGCTTAACGTGCCCTTCGAAGCACTGAAGACGCCGTGAGAAACGAATGGTCGGCGGTCACCCATCCAAGTACCGACCGCGCCGAACGTTGAAGTCGTCGTGGCGCCGTGGTTACTGTGTGTATCTTACGATATCACAGGTTAAGCACATAGGGTACTTTACGATATTCCCACGGGATTAGAAAAAAACCGAGCGAAACAGTTGTTTATTTATAAACAAGTGTAGGGAAGCCCGGGGTAGATTGATCGATTTTCAGCTTAAAGGTTTCTATTTTAAATAAGTAGGTTAAAAATCACCTCATTTCAAGTAACGAAGCATTTCAAAATGGAGTTAATGAATACGGCGAGGTCTTTATAAAGTTTTATCGTTAGCGTGCTCTCATAGTAAAGTAGGTTTCCGGTACGGGCAAATCAGCACACTTAGCTTTCGCTTAATTTGATAACTATTCCACTCTCCTGACTTGGGCCTCATTTTCTACCGAAGATTATTCCAGGACTCTTTAAAAAAGCAAAGAATTGTTAGGAATCAGAATGTATATTTTACAGATACAGCCAAATTCTCGCTTCGTTTGAGCTGATTTAATTTGCTTTATTTGATATCTATAAAGCTTTATAGGTACTTTGAGAGCCATCGGAGAGTTGTGCATGATAATAAGTGACATACATTACAATTTGGAATGAAAGAGTCACGTTTATAATTAAAAAAGGAACCAATTGAACTGGAATTCGAGTTTCCGCAAAAAGAGCCTGGCAGATCAATATTAAGTACATGTTATTTTTTTTGTAATTCCACCAAATCGGCTTAGTTGCCAACTTCGCATACTATGTAAATGTGCTGCGCTGCAGATTTGTGCAGCGCACAGCAATTATTAGATAAATTAAATATCTTCTTAAAAACACTAATATAGTAGTAAAATTTTATAAACTGTTGATGTATTTGCATGTTCTTCTAATATATAAAATTCTCGTGTCACAGTTTTCGTTGCCATACTCCTCCAAAACGGCTTGACCGATTTTGATGAAATTTTTTGTGCTTATCCGGTATCTTTGAGAATCGGCCAACATCGATTTTTTTTTATTTATATGGCAAAACAACGTTTGCCGGGTCGGCTAGTATTAATATAAACGTTCCCACAACCCCGAGAAGGTTATTCATACATGTACCTATGTCACGCAAGTTTGTACACTACATGGACATAGGAAACGAACAGAAATGTTTTTGGCTGTTTTATTTTAATAGATACATAAAATCCCATAATGGAGTATGAAAAACACACAGTTTTAAGGTGTACAACGATGGAAAGACTCTACGCACTTTACGACCAGAAGAAAAATTAGCTCAGTGCTTTAAGTTTAATGTCTTGCATATTCTTTTGAGCATAGAAAATATTGCCAAAATTAATATTCAGGTAGAAAATGACAAACGGTTCCTGTATAAATATATCCATACACACCACGTGTTCTTTGTTGTCCAATTTTGACTGAAATGGGGTTGCAAATGGGTGACATTATTCAAAAAGGATGTTATTCCAAGGCAGGGTCCGAGGCTTTATTATTTCAATCGCCACTTCCCTAGACAACATTTAATTATGCAGGACGTACTACAGTGCAATACAGTAGGTATTTTACAATTGTGACATTAAACAACTGATTTCGAAATGACAACAAAAATGGCAAAAAAAGTCTTATAGATGTTTTTAGGTATAAACTTCGCCTACTCAATCCTACGCTCATTATCTACGAAGTTCACATTAGAAAAAAAATATTTTCATCCAAAAATAATTCTTTATTTATAACTTTAGAAAGTCAGTCTATTCAGAATTTGTGGAAAAATACTCATCAGTAATTATCTCTTCAGGGATTTATCCTGGTATTCAGTTATTACTGATAATGTGCTAACAGAGTTTTTTTTTACAACGTCAAGATAAATCACGTATTTTTGGTTGGGAACAGATTAAATTCAGTGGCTTAAATTAAAACATTGTATTACTTGTACGCTTTGAAATTTATATATGTCGCAGTCATCTGGTTGAATTAGCCACTCAATTGGACGCCTAGGCCGTTTCAACCGGCTTAAGGACAATAAGTCAAGTCGTTGATCGCAACGTTTAACCAGTTGCCTAAACGTTGTTTAGCCATTTAGTTAAATTGGATATTGTTAAATTTATGATGTTTGGTTTAAATATTAAAACATTAAAACGGAACTTATTTTATTATATTTATGATATTTATATTTACGCGCGAGCCGAGCGAGCGAAGCGAACGTGTTGCGGCAGCACCCGGCGATGCGCCACAATGGATTTTATTTCCTTGTAATTGAAATAAATAAAAAAAAATCTTATAAAAAAAAATTTTGCTTGACTGGTTTTTCCGTCATGACAGATAATTTTACCATGACCTACTTGTTTTATTACTTTATCCAAAACTGTACCAAATTTAAATCACTTGGCTGAATTTTGGTCAGCCATCTTCAAGGGGCTAACTTTCAACACGCCAAGTTGTTAAACGTTGAGTTTTTCGTGTTCAATCAACTATCGGCCTAGGCCGTTGATTCGGTCTAGGCGTCCAATTGAGTGGCTAATTAATCCAGATGACTGCGACATATACTTACATATAAGCCAATTGAAAGCATTTGTATCATTTTGTTACAAACTGAATAATTCAATATATTTCGCTCAGATTGTAGTACAATTACATAATTACAATAATAATAATAATATTAATAATGTACATAATTTACTGCATAAATTTAAACTCTGGGGAAAACCAAAAAAAATATTTTTTTCCATGGTATGCCCTAGCTGTGTACCTATTTACATGTCAATCAGACAAAGC
Source organism: Stenoptilia bipunctidactyla (assembly GCA_944452665.1). Lineage (NCBI taxonomy): Eukaryota > Metazoa > Arthropoda > Insecta > Lepidoptera > Pterophoridae > Stenoptilia > Stenoptilia bipunctidactyla. The sequence goes on along the minus strand of OX101745.1, from coordinate 6,371,249 downwards.
CATTTAATAGTGAAACATCAACACGCTGATCCACCTATGTTCACTATTTCTTTTTACATTTATTTAGGACATATGTAGGTGCGTATCAGGTTGCATTGAAGTTAAAAGGCAAGTTAAGACCTTATAAAAAGTCTGTCAAAGACCATGTTTGCTCTTGACACTTTTGAATGTAAAAGATAGATATTCTTAATGTGAGGTATTTACCCTAACATTAATAGTCAGCGTTCGATGTACGCTGCAGGACTTTTGTTTATAATATTTACCTTGTATCTGGGGTCTCAATCAGGTGAAATGAGGTCTTGCGGGATTGGTCAAAGTAAAAAGTATCCTGGTTTCTTTATCAAAATTTCAACTTAAATTGGGGCCAGTGTTTTGTGAATTAATGTCCATAATTATGTACCTACACGTAATACAAAAAAGAAATTTCTCAGTCAAACTATGTACAAAACCAGCCCTGTAAGTAATTTACTGCCAGGGCCAGTGTTTATGAGGTTTGAGGGACAAACATCGGTTTAAATTAAACTTCGCAATCATTCAAAGTTGGTTTGCTGTTCGTGTCAACTTAGCTTGTGATGTTTAAGATTTCAATGATCATTTTAAAGGTAGATATTAGAAATATAAATCCTTTTCTAAAAACACATTCCTTATTTTATTTATTTAAACCCATAGTTCTTTATATTATAAAGGGTGACTTTCGAAATTCGAGGACGTGATAGTTTGAGATCATACATGAAGAGAAAAAATAAAATAAAAAATAAATATTAATTATTTATTGAGTAAACTTAACCGAAAATAAAAGAATTCATTACGCAACGCATGGTTACACTGGTACGGTAAAACGAACTAGTAAAACTCTATTTATAGTTCTATATAATTCTGGTGAAAAATAAAGTACCTACTTTTATTACATAATTATGATCAGATCTAGTACAGAGTGCATTCCTTCAATATCTAAAATTTGTCATTTATTAAGTACTAGGCCAGCTGGGTAGATTACAGCCTACACCTTCTCGTCGCCCAAGGGAGCATCATAGCCGTGCAGTGAGTTCATTACAAAGAGCTGTAATGATTATGGTGATGAATTGTGGTTGGTGTTTTAATTTTCACACAACGCCATTCTAGAAATAAGCAGAGCTTGTGATATTCCCATATGACGGACTGGCACTCGCGCGGTTTGCGCGCACTAACCTTTAGTACCATAGGATGATATACCTTTATCCTATAAATTCCTAGGATAAAGGTATATCAAATACCTTCCATTTTCAAGAGGATTGTAATCAAATAAACAAACAAACAAACAAAGCATACATTAGTAAAGACAGAACACTTAAACCCGTGAAATGTCATTTTTATTCGCTACAATGTCTGCGCTTATACAAGGATAGCTATCAATTCCGTTCTATGGTCTCCTTGACGCAAATTTATTCAAGATTACGTAAGCAGTTGATTTTCAATTTGAATAATTTATCACCTATAAGCAAATTAAAAACAAACTAAAACGAGGTGCCAGCCGCAACTACACTCAACCCTAAGGAAGGATTCCATAAGAGCCCGAAACAAGTCGGACATTAATCGTAGGAGTAAGAGCTGCTTTGTTAACAATAATTATGACTCATCAATATACTGAATATATATATATAATATATAAAACTGTTCCGTTTCTGACCGAGTTACTGAGTGACTGAGGGACAACGTACAGCCGTAACTACTGGGCGTAGAGAGCTGAAATTTGGAACATATATTCTTTAGGGGACGTAGGGGTGCACTAAGGAAGTAATTCCCGAAATTCCCACGGGAACGGGAATTGTTGGATATTTTAGTTTGTACGGATACGATACTTAGCATAAAGGTTCTTCAAAAAGTGACTGGTTGTTTTATGACAGGAATTCCCGAAATTCCCACGGGAACGGGAAATATATGATGTTTTAGTTTGTATGAAAAAGCCTAATTCCTTGAGTGCACGGATGTGATACTTGGTATAAAATTTCCTTAATCAGTGTCTGTTTGTATTATGAAAGGAATTCCCGAAATTCCCACGGGAACGGAAAATATAGGACTTTTGAGTTTATGCGTGTACGAAGTCGCGGGCAAACGCTCGTCTAACATAATTTTGTCAGTACCGACCTGTGTGGAAAACCTTGGGGGAGGCCTATGTCCAGCAGTGCGCGTCTCCTGGCTGAATGATTTGATGATAACATATTTAAATTTAAGAAAAACAAAGGCTAAAAATAGAGTTCCTTTAGAAGATTGTCATTTCACATAAAAAAATTGGGTTTTATTAGCAGAATTAAATCTATGTTTGATGATGTATTCAATTCAATTCAATTCAATTCTTAATTGCATTCCACAATGGTAAATTCAGGTAACAATTTAAGGTAGTAGTACATACATCATGGACCCTGTTGGGCACAACAACTTGAAAGAGGATAGATGGGCTAATTTACATTTACATTTTGATATCAAGTAAATGATGTATTGATAAAGGTTTAAGAATACTTATATAAATTTTATTATTTAATACGGCCAACTGTGTCTATACAAAGTTTACCCACATATGTATAGAAGAGATGAGGTAAACTATTTCTACCAAAGTTATCTGTACCTCAATAAAGAAATAGTTACTCTGAGAAAAACTGATATAACTCAATAGTTAATTAACGCAATAACTTTATACACGTAAGCCAAATAAAATGTATATAAAACATACCAAAACAGATCTAAAATATCTTGATTCAAACAGCTTTTCTTGAAAAGGCAATGGCTATCTCTTGTCTAAGTGTATTGTTTGTATGATTTTTGGTCTAAGTGACGAGAAAGAATGTCTCACATCCTACAAATCTGGTCCACTTATGAATGAAGGAAGTCATTAGGGTTGACTGTTACTTTGGCAGCGTACACGTCATGGCATCTAATGTGACTCTTCTTATTGACTTTGACGTGCCCTATATTTCACATCAATGAATATTTCATGTCTACGCATTCAAGTACTTACAATCCAGCTCGGCCCACTTCGGAATCAGCAAAATTATTGTAAAAAATAGTTAAAATGTGTTTAAAACGTAGGTTAAGTTAATTATGTTTTGTGTTAAGTTAAGTTAATTATATTTTGTGAGTACTATGAGGGTAACATATCCTGTATTAGGATAAACCCTCAATAATAAATAAAGAAAACAAAGTACTTACAATCTAAGCTAGTACTTAAGCTTAGCTGTACTGTACAGAAGATTACCGGCAGAAGCCAGTATGACACTTAACCAACTATAGTAAACATTTTCAAATCTAGTTATATATTCGTTCCTTTTTATAATATGTAGAAGGTAGTGGTGTAAGACAGATCAAGCTTAGTTTTAGTGGTCAAACTTGTAGACAAATCGTATATACTGTAGAGCTTTGTAATGCACTTGGTAAATGGATATACATGTACACATTTCTTCTCAATTTGTATTAAATTACTGACTATAAAATATTATTATACTTACACTTCATGTTTTCGTAACAAGTTTGCTATTTGACGGTCGGGCTACCTTACAAACCGGCTTAACCCCACCGCCCCTTGATAAGAGTGCTGTAAAAGGCAACTTATTCGAGTAACTCCTGTACTTACTTCAAATATTATCTGCCGCTAAATATCACCACTGCGGCGGTCATGCGACTTTTTTATAAACGAACCCACGTTTGAATGCAGCTTAGTGGCTTAGGTCTTTTAATTTGATTTAATAACAGAAAATGCAATATCGCATGGGGCTTAATAATAGGTAAACCCTAAAAAAATGCTTTCAGTTTAAACGTAACGAGTGTATCGCCGTATTGCACGTTCGTAGTTTACAGTCAAAACAAAGCAAAAACAAAATACAACAAAACAAATTTTGCATAAATGAACAAAATAAATTAACAAAAGAGAAACAAAAAAGTAATATGGGCGGCCAAAAACTAACATTTCTAAATATACTTACTTTGTATAGCTTTTAGAAAAAGCCTTACTTTTCATAAAAACATTGTGATATGAGGGTTTCAGGTGGTTAAAATAAGAAGACGTGTAGTCCATCAGACGGAGGTTTATTCACTCAATTCAACATTAAAAAGTTTCACACGAGAACACAAGTTTTAAGGATACAACATCAGCATAAAGTGACTTATGCGAACGATGCAATATGATACATTTATTTACTTCAATTTAAATCTATATGTTAAAATAATGTATGTACCTACTCACATACTACATCTCCCCCGAAAAAGATAGATGCAACCCCTCCAATCATCAAGAAAAAAAATTTTTTTTTTTACTCTATACTTATTACTTACATACTAACAAAGTATTATACTTAGGTATACAAAACTTACAATAAGAAACTAAAAGTTATATCATTCAATAAACAATTTTGTATTATTTTTGTGTATTACATATTCTTTATTATTTTTTAATATTTTTACATTGGGAGAAATATCTTCAATAACTTCGAATGGACCGTTATACACATTATCTAATTTACTTCCTGACTGATTCTTTAACAAAACAAGGTCCCCTTTTTTATATTGAACTGAATTTTTATATTTATCATACATACACTTTCTTTGTTGTTTACACTGCAATAAGTTTTTCTTAGCATCAAAGTGCGCTTTTTGTAACCTATATTTTAATTCACAAGTATAATCTCCAAAATTGTACAAAGGTTCAAGCGTTTTAGATAAGTTACTGGGTAATTTACATAATTTTCCAAATACAAGTTCATACGGAGTATATTTTGTTTCTGTATGTACGGTTGTGTTATACGAAAAACACCAAAATGGAATCCAGTCACTCCAATCTGTTTTGTTATCAGTAATTTGAATTCTGAGAAATGATCCTAAATGTTTATGACTATTTTCGAGAGCACCTAAAGTTTCGTGGTGAAAAGGGGTCGAATTTAATTTATTTATGCCCAATAACTTACATGTTTCGGTTAATACTGAAGATATAAATTCTTTGCCTTTATCGGTAATTATCTCACTAGGAACTCCATAGCGTAATACAAAATTGTTTACAAAACTCCGAGACACTGTAATCGTATCTTTACTCTTTAAAGGATAAGCCTCTATAAACTTACTTAGGTCACATTGGACTGTTAAAATATACTTATTATTGTAATTATCTAACTCTAGTGGGCCCATTAAATCTAAACTAATTCTATGAAAAACTGTACTAGGTGTTGTAGTAACAACCATTGGTTCTTTTATAATTTTATTTGAATATTTATTTAATTGACAACTTTTACACTTTTTATCAAAGTTGTTGACGTCAACACTCATGCCTGGCCAGAAATAATAATTCTTGAGGTTATTCAACATACGATTTACCCCCGCGTGTCCGCTAGTGGGCAACAAATGGAAGTCATTTAAGATAACCTTTTTGTCATGGTCATCATATATTTTAAGTACATCTCTAGTAATAAGAAATCGTGGTAATACAAGTTGCAACTCTTTAAATTCACGTAATAATTGTCTTAATGTTTGTTCATTATTTTTATTTTTAATTACTAATAACTCTTTAATATTTAAGCGCTTACATAATTGTTCTAAGTCTCTCGCTAACACCTGAATGGTCGATAACGATCGAGAGTTTAGAAGTATTGCTGACTGCAATGGAACAAATGTACAAAACTTCTCCTTAGAAGTTATATTGTCTTTATATTTTGAACATGTCGTATTATCAGTGAAAATTAATTCAATTACATCGTCAGGTCGTTTCAGAACTTCCACAGCCGCGGGTTGATCAGGCCTGCAACTTGTGGGACATTCCGAAGTCGGTCTGTCAGTCATAGTATCGAAATTTCGACGTTGTGCCCTTGTTAATACGGATACTATATTTTCACGCATTTTTATTAAATCTGAGGACGTCAGCGGAAGTCGACTTAACGCGTCTGCAGCTGCATTATGTCGACCCGGGACGTATTCTACTTCGAAATCGTATTCTTCAAGGTACAACCGAAATTTTGTCAAACGGCTAGAAGGGTCATTAAGGCCGAATAAATAGGTAAGGGGCCTATGGTCAGTATAAATTTTAAACTTTCTGCCATACAGATACGGTCGAAAATGTTTTATAGCCCAAACGATGGCTAATAATTCCAACTCTATTATCGGGTACCTACTTTCTGCTGGTTTTAAATTACGACTAGCGTACGCTACAACTTTACCATTACTATTTGATAAAATGGCTCCTAAGCCTACTTTGGAAGCATCTGTTTGTAATCTAAATATATTGTCAATCGAAAAATTTGGATACTCGAGGACGGGTGGATTAATTAAAGCTAATTTTAAATTGTTAAATGCACATTCACATTGAGAGCTCCATTCGAACTTTACACCTTTTCTGCATAAAATATTTAAAGGGTAGACCATAGTGGAAAAATTTGGAATGAACTTTCTGTAATAATTATTGGCAAAAGCTACGAAGCGTTTTATTTCATCGACATTCGTAGGTTTTGGATAATTTTTTACTATATTTATTTTATTCGGGTCTGGAAAAATACCTTCGGGTGTAATTTTGTGGCCTAAATAGACTATTTCTTTCCTTAAAAATTCACATTTCATAGGATTTAGCTTAAGGTTTACCTTTCTCAATTGATTAAGTACGCTAGTTAAATTTTTATTATGACTGTCTAATGAATTCCCTAAAACTACGCAATCGTCTAAATAAATAAAACATTTTTTATAATTTAATCCCGCCATTGCTATAGTCATAAGTCTAGAAAACACACTGGGACTGGTTTTCAGCCCCATCGGACAGCGTTTCATTTGATATTGCTTTCCTGCTGAAAATGCCGTGCATTTTCGTGAATCTGGGTTTAAAGAAAGTTGATACATTTTATCTACTGAAAATGAAGTATATTTTCTCGAATTTTCATTTAAATTAAGTTGATAATACGATTGTGACAAATCTAATTTTGAAAAATAAATATTTCCTGAAAGAGAATCCAAAATTTCCGTAATATTAGGCAATGGAAACTTTTCATATTGGATTTCATTATTGAGTTTACGGTAATCTATGACAAGCCTCCATTTCTTTTCGTTTGATTTATCAACTTTCTTTGGAACCAGTAACACCGGGCTAGACCATTCTGACACAGTTTCTTCAATAATATCGTTTCTTAGCATTTCCTGAATTTGCCTATCAACTTCCGGTTTCAAAGAGTGAGGAATCCTATAAGGTTTTACATATACAGGAGATACGTTTTCCTTCAAAGTAATAGAATGTTCCATTAAATTTGTAACTGTTAACCTGTCGCCGGGCAGGTGGAAAACATCCGCGTATTTTGCACAAATATTTTCAATGGCGATTTTCTCCTCCTTATTTAAGTAATTCAAATCTAATAAATCAAACAATGTTTTAATACGTTGCGTCGAATGTTGTTCATCCGAAAAGTAACAAACATTGAAATTATTCAAACTTTGATAATCCAAGTTAGAAAAATTCAAGGTTACCTCTTCATTTTTTGTATTGAGTACTCTAATGGGAATACGACCCTCTATAGGCTTTACAATCATACCCGTCTTGTAATTCCTTCGCCAAAATAACGCAATTTTCGGTTGATTGGCACGGTATATACTTAATCACTTCACAACGCGCTGGAACTACGTGTGTATATAAATCTTTGTGATCAACATTAATATCTATCCTCTGGCTATTATTTGTCAATCTTAATTTCATCATGTTATAGTCTAAAACTGCACTATACCGCTTTAAAAAATTCTCGCCGATTATTGCGTGGGCGGAGCACGATAAGTTTTTAAAAACATAAAACTTTTGTCTAAAAATAATACCATTAAACATTAAATCTAAAAAAATATAACCCTCGGATATCAACTTTCCACATACACCCTTTATAGTTATCCTATCGCTACAAATGTTATTTAATAAACTATTTTTAAATAACCATTCATATTTTATAATAGAAAGACTCGCGCCACTGTCTACCAATAAATCTATTTTAGTACTACTATCGTTACCTACGTTCATAGATACTATACTACCTACGTTATAATTAAAAATAAAGTGTTCATTCACTTTGGGCACGAAAAAACTCATTATTCGGTGCAGGTGTACTGCATTCCTGGGCTGAATGATCGTGATGCGCGCGCGCGTGTTGAACTCGCGCGTAGCGATCCATGTTGTTGTTCCTAGAAGCCGACCTACCCGAGCGAGCTGCGAACCCGCGACGCTGCGTAGGGCCGCGGCCGCGTGTGCTCTTATTGTAATAACTCATAGGCTTATATCTATTAGGAACATTATTACTACAATTCTGATTCACGCTACGATTATAATAATTTCTATTTGAATTAAAACTTTGACGACGATTATTAAACTGCGTACGATAATTATTTGAGTTAAAAGATTGTTTAACTCTCATGACGCTTTCCTCGCAAGCTGATGATGTTATCTGTTCATCAACAGCTAACCTAATAGCTTCTGGAAGCGAGTCGAACTGACGCGAAGCTATGATCGTGCTGAGGCGCTTATCAGACAAACCATCTGCGAATCGTTTTATAGCTATCTTTTCATTTAAGGGACGCAACACCTCGTATTTATCGTCAACTCCATCAGCTTGTGAAATAGTCAAGTTGACAAATAGCTCTTCTAATTCGGAACCAAACGTTTCAATAGACCTATGACCTTGCTTAGTAGTATACAACTGAGCTTGAAGCGCAACGTGGGACTTTTTTTGCAATAAAAATTTACGCATATCAAATATCATGTTTTCTACGGTTTGATAACTAGAGTTCAAGCGTAATTTGGCGCTAGGTGACAACCTTGTTTTAATAACAAAATCAATTAGCTGACTAGTCGAACTGCTATCTAGCATACTATGGTATAACTGAATCGCGTCTATTAATTGCAAGGTGGTTTACTCTGAGCCGTTCATGATCGGGAGCAATGCGAGTGCTGTTTTCAAATCAAAGGTACTGGATGCCATTTTCGGTGAACTTTCGTCTGTTGTTTCTATGAAAAATCTAGTTATAGTATCTTACAAAATATTAATATTATATATTATAGAGTTTAGGTCCGTCTGACATTCTAATCCGATTTCTTTATTTTCAATTTTATGTTTGATACTAGATAATATGGTCTCCAATTTACTATATAATATGCGCGCTTCGCTTAGTTTTAATTGAGCTGACCTTGAAATTCTGCGATGGCTAGGCCCTATCTTAGTTAAATAAGTCTTAATATCACTTAGTCCATTTAAAATTAAATTCAACTCACTGACAGACATTTGACCCTATACATACGTACTGGCATTTTTTTTTATAAAGAAAAGAAACACTTATCACTGAATCACACAATCACATCACAGGAATGTAGCACTCCGCTATTCCCAGCTACTGGGTGGTGGCGGGGCCCAGGCGGCGTGCGCGCGACCTCCACGCCGCTGCTGCTGCTCAGGAACTCGGCTGGTTAGACTTGAGGAGATGACAGGTCTTGCCGTGACATGGCACTGCTTAAAGTGACTGCATTGATTTCCCTTCTTAGCGTGCTGATTGCGTTTTTTCGGCACTTTTTCAGCAAGTAGTAGACGGCACCCATGGACACGATAACAACCAATGTGATTAAAATAATTTCGGAAGCGCTCGTAGACTTTAGTGCCTGGCTGGTACTAGCATTTGCTTCTCCATTTGCATTCTGCGCTATAACCACTTCTTCCTTAGAGTAGCTTCTTCCCATTATGTTTTATATTAAAAATAAATATTTGCGAGGGTTTTGAAGTAGGTATTTGATACTGCCGGAGATCTTTTTCTAAATTCAAGGTAATTTTTTACTTCATCACCAAATTATCCTGGAATCTTCTGGCATGGTCGCCATGTGATATGAGGGTTTCAGGTGGTTAAAATAAGAAGACGTGTAGTCCATCAGACGGAGGTTTATTCACTCAATTCAACATTAAAAAGTTTCACACGAGAACACAAGTTTTAAGGATACAACATCAGCATAAAGTGACTTATGCGAACGATGCAATATGATACATTTGTTTACTTCAATTTAAATCTATATGTTAAAATAATGTATGTACCTACTCACATACTACAACATGATGGAATCAGCCTCAAAAGTTACGCGGCTAAAACCACGTAAAGGGTCTTGTTTTAAAATAAAGTATTCATTATTGCAACATGTTGTGTGAGACGTGACTGGCAAGAGCCAAAACAGTAAGTATTTTTCATCTCGCATATAAAACAAGAAGCTGAACGTAGAACTGAGAAAAACATTACTCACATCTTTCAATACTAGAAAACGTTCGCTTGCTTTGCATTTTGCAACAAAAGTATTTTTTGTACTAAAGTATCGGTTTATTTCTCATATTTCTATTCATCTTCTATACTTATAATAAATCTGTAGACGTACAAAATCTGTGAATTGAAAATATCAAAAAAATAAATGGCAGGGGGTGTTACTAAACCGACACAGAACCCAAAAATGTAATTGAAATTTTTTTTGTCTGTCTGTCTGTCTTTTTGTTCACGCATCGCGCAAAAACTACTGTTTCGATTACTATGAAACTTGGTATAATTATTTTTCAATATCTTGGGCACCACACTGAGTACTTTTTATCCCGAAAAAAAAACAAACTAAATTTTGCGGTTCGTTACCTAGACCCGATTACTGTACAAACCGCAAATAATAAGTTTGTTGTAGGTTACGTCACACGCAGTTCACTAAAAGTTATGCTGTAAATAAATGTAGTGCGGAAGGATGAATTTGGCTTGCACCGATCACTACTGGGGTTAAACGTTACAATGAAATACAATGAAAATAGAACGTTACAATATAATATGGGGTTAAATGTTACAAAAAGAAAAAACTTGAATGAATTAACTACGAAAATATATTTTAGTGCATAAAACTGGATTACATTTCGAACAAAATGCTAGTTTTTTTATATCTTTCCCTTAACCCTCGTTTGACCTCCACCTGAACCAGATTTTCGAATATGACGAAACCTTGAAAATTAGGGAAATGTTTTATGACGAGCCATTTGCGTTATAAAACATTTCGTCTTCAACATCGGCTTCGAATAGTCCCACCGCCCCTGAGACGCATTGTTAAACTCGACCAATCCTAGTGAACCTCACTTGGAGATAGGATCCTGTCAGGGTTCTACTGGTTGTGGACCACCCTTCATATAAAGGCTGCCGCAAAATATCACCGCGCTAGCGATGATGTGTTCCAGTATTATCTTATTGTGCTATCATCTTCGACCTTATCTTAACTTGCCATCAGCTGAGATTAAGGTTCAACGTGAGTTTAGATACCAATTAAAAAGATGGCAGACAAGAAACACTTCAAAAACCTACCACAAGAGTATCAGGTCTTATATTTTATGGATGAAGCAAAACTTTGAATCATTTATTTATTTATTTATTTATACTTAATTGCACACATTTACAAAAAGAAACTTATAAAATAGAAAAAACATAAAGATAGGCACAACAGGCGGCCTTATCGCTGTCAAGCGATCTCTTACAGACAACCTTGAAATGGTTTGAGAGAAAAAAAAAACTATAACACGAGATACTAGCAAAGCATAAGTTTACATTTTTAACAATAAACGTACTAAATATAAATATCATATAATATATAATCTAATATATATATATATAAATATACAGGGTGCCCAGGAAAGAATGGATAACCTCTGAAAGGCTAATAGTAGAACTAAAGGCAAGCCCAAAAAAAGATTTTAAAAAATTATAACCCTTACACTGCTAGAAATATGGCGCTTTAAAAAAAAAACATCATTTTTTTGTCTGATTTCATATTTTTACTCGTAACGAGGTCAAATCAGTTAATACCATAATTATTCTGTGCTTAAAATCTATACATATAATAAAATGGTAGGAAAGTCAAAACTGTACATTGAATATTTTTTTAAAAGAATACTTGGGGTATGATCTACAATCGAAACAGAAACAAAAAATATAGTTTTTAGAATTTTTGTCTGTTTGTCTGTTTGTCTTTCCGGGATAAACTCAAAAAGTACTGCATGGATTTACTTCAAATTTGGCATGAAGATAGTTATGAAGTCGGGTCAACATATAGGCTACATATTATCACGCTAGCAGTGTTATAATCGTAGGTGCGTTTGGTGCTGCATAGCGTTCACGCAGACGACGTCGCGGGCAGCAGCTAGTATTTAATATTAACCGCATCAGTGAGTTACTATCAAATAAAATAGCTAACTGGAATATTTTTGTCAAAAAATAATGTTAAACTATTGTTTTGTGTAAAATTACTGAAGAAATATTTTTGATGTGAAACTTTAAACAGCTCTGCTGTAAAAAAATAATATGAAAGTAACAGTGGCCAATCATTTCAAAATATTCCTGGTTTAATGACGTTTCTAAAAAGATGTAATATGTTGTTATTGTAATGAAAAATGTTGAGCTATTGGTATTAATGTGTAAAATGGGATAATTATTTAATACTAGCAAAATTTAAAAAAAATCAATAAAACAAAAAGATATTATTTTCAATTGATATTTATTGCTTACACATTACAATAATTTAGAGCAACTGTTCAAATTGTCTGCCCCCCATCCTCATACAGGCCCTACATCTACGAATAAAGGATCTTCGAAGATATCGCGCGTGACGTCGATCATTGATTTTGTTTGCAGCGGCCTGAACACGCGGGCTCGTAGATATTCTAATGAAGTTACTGGCTGCCGGTAAACCTCTTCCTTAAGACACCCCCAGTAAAAAAAGTCCAAAGGGTTTAGATCCGGGATCTTGGGGGCCATAGAATAGGTCCCAGGCGGCCTAACATCTAACGACACAATTGAACTCTAAGTTGAAAGTCTCTTGGAAGTAGAGTTTGCACGCGTGTAAAATGATACGCATGGAATCTGTTTTTCTTTAAAACATTGTGCACGGTTGATTTGTCTATGCCCGTGCGGCGAGCTATTTCTCGCGTTGAGATCGTAGGGTCTTGCTCAACTTCATTGAGGACATCTTCTTCGATGTCAAGCCGACCAACCCTTCCGGGACCAGCACCACCGACACCGCCACCAGGCATTCTGCCTTCAGAATAACAGCCATGAACCCTAATAAAAACACGGTAATCTGGATGACGTGAATTAGGATACCGTTCGCGATAAAGAGCTGCAGCAGCATTTGCATTACCTCTACACTCCCCATAGATAAACTGCATATTGGCATATTCTTGAGACGAATAAACGTATCGCGGCATGTTGACAAAGTCCATTAAAATAGCCAAGGTCGTCGTAGAATCACCAATCGAAATTCCAATCACTGTGCTACACAAAAGTCCGTTAAAATAGACAAGGTCGTCGTAGAATCACCAAAGTATCACTATGCTACACAAAAGTCCGTCAAAATAACCAAGTTGTCTTTTAAAATAATAGGAATTATAAGCTTAATTAACAAAATACGTGTGACGTAGAGCAAGTCCAGAGATTCACTAAACAATACAAAGAAACGAACGAACGCACCGTAAGGCACCGATCCAGTCACATGATGATCGTTCTGTTTCATCTATCGTACCTGTTTGATGATTCTCTTTCTCTTTCTTAGAACCGGGGCTTATTATTATTACCGGGGCAAAGGATGAATCACATACAGGGTAGGGCGCAGATAACCACAATTTAAAATGATTGTCAACATTATTTTAATAATTTAAACAGTTTTAAGTTTATTCCTATGGCCAGGATCAGGATAGGGGGCAGACAATTTGAACAGTTGCTCTAAATTACTGTGATGTGTTAAAATACCTATCAATTGAAAATCATATTTTTTTGTTTTATTGTTTTTTTTTTAAATTTTGCTAGTATTAAATAATTATCCCATTTTACACATTAATACCAATAGCTCAATATTTTTCATTACAATAACAACATATTACATCTTTTTAGAAACGTCATTAAACCAGGAATATTTTGAAATGATTAACCACTGTTACTTTCATATTATTTTTTTACAGCAGAGCTGTTTAAAGTTTGACATCAAAAATATTTCTTCAGTAATTTTACACAAAACAATAGTTTAACATTATTTTTTGACAAAAATATTCCAGTTAGCTATTTTATTCGATAGTTACTCACTGATGCGGTTAATATTAAATATTTTAAGCACAGAATAATTAAGGTATTAACTGGTTTGACCTCGTTACGAGTAAAAATATGAAATCAGACAAAAAAAATAATGTTTTTTTTTTAAAGCGCCATATTTCTAGCAGTGTAAGGGTTATAATTTTTTTTAATTTTTTTTGGGCTTGCCTTTAGTTCTACTATTAGCCTTTCAGAGGTTATCCATTCTTTCCTGGACACCCTACAACTAACATACTTATATACATAAATAAATACCTCTGTTTAAATATAAATCTGAATTATACGTAACTATAATAATAATACATACAAATATAAGAATACTTCTTCTAATGATCAATCAATGAAAGATAATGTTTTTTTAGTCCATATTTAAATGAGTTCAATGAAGGAGCTGACTTTACATTGTAGGGAAGCTTATTCCACAAGCACACCGCTCGTACTGTAAATGATTGATGAAAAGTGTGTGATTTGTGCAGGGGAGTACTTAGCATCAAATTGTCAGTAGAACGTAATTGTCTATTGTGAGTCTCATGTCGAAAACAGAATTGGTCTCCGAGATATTTCAGAACCACAGGATTAAACAGCACCCGGTACAGTAAAGAAAGAATATGAGTATCCCGGCAAAGGCGAATAGGGAGCCACTTGAGTTTAGCGCGGAATTCGGAGATATGATCATATTTACGTAAGCCGAATATGAAACGTATACAAAGATTTTGGAGTCGCTCAAGTTTATTTAAAAGTTCTTCTGTTAGATCAAGGTAGCTGGCATCAGCATAATCGAGAACGGAGAGGAATAGAGAATGTGCTATAGAAATTTTGGTTGATATAGGCAAAAGATTGCGCAAGCGTTTTAGGGAACTATTGATGGCAAACATGTTCCTGCTCACTGCTTCAACTTGAGGTTTCCAAGACAAAGTTGTGTCGAAAATAACACCTAGGTTTTTGACCTTGTCACTGAAGTTAATACCCACGCCATTTCAATGTAATTGATCAATTGAATTCCAGTTTAAGCGACTAATCATATAGGGACTGAAGTAAAACTTTTACGTTAACAAGATATCTCAAGCTAATAGCTAACAGTGTGAAACGTTCACACACCGTATCTAAAGTCTTCTTTACAAATAAAAGTGCCAAAAGTACCATTCGTCTGACTTTTAAGTCTTTTTATGAAAATGTTGTTAATAAAACTTTTTATTATCTAGTCTATGATTCATAAACTATTTCCAGAAAACATCACGTAAAAAGTGGTCGCTATCCACCAAGCGGGAGTAGGACCAGACACTTGGAACAGCCCTATCGCGCATGTATGTACAAGTATGTTGTAAGAAGCGACTAACTGGCTAGTGCCGACCAGTGAGGACCCTTCATATAATTAAGCTATCAAATAACGCCGCTCCGGTGATGATCTGTTCCTCCAATATTTAATAAAGAGCCAGTTCATTTACTTACCATTAGGTGAGACGAAGGTTAATCGCGAGATTGGTCACCGATAAATAAACAAATGGGATTTGAAATACTGTGAAACGCTGACTAACCACAAATAGCATGCCCAAGTTACATGCTAACAATACTTAAAAGGCTGTTGCCATAGAGATTTTTCTGACAAAATTTTCAATTCCAAGTTGACCAATCCTTGAAGTCGGATTGCTGCACAGTTTGAAATTTTGAAACTTCGGTAGACTCCTGTGATTACATCAAGTCAACCGGGCTGCCCTGAGGGACAAACAAACTAACTGAAATAAGTTTGCAAGTCGACTTGCTTTAATTTTAAGTCAGTCAACTTGGTTTGAGAATTTATCAATTATCGGAACTTTGAAAGGGGGAAAACCTAGGAATTAGATTAATCACAGCCTATTTTTACTTATTAAGATAAACTTTTACAATAAAATAAATCTTACTAATATTAGAAATTTGAAAGTTTGGACGTATGTGTGGATGTTTTTTCCTCAATCACGGCAGTAAGGCTCAACGGATTTAGATTAAATGCATAACTACAGTGGATAGATAGCCTGGAATAACACATATGCTACTTCATATCCCAACATTCAAGCAGGATTAAAAACAGTGCGGGTAAGTCCTCGCGAAATAGCTAGTTACTTATATCAACAAGAAAAGTTAGTAAGATTGCAAGTTTTTTGTAAGTTAGATTGTAACTTTAATTACAAACTTCAGCATCAAGTGATAATTAAAAGAATTATACATCATATGTTCAGATTTGTACTTTACTTATTTATGTAAATGGTACAGCTACTGGAAAATAACTACAAAAGGGTCAATTTATGATTCTGTACTATATATTATATCATTCAAAAAAGTACCTACCGATGATAGACCATCGATAATTTTTAAATAATTTCCATTGAAACATTGTGTTACAACCTTTAGGCTTTCATCTAAACTCGTATGAACCAAGCGGAGTGGGTAAAGGATTTTTTTTTATTTTTAGACCCATGACTAATATAGGTATGTACGTCTTTTTCACTAAACACCATACTTTAAGTTGTGTTTTCAGCCACTTGTACTGCTGCCACTACTGTGGCGAGGCTATCAAACATGAAGTCTTATTTTATTATTATTATTGGCTATTTTAAAAACAACACGCCTTTTACAGGCAGAAAGGACCCGACAGTCTGACCCTAATCTGAGTGGTGATTTTGATATTCACTTGCTACCTATATCAAAATTCAAATATTCAAACGGTCCTGTATGTCGACTTAAATTTTGTATTCACGTCTGATAAAGCAACATTAACCACTGCAATTCTGAAATCGATGAATCAACGAATCATCAAAGCCACAGCTTTACACATTGCACATATTCAGCTAAAATGTTCACGGATTTCGGAACAGGATTGCGACGTACAAACACTTATCAAAGGACAGGTCTGTAATGATACTTGGATTTACGTGATTCGCTCTACTGCAAGCATTCATGATTTGTAGATATAAGGCCACGTTTAGACCACACGCGTCCGGAACATCCGCTTCTAACTCCCTTTGCAATCAATAAATATAAAACCATTCCATTACTGATTAAGGTACTAAGTGATCGACCGACAACGTACAAGCGAAATTTGATACCTTATGGGAAGTAGGGGTGCATTAAGGTAGGATTTCCCAAAATTCCCACAGGAATGATATTTAAAGCACTTTTTAATTAGTGCAAAATAAACAATGAATATGCGCATACGACAGGCAAAAGCTAGATTTGCCGTCTTATTTTGCACACAAATATATCCCGAACTGAAATTATCAAATAACTGCACATACCTCGCGCTCACTTTATGTCTAAAGTCGTAACATTATATATAACATCGCGTACCGAGCGTGAATGTAACGCGGGTGCAATGCGGGTCGCGTGATCGACGCGTGTCATTTGAACACGCCCTTAAGAGTTCCACAATGTGTCAAATATGATCAACAGAAATGGGGAGTTTTCTGACAGATCATTAAAAAAACAAAACTGTACAAAATTGGTACAAAAGGCTTCGATAGATGGCGCTTTACAAAAGGCGAAGGCGAAGAATTTATACCACACTGCGTTTTTAAAAGTAAAATAAATTAATTGATGTCTGTATCAGAAATTGAACGTATAAATAACCATAGATGGTAGATACCACTTACCTACATTATAGTTTACAGACTTAACGCCTTCGGCTTTTTAAAAGTGCCATCTATAGAGGTTTTTTGAACTAATTTTTATGAGCTGTCAGAAAACTCCCCATTACAGTCTGACAAGGCTTTTTTGGCACTTGGATGATGACGTCAGAGGGGCGTGAGGGTGAAATAAGAGTTACCATTCAGTATAATTTCCCTCTTCTCATGGAAAAATATGAATGCATAAACTATTCGATTTTTCATGTTTGAAAACAGAAATTATTTCATTTTATGTACTACAAAAGGGCAAGTCACGTAAACTTTGAGAAAAACGTAAGTGCTACAAGAACACAGGGTTGAAGATAAATAGAAGATTAAACAAGATAATATAAGTTTTTTTTTCAAAGTATGGTAACTTGATTCTTTACTCTTAAAAGGGTTTATTGAGACGTTAAATTGTTTTTCTTTCTGAAAATACTTCAATTTTATAACTAGGTACAATAAGTTGCCCCACATTTTGTAAACGAGCTCATTTTTTTTTACTTTTCACAAAGTGCCAGCCAACATAAAAAATGATAAGTATGCGCAATTAGAGCTAATTGAACAGAACAATAGTTAATTATGGAACAAAAGATGTGGGATTAGTCCATATCAAGTAATACAAGTTCATATGTCGATTTATAAAAATGATGAAAATACGTAAACTAATCATAGATTTCAGTAACAATTCAAAAAATTCAAGTAACCTTACTTTGAACCAACTACAAAAAAGGAGTGGTCAGTTTGACCTGTATGTATTACGCATGTATCTTTGTGCGTCCGCGACTATCTCATGTTTGGCTTTTCCGGTTTTGATGCGGTTTTCAAAAGATGATTTATCACGATTAACAGAAGGTTCTGGTATTGTAACCGACACAACTATGCATAATCGCGGTTATTATAGCAGTTAAAATAGGGAGGATGGACTACCGTCGTAGGAAAGTGCTAACTTACCCAGTCGTCTCCGTTATGAGAATTATGAAATATTAGTTAACCTAACAAATATATTTTTTTGTCATAAATTGAATCCACACATCATTCTGGGACATCAATGTCCGTGTAACTAACAATAAATAAATAAATTCTAAACCTTCTCGTAAAATATTTTGATCTTCATAATAAAGACCCTATACTTATAACATTTTAGGTGAAAAGAAATAAAATAAAAGCAGATTATTGATTAAAATGATGTTTATTAGTTAGTAGTTGTCTCTTTGTTTGTATATAGGGTGTTCAAAAAAGTACTTTGGAGAAAAATATCCCAGAAATATACTAGTATTTTCCATTCAACTACAAAAATACCGTATTCTTGTACTTATAAAAATAAAAACACATAAATAGACACGACATAATAATCCAGACACGGAACATTTTTTTTTCTTGTTCCGTGCGGGAATCGAATCCGCAAGTACTGGCAACTGAGGCAGACAGTGTTACCCCAGCGCCAAAGTGGTCGTCGGACAAAAATTGCTGTGATAAATTTTAACGAATTTATTCTTTTATTCGATGATGTTAAAAGTTCTTTCCTTTAAATGTCTAGATATTTTTATAGGAAACTAGTCTAAATAAAAAAATCGGTTTTGTGTAGTCGAATGGGGAAGTGTAGCCCTATCTGAGAAATTATTCTCCAAGGCACTTTTTTGAACACCTGTATAAATTGTTTTGTAAGTCAGATCTGTGTTATTATTACAAATAATTACCCAACAGCCCAATCACTATCTTAACAATGTTTCAGATAGTGTTTTTTCTATACTTTTCTAAATCAATGTTTAAATGAAAATGACTAATTAAACTTGTATAACTTCACTTAGAGTAATCATACAACTTTTCTATCATAATAACTATTACTCAGAACATTTAGTACTAACGATTCTTACCATTTAATTTTGTTGGCCGGCATTTTTGAAAAAGGCCAAAAAATTTATGGAGACATAATCAACGAATGCGGAGCATTAAAAAACCGACTTCACGTCAAAACTTTGGCTGAGTTGAGAATGTCACCAACAGTTTGAATTTCAAAAGTTTGAAATTTTCAATGAAGTACCGATGAAATTTATATGGAACCAACTATGAATTATCCTCTACCATATGTAACAAAAATTTTCAAAATCGATTCATAATTGTCTGAAATATCGTGTAACAAAGACACAAAAAAAACACACAGACGAATTGAGAACCTCCTCCTTTTTTGGAACTCGGTTGAAAATGATCTCCTTTGTCTTATTTCATATCTTAATATTTAATTTAATAGTATGAAAGTCGTGAAGTGACGCACCAAAAGATCCTTGTCGGACTATAAGCAGCTTGGCTGTGACATGACATTGGCAAGCACGAATAGCTATCTTGAGGAAGCCTACGTTTTGCTTCGAAGACAACATTAATTAACTCCGAAAAGTTCCAGCTTATAATTATACTTACTTACTTTTTAGCTTATTCGTTTAATATTTCTTTTTATAATTTTGTGAATATTTCATGTTTGATTGTTTATTTATCATATCTCCGTCTGAGGTATTGTGTTGCTAGATGTCAAGCTACATTCATGTCACCCTGACAATATAAGTTTAGGAATCGACAAACTTCTAAAAATCTAGGTTTTAAAAAAAATGTAAAGTGAATTTAATTTATAGCTTATTATAATAACTTTTGTAAATTGTGATAGAAATTATTTATTTTCTTAAATATATAATATATCTGAACCCAGAACTTTTTACTCAAATACTGGCCTATGTGTCATGAAAGGAATCAAATAATGACGTTGGAAGTACGTGTGTAAACAGATAAAAGTCCGGGAGTGGACATGTCAAGGTTCGGAAAAAGTGAGATCTGCGTGAGAACGCTGAAGGTCGGCTGACCGGTCTGGCTGTGGAAAAAGCCGCCGGCCCTCCCCGGCGACGTCCTGTCTCCACCTGAGGCGCCCCGCTCTGCCCGGCGCGGCGCTCTCCACAGCTGCGGCCGTGTGCCGCAGCCCTCGCTGTCGTCCCTGCCGCTGCGAGCGGCCTCCTTGCCGCTACCTTAGCGGCTGCTAGTGGCTGCCTCCGCCACTACCGCGGCTGTGAGCTGCGGTCTCCGACGACAGCTACTGCGGCCGAGGGCCGCTACCTCCGAACCCCTAGAACTAAACTTTTACTCATAGTGAACTTTAAGTGTTTCTTTGTTATTATTTACATATTAAAATTTAGAGTGTTATTTATCAATTGGTTTCCCTTCAGCACCTTCTTCCAACTGCGAGCGACGGACCCCTTCAGGGAGCCGTCGCTTCGTGACAAGCTGCCAAAACTGCAACGAGGTGTTTGTAAAGTTACCATTTTAGCACTCCGGAAACAACTTTTGAAACTGGATAGTACTAATGTAAGATATTTTATTTGTTTGATTTTTTTTTAATTTTCTTCATGACATTGGCCATAAATTGAATAACGATACAGGAGGAGACCTATGTCCAGCAGTGGACGTCTACTGGCTGCGTATGATGGATGTATGATGATAACAACAGTTGCCAGTCCAGTTTTAATTCATCAAAAGCCATTTAATAGCGCAAAAATTTGTAAGTACCAAAAAAATGTAAATTTATGAAAAACTGTAAGAATTAAAATAAATAAAAGTAAAGATACACATTACTTTGTTTGAGTTCATTCTCGTTTCTATAGGCCTTAGTAAATGCAAAATACGATTAAATGAAGTTTAATTAAAGGACATCGACCTGCGTCTTCAAGCTATAAATATCGACGAATAACTTGAACACGATTATACAGCTAAGTAACTGACTTATGCAGCAGTCATTTATAAACATAAACATGTCTGGTAGTTTGACTAAAATTGTTAATTCGTGTTCTACCATCCGAGCTATCACGAAATAGCTGAAGTTTTAAGATAAGTAAATGTTATTAGCGTCGACGATATCAAGCCAGCTTGCTAAGTACAGCAAGCAAGCTGCATAAAGTGAATACATCTCAGTTATATTAAAACCACATATTTTTAAACATCTTTTTGTTGTATTTTGCTTCGATGAACCTCTTAGGTTCATCTGGTGAAAACTATTTAGTTGGTGTATTAAAATATGCACATTGTGTTTTTCTTTTTCTTCTATTTTGTGTATATGTACAATGAAGAGTAAATAAATAAATAAAGCCGCTTCAGCATATAAAATCATCCTTAACATCCTTTTAAAAGTTATACGTTCCTAACTAAAATGTAAAGCACTGAAAAAATATTAATTATTTACCTTTCTTTTTCTTGTTTAAGTAGTAAGGCCGGAGAGTATTTTAACTTTCAGAGCAGTACATGTATCTTAAACTTTATTACTTCATAAGCAGATTGTTAAAAGATTTCAATTTTCAAATTTTGTTTTTGTTTACAAGAAAACTTTAACATTGTAGCAGTAAACCTCACTTTCTTTGCAAGAGTTGTAGTTCAGCAAGCAAGCAAGTTTGTAGCTCGGTTGGTGTGGATATTTGTGAGATGAATATTACCCATCAAGTTATGAACGTTTGTATCATAGTTTCTAATACCTATTTATATTTTTAAAACTTTTGTGTTTTTACTAATTTTACAGTTCATTTATCCATTACTCATTATTCATTTTTTAAAGAAACATTTGAATGTAAAAAACTTTACATCATTAAATTAAACCTACATTATTACCTACATAATGAAATTATTCAGTGCATAATAATACAACTAAATTAGTTTCTCCTTAACTTTCTGTTTTAAAGTTAACACTTACATTAAATTGCAGTCAGCACAAATGTATTATAGTAAATAAACAGATATCGCTGTAACCAGATATCAATACTTACAACAGAATCTGTTATCACAAATCTATTCCCTATGGACGTCGAAGTAGAAATGGAATAACAAAGTAGTTAAGGAATCACACTTAGGTCTGCTTGTCTTCTTGGTAGATCAAAGCTTTGATTGATTTTTAGTTTTACGTGTACAAATCTTCTGAATTGAGAATGTCATCAACGTAAACATTCTCCGAAATCATACATATTTTTTCAAAAGTTTGAAATTTTCAATGAAGTACCCAACCGATTTCGATGAAATTTAATAGAGACCAATTATGAAGTATTCACTATCATATGGAACAACAATTTTCAAAATCAATCATAATTGTCCGAAATATCGTGTAACAAAGACACAAAAAAAAACAGACGAATTGAGAACCTCCTCCATTTTTGGAAGTCAGTTGAAAATAGAATACCTACCAAAATACACTATTATATATACAAACATACATAACTTCACGCTATAAGACTACCTATCTAATAAAATATATATAAATAAAATATCTCGTTTGACTTTGCAGGCATTACCTATAATGATAAAGAAAGAGATAGTATTTCCTACTTCTAAGAGAGCCAAAGCTCTATCTATACCATATTGTTAGTTTGCTATTAAGCGTAGATAAGAAGTTTGTGTTTGCTTTTTCTATGAGGGAGACATGATTTTATTAGATTAAACCCTCTTTTAAAAAAAAAAAAGAAAAATAAAGAAGAGACTATTGCAGTTCTTTACACAATTATAATGTTTAAAAATGCATTGTATTGCATTGAGTGAGTCAAATACCTCACCCGCCTTTACTCAAGAAATAAACAAATCTTTTTAGACGTCAAATAAAAAAAGTTTACCTGCTTCAAAAACATAAAACGTGAGTTCTTACATCTTGAATATACTTTTGCTGAGTAAAATAAAAACGCCGCAAAACTTCAAATTAACATATTAAGTGAATCTGTGCTCTTACTTAAGAGAGCACTAAGTAAGCTTCCAGTAATGCCATAAGCTGGAAGCTTACTTAGTGCTCTCTTAAGTAAGCTTCCAGCTTATGGCATACCGATTGGGCTCTGCGACTGGATATCTGATTTTCTGAGGGAACGGTCAATTCGAGTAGTCTTAGATGGCTTCTCCTCCGACCAAATGGCAATTAATGCCGGGGTACCTCAGGGATCTGTTCTCTCTGCAACATTATTCTTGCTGCACATTAATGACCTTTTAACACCGGGCATTATTAGTTATGCTGATGACAGCACTGTTGTAGAGAGATACGTATCCAATGCGCGAGCGAGCCCCCGTGAAATCCAGAGTTTAAGGAAGTCAATGATTGAGCGCTTTGATTTGACCTTACAGAAAGTATCCGATTGGGGTGAGTCGAATTTGGTCAAA
Source organism: Stenoptilia bipunctidactyla (assembly GCA_944452665.1). Taxonomy (NCBI): domain Eukaryota; kingdom Metazoa; phylum Arthropoda; class Insecta; order Lepidoptera; family Pterophoridae; genus Stenoptilia; species Stenoptilia bipunctidactyla. Next base: position 6,347,358 of record OX101745.1, on the reverse strand, counting down.
TTCAACGCGTCCAAAACTCAGGCGTGTCTATTCTCCGCAAAAAAGAGCACCTTCACATTAACGCCCACTTTCCAAAATGTATCTGTCCCCATCACTGACCATCTAGGGCTTTTAGGCGTAACTATAACATCCAGTTTAAACTTCGGTCAACAAATTGTGTCCATGGCTCAAGTAGCTTCGAAAAAGTTGGGAATCATCTCGAAGGTACGGCGGTACTTCAGCCCTGCACAGCTTCTTAACTTATATACAGCTCAAGTGCGATCATGCATGGAGTACTGCAGTCATCTTTGGGATGGTTCAGCCAAATATCAACTAGAAGCGCTGGACTCCGTTGACCGAAGAGCCCGTAATCTAATTAACAACGTCGACCTTACGACCAAAAAACTACAGACCCTAGAGCATCGTCGTAAGGTTGCTTGTTTAACCGTGTACTACAGGATACATTTTGGTGAGTGCGCGAGTGCTCTGTTTGAGCAAATTGAACCCTCACCCTTTTACCATCGGACTACTAGACGAAGACAGAACTTCCATCCGTATGTGGTTGATATTCCGAAAAGTCGAACTAAGCGCTTTGACAGTTCCTTTTTGATACGGGTCACCAAGGTTTGGAATGAACTGCCTGCGTCTATTTTCCCTGACCAGTATAATCCTAGTACTTTTAAGCGTCGAGTGAATAGGTTTCTCGTGGATGGACGTGTACCACCTTAGTCTTCATGTTCACTTAACATCAGGTGTCATGGAAGACAAACGTCCCATCCATATTTTATAAAAAAAAAAAAAAAAATATCTCGAAGACGTGAACCGCTCATAAAACTTGGTCGAGAAATTAGAAATCCCCGTAAAAAATAATTGAAATTTAATTTTTCTTGTAACATTTTTTTATATGGGTTTTTGTAAATGAATAAGAAAATGTTGAACTTCTGAATATTAAGCCATAAGTCTTACTTGAGTAGCGTTTTGAATAGCAGACCTAGATGACTTTTACATTTTTTGTTTCGTGAATAAATGAATAGAAAGACCAAAAGTCAGATGGCTAGTGTAGTCAAGAAATATCTGAGTTCTTGCGTATCCTGGAGAATGCTCATTCAACAGATCAAAATGGAAGCACAAGAAGAGCAGGCAGACTCCAGCATCAGATTGGTATAATATTTGCCATGGAGAGCAGGTGGGCAAGCTTTACAAGCTTTGCCATTAAAGTAACCACTCTGCTGCTTATTTGCTCTGCTATATTTTTTTTTGGCAAAAATTACAGTATATCTCATTACTACTATCTAACACAAGCAACTATAACAAAAGTTTAAGGACGGAAACGCTAACGGTCAGATCGTTTGTTTTTTTTTTTCTAAAATAAGGATAGGACGTTTGTATTCCATGCCTCCTGATGGTAAATGTCTATCCACGAGAAACCTATTCCCTCGACGCTTTAAAGTACCAGGACCATACCGATCAAGGCCTTGGAGGTGAAGGTATCCACGATCAATAGTGATACTCATCACACAGATAGTTAATCCTGTTCATTTTCAATCATAACAATAACAAAACACTTATAATTACATATCATTACATATCATAGAACTGGAATTAAAGCACTAATCTCGAGTTACAAAAAAAATGTAAAAACCCGACAGCGCAGTAAAGAATAAAAAAAAGATTAAAAATAAATATTAAGTATGTACATCAAAGTTTCAACTAAAAAGCACAAAAAAAGCAAATATTACTTTTTGAGCATTAATACTATAATATAAAAAATAGTAGCGGCAAGTGGGGATATTTTATAGAGCCTATGTTACTGGAATAGTTAAAAAGAATCTTGTAATACCTATTTTGTTCAAATGCATATATCTGTTTAGTAATCATGGGGAACAAGAAACGAAAATTCGTGTTGTGTTAATTTCATTCCTTGCTTTTTGAGGGACCAACGCATGAAATTCCTGTATCACCTGCTTTGGAGCCGTGGAATGAGCAAGGTAAATTAGCTATAGTTGTAAATAAAAAACCACGATAAATAGCCCGTTACTAAAGCAAATATATTCGTATATTTTAACTGATATGTAGACTATTAATTTTCTTTTATGATTTACTCTAAATAACCGAACCTAACTAGCAAAATAAACCTGCATGCAGTAAAACTAACAAATTGCCTAGGTAGATTATATATCACGCAAAAATCCTTAGAATCCGGGTCCAAGGACGTGTTGAAATGTACCAGACATTTCGCAAAAATCCAGAGAGCAGCTACGTTGCACAGTGACAGATTTTATGACGCCATTTTCTGGTTACTTGGTCCAGATGTACAGACAGATGAAGCATTCTCATTAAATTTACAGAATACATTTTTGTACTTATGTTTTATTTGTGATAGTAACTGGATTTATATCTGTTGTATCTAATCGTAATTGACATTGATGCTTAAGAAACACGGATTCAAATGGAACTGGTTCATCAAATATAATCATATCAAAGCAGACATCACAAGTTAATTCAATTTAGATTTTTGCATCAAAAACGTTTGACAGCAAAAATATAAATTGAAAAATGGTCTTTGAAAGTTTTTAGTGATACGAAAGGATGTTTTTTTTAACAAAACTTAAAATACACTATAGCCAGAATAATAACAAAATTAAGTAGCTTGACTTGTGAATTCTGTAGGAAAAATCAGGATAAAAGAAGAATTGTATATTTTTTGGTACTCTATTAATGTTGATTAGCTAAAACCGCTTTAGCCACTTCAGCGATAAAAAAAAAACAAAATTCGTAAAGAAAACATGAAAACATGCATTTTTGAATATTTAGATGCATATCGACGGTGGAATGAAAAAAGTTACCAAGCGCCATATTGCAAATTTTACAACAGGGCCGCCTAAAGATAATTTTTTTCTTAATAAAATCGTAAAAAATTGGATATAAGAGGTATTTGAAAAAATCCAACAGATTTTTAAAGTATTTTAATGCCTTTATAAATTGGCTTTATTAAAAATAAGAAAAACTTTATATTTTGCAAGAAAGCGGCGTTTGGTTACAATTTACCTGAAATTCAAAGCAGGTAAAAGTTACCAACCGACAAAAATATTTTACCTTTCAAGCCGGTAAAAATGTCTAAATATATTTTTATCTTCAATTATTTCGAAACAAAAAGGGACAAGCAGATATTTTTTTTTTAAACTGAACAAGCAAAGAGGTCTAGCTTTCATAAAATCGTGTTATTAAATCAAGCAATGTTTACTAGGTAACAAATAAAATTAAGTTAGCGTAAGTAATAATTTACCAACCACCAAAAAATTTGATCTAGAGCTCAAAGTTTCTACATTCAGTTAGTAAATTTGTTCAGTTCACTTAGATTCAATGTTAAAGAAAAAACCTATCAAGTATAACTTTGGAATATGACTTTGAAAACTAAAAAGACAGTGTTCAATTGTTTTATAGGTTTGTTTATTTTATAAACAACTTCTGCTACAACATCAGTAAAAATTAAAAACCACCTATTTTGTATGAGTTTCACATTATTTGGTATATTCTTAACGTGAAATTTTAAATAGACTAAGCTAGGAATTCTAAACGAAAATGCAAGATATCTTAAAAATAACGGTACGCGATATACCTTCAAAAGTATAATATACTCAACATAGCTTTAAATTGTTTTTAACATTTCAACAAGTTAAGTCCAAAAACGATATATCTTATATATCATTTAAAATATTCATATTCATATTTAACGTAGCTGTTAACACTCGTAGTCCTCGATAACTGTTCATTATAAGTCTGATCTTCCTCATGAACACCAATTTCTGTCAGAATATAATCACTATCTGCAAGAGGGTGTTGATCTTCTGCCTGATTCAGTAGAACATTACTAGGTTTTACAGAAGGAGTGGATGGTCCGGCATTTTTCATAGCAAAATTGTTCAGTGACATAATTTTACGTAGTATATGTAGGCCAAGGCACCCTATAACTTAGTATCCAATTTCTAACCCACAGGTTGTCTGGTAGAAAATGCTCATTAGTAATAAGACCACCTTTTGTGCATTCCTTTGTATTTTAAAATTTGGTGGTGTACAAAGTGGTGTACAATAAATTATAAATAAATAAATTTTGATAGCATACTTTCGACTCATTCACAGACGCATATTTCTCTGAAACTCTAGCCGTTTGCCCTGTTGACATTTCTTCCTAAATCATATCGTCCTGAAAATGATAACATGTTTTTACATAATGAAGTAGATAGGTTATGTAGTTCCTATAACATGGTAACAATATATCTTTATGATTATATTTATACTGGGTGACAGGTGGGTCACTTTAGAAATTCGAGGACGTGACAGTTTGAGATCATACACGAAGAGAAATAATAATATAAATATTAAAAATTTACTGAATAAACTTTAACAAAAGTTAAAGAATTCATTACGCAAGACATGGTTACACTGTTAACTATAGATCTCGGGATTTAAGGGCAAAAAACTAAAAAAAATAACGATTTTCATATGGCAACAAAAATATGTCATCTGTAAACTGAAATTTCAAGGACTTGCTTTTGGTTTGTCTTCAAAGAACAATGGCTACGTAGTATGAAAATTTAACCCAGGCCCGGTGCAAAGAAATGTTACTTAAAATACCGTCAATATTATGTCAATATACCGTTAATATACTGCATATGGGGTATGACTGAAAAATTTTCCTGAATGTTTATTTAAATCATAATATTTTTTTACGTTTGTCCGCTTCTTCACCTGACTGACTGAATTGATGTGAATGAAACTTGGTACATAGATAAATAAGGGCCTAAATCAACATTTCTCATGAAAACGAAGGCGAAAATGGGTCCAATATAATGTAACATTTTACTGAAACAATAATATAATCCCTGGCTTACTTCGAAAGCACCTTCATACTTAAAGAATATTATTTCGGTCATTCCAACTATACACTATTTAATTTACACATTTTAGGTAATAACCTGAAATACATTTCATTGCCGCCGAGCCTGGGTTTTTTTGGCCGTTCTCCTTTCCCTTGAGAATTTCCCCAGAATTGCTAGCGTCAATTTCTTTTTTCCCTTTTTGTTATTATATTCTGGAAGACCTATTCTTACCACGTACATACGCAAGGCGCTATCAACACAGAGTAGATAAGTAGGTAGGTATGGACGACTTCTCGAACGGTCGTCTAACCACGAAGCATTCATGAACTCTTTATTTATTTATAGGAAATTCTAGTGAAAAATTAAGTGCCTACTTCTATTATATAATTATGATCAGAATCGAGTACAGAGTGCTCTCCTTCAATACATTAAATTTGTCACCAGTCACCCTGTATACTTTTTGACATTTAAGTTTCAGGTATGTACTTCATTCACGTCATTCCTAGTCCAATCACGAAAATGAGTAGGATAGGCAAGTAAGTTTTATCCGATGACTAGCTTTATCCCGCAACTTCGTATGCGCTTAACTACCCTTCTCATGAAAATTTCAGAAACTATACAACCAGACACCCACTGCAAAGAACCTTTATACCAAGTATCACACCCATGCACTCAACGAATAAGTTTTTTTCATACAAACTAAAAATCATATATTTCCCGTGCCCGTGGGAATTTTGGGAATTTTTTTCGTAACACAACCAGTCACTCTTTGAAGAACCTTCATGTCAAGTATCACATCCGTACACTCAAGGAATAAGATTTTTCATACAAACTAAAAAGTCCAACACCTTCCCGTGGGAATTTCGGGAATTCCTTCCATAATACAAACAGACACTTATTGAGGAACCTTTATATCAAGTATCACATCCGTGCACTCAAGGGATGGGATTTTTTCATACAAACTAAAACATCATATATTTACCGTTCCCGTAGGAATTTCGGAAATTCCTTTCATAAAACAACCAGACACATATTGAAAAACCTTTACACCAAGTTTCACACACCAAGTGCACTCAAGGAATAAGATTTTTCATACAAACTAAAAAGTCCTTTATTTTCCGTTCCCGTGGAAATTTCGGGAATTCCTTCCTTAGTGCACCCCTACATCCCTTAAAGAATGTATGTTCCAAATTTCAGCTCTCTACGCCCAGTAGTTACGGCTGTACGTTGTCTGTCAGTCACTCAGTACCTCAGTCACTCAGTCAGTAACGGAACAGTATTATATATATTGATTAGCAACGCCCTACGCTTTTACTAGCGTTAATTCCGATCCCTTGGGAATTTTGGGATAAAAAGTAGCTTATTTGTTCCGACTATAAAGTTTCATCCAAATCCGTCCAGTTGTTTTTACTTGAAGAGTTAGTTACTTCTATACAACCAAAATATACCTACATAGATCCATCATACATCAATTATGTAGCTACACATCCATACATCCAAACAATAAAACTAAAAAGGACTTTACCGGCTCTGGTACAGCAAAAGACAGTCTTTTGCAGACTTTGTTTAATCGTTCTTTAAATTGGCCCTTTTCGTCTGGGATTTTCTCGTGCTAAAATATACAACATAACACATTACCTCGTATCTATTTATTTTGAAATAAGATAAGTAAATAAAATATAATAATATTGTATAGGATCTTACCGATGTCGAATCGTTATTTTCCACACCCGAAACTAATAAAGCACGGCCAATTATGTTATCTATTCGCCGACTGCGTTTGATGTTGATCTAAAATAGCTACAATTATTTAGAATTTGTCACACATATACGCTTGAAAATAAAAGTTTCAGTTCATACCAAGTGTCTTACTACACAAAAAGATCATTAAAAATGCGCGAGAGCGCGCACACAGCTTACCTTAGCGACACTTACCTGGAACTGATCGATAAAATCGTTACCATCCACCACAGTAGCTATGATTCACAGCGGTTACAAGCGACAAAGCATCAAGTGTTTGTTTGGGTTAACCACATTTAAAATCAAAACAATTAATTCAGTAATAAGTATCAAAGTGACACAATTTGAAAAAAAAAGGCAGGTAAAAAGTTACCAAGCACCACTTATTATCTTATTTTCGGCAAGTAAAAGTTACTATATCGAATCTTTGGTATAATTACAGTTTGTGAAAAAATACTTAACGACAGAAAAAATATCTTGAAGATTTGTAAAAGAGTCAGAAATACCATTAATAAATAAATGTATTTCAGGTGAAACTTCCCAAGTAACTATTTGATTCCAACAGTGGAAAGGTAGAAATTACTTACTGTAGTATGAATTACAATTGTGTTAAGGCTAAAATTACCAAGTGAAAAAAAATACGAGTAGATATGACCAAATACCTATTTTTTTAAAACGTGTCAAAATTTTGTCGCTTGGTCGCCGAAAATAAGAAAAATGACCGTTATTACGGAGTTCCTAAGCGACATCAAAAGTGCTCGTAGAGACATGGGACTAAAACTAATCGATAGAGAAAAAATCGCTGATTCCGAATATATAAAAAACTCATTTTGGTCCCTTATGTCGCTTGGTAACTATTTTCATTCCACCGTCGATATATAGGAAATAAAATTTTGAAATGTTTGTCCGCTTTTGCTGACCGTATAAGAAATGTTAGAAGAGGCAAAATGTAGAAGTATTAAAGTGGCATATAGCACGTACGGTGAGTTACGGCAAATAGTCATTATTAGAATTAAAGGTTTTGATTTTTATTTAAAATCCAAGATTAAGTAAAAACCAAGGGAATCCTACTCTTTCATTGCCATACCTAAACTAGGTTCATAATTTTACATGTTACTATTGTATAAACTCCAATCATTGTAACTCTGTACCTACCACCTGTATTATTATGGAAAGCAATAAATAAATAAATAGATAGGTACCCTTGCTTGCTATGCTTTTGGTAGATACGTGTCTGAAAAACTAGTTCTTTAAAGATTCCCTCCAAACCGTTCCTACGAATTTTATAACTCTGATTGTTGCTCTCTTTAAAATCTTTTAGACACATAGAATCTGCTTAGAGTATCGATTATACTTCTGAATTATCGCACTGTAAAAGGTTAATAATTCAAACGACACGTTCAACATTTTGACTGTAGGTATGTCTGTCGACAATATCACCACTCCTATGGTAATGTGTTGTAGCGTTATTTGATGAAGAGCCAACTCATTCCCTAACCCGTGTACTGCCATAATCATAATAATTTTGAGGTAAATTTTTTTTTAGTAAAACTTCAATTCATATTTTTATAAGAGTACGAGCATTTGCCCGCGACTTCGTACACGCATAAACTCAAAAGTCCTATTTTCCGTTCCCGTGGGAATTCCGGGAATTCCTTCCATTATACAAACAGACACTTATTGAGGAACCTTTATACCAAGTATCACACCCGCGCACTCAAGAAATAATTTTTTTTCATACAAACTAAAACATCATATATTTCTTGTTCCCGTGGGAATTTCAAGAATTGCTTTCATAACACAACCAGTCATTTTTTGAACAACCTTTATGCCAAGTATCATACCCGTGCACTCAAGGAATAAGATTTTTCATACAAAATAAAAAGTCCAATTATTCCCGATCCCGTGGGAATTTCGGAAATTCCTTCCTTAGTGCACCCTTACATCCCCTAAAGAATGTATGTTCCAAATTTCAGCTCTCTACGCCCAGTAGTTACTGTCGTTGTACGTTGTCTGTCAGTCACTCAGTAACTCGAATCAGTCAGTAACGGAACAGTTTTATATATATTGATTGCAGTATCTATTTAATTTTCCGTATGATCCCGTAAACAAAAATATATTGAGCAATTTACAATTGCCTGCTGGAAATCGTCCACAAGCAATAGACTATTTTTATATTATTTTTAATATCATTTGCAATTCTGTTTTCAATTAATTACACGTTAATGTTAAAGATGATGCAAAAATGAAACAGACTAATAGTCATATGCCTCACTAATTAATACGAAACGGTGCGACTCGCTTGCCTAAATGTCTTTTGCAATTCTGTGGTCACTCGTAGTACAAAGACTCTATCTACAGCTACATAGTAGCGAGTTCCTTGGAGGCTCTATTTATTAATTTACTTGCGCTGAAATAAAGCTGCTGAAGAATGGCGTCGAGTCTTTGAGGGATGTTCTATGAAGACGTATTGCTAGGAGGGGTTTATTCAGTTTGCTGTTTATTAAAATGCGAATTAACATTTAAAATGGTTATGGTTTCGATTGGTTTGATTTCAAAAAATTATCTCTATAAAACTGTTAGCAATAATGATTTTATGTGTAGTTAACGATTCGAGTTGTACCTACTGTTTAAATAAGCTATACTTTTAAAATCCTATGATCAGAATGAAACTAAAGGAGTTTGTAACAAAAACCAAGCAAAGTACTTATTTCGGATTAGTCGCTTTCTACATTATCCAGCTTGTAACTTCCAAAAAACATGACCTTTTTCATTATCTTGTTACGAAAAAAGAAAAAAAAAAGTACATTATAAAGCATTCACTAAATGAGCCACAAAGTTCACAACCCCGGTAAAACGTGTTGAAGGCAAACCGAGAAGACAATGCACTCTCGGCACCTTTTTTTCCAAAGCTGCTCATTATACAGCAGATATACAACTGGACTAGGATATAAAAGAAACTCACACAAAATGTCATGCAAAAAATATAAATGCGGTAAACAAAAGGGACTGACTCTACAAAATGTAGAATGGTGAAGCTAGTTCAGTAACGGCGGTGATAATTCAGCCAGTGCCTAAATCAGTTGATGCTGGCTATCACACAATGGTATAAATGTTGAACGGAACATGGTCTTAAGTTCGTGTAATCTATCATATTTAAAATAATACTTTCTAAATCTGTTTTTAATACATATTTTTCTCAAGTCGACTCCATAATGGTCTCTAACTTTTTATATCTGCATGCTTTTATTTGGCTCAATCGTCACTTACCATCAGATGGCAGGTGGGCCTGATCTAAAAATAAATTGATCCAGTTGAATATAATAATTTCTGAACGGATAGGATTTAGAAACTAAAAAACTGAACTAAAAAGATACTAGACTTAAACATGCTATGAGACTACCAAAACTAATAGAATATGAAGTTTTATTAATATTTAATTTGGAACACATATTCAAAACAACAGTTCTAACACTATCTTTATTAAAATGAATTTCCTATATTTTTAAGACTGCAATCACATATCCACACAACAAGTGACTAAAAACGACGCGAACCAGGATCGACCTGCAGGAATTCACGCAATTTGCAGTTATTTACATTAAAGACAGACGGATACAGCCTTCATTGTTGTAAAGAGGGGTTACACTCTTATTTCGGTGGCGAAAGTGTAGTGGAGCTTCAGCACGATAATATTGTTTTAGGTTTTCACGATTCATTACTTTAAATTAACTTCGCTCGTGACTTTATAACATCGAAAAATCAATAGTGTTTTATTTTATTTGACAGGAGAGAGAAAATAAACCATCAATAAGTACAGTCTGACAAGGCTTTTTTGGCGCTTGGAGGGTGAAATAAGGGCTACCATTAAGTACAATTTCCCTATTCTCAGGAAAAAATATGAATGCATAAATTAGTTTTTCAAGTTTGGAAAGAGAAATGATTTCATTTTATGTACTACAAAAGGTTTGTCGCGTAAACTTTAAGAAAAACGTTAGTGGTACAAAAACACAGGGTCAAAGATATACATATATGATTCAACAAGAAAATATATTAAAACATAAAGTAATACCTACATACATACATAACGTCACGCCTGTTTCCCTTATGGAGTAGGCAGAACACCAGAGGTTACAAGACTATCTGATGTCACATTTGACAAATTTGGAGGTATTATAAAGATGGAGAGAGACTATTGAGGTGACAGGGGGTCAGCCTATCGCACACAAAAATGCCTTTAAAACCTCTGTCCCTTACTGACTTTTACAGTATGCCCGGGAAGAGAAGCAGCTGGCACATTCTACGTTTTTCTTTCGCTCCCAGTCCAGCACGGAAGATATAAAATTCAAATCATGTTTTTATGTTTTTTTTTTGTCCTCATCATCCTTGACACCACTACGTTCTTTATAATAATGCCACAGTAAATTTGTTTAGTGTAGTATCTTGGCCCACTTGTTAGTAATACAACTTAAGAACTATGTTGGTAATACAAAAAAAGGGAATAGAAAGTAGGCCATGTAGCCTTGCGTACTCCTCGCAGGTATCCAAAAGAGCCCTGATCGATCCAGCTGTTGGTCCCAGCAGCACCATATCGCCTGCGTAACTTACCTAAATTATTAAGGCTTACTCCATCTATCATGCAGCCTACAGGTTTACTGCTGAGTTCAACGATCAGACCATTTATGTACAGATTGAGCAACCTAGATGATGCAATCCCACCCTGTCGCACCCCACATTGTAGTCCATGTTCGCTGGAAGACGAATTTCCCACCCTTACACAATTAGTCTGCCTATCGTAGCAGTCCTTGAGAAGTTATACAGGTTCCCATAGAACGCCCGCTCACAGTTTTGCCACAGGATGTCGTACACCACCATGTCAAAGGCCCTAGTGAGGTTGAGGAAGCAGGCGTACACGAGAGTGTGCCGTACCTATCTAGAAATGGTCGTAATTTTAAAGGTTTGTAAAAAATCTGCTTATCTTTCTTCACTTTTCATACAGTCTTTCTTAAGAGACAATTCTTCTGAAATCGTAATTTTTTATTGAGATTTAAAAAATTTAATAATTTATGTTCAAAAGTGTATTTTTCAAAGTATGGCAATATGTAAACATTGCAGAGGCAACTTGCTTCTTTACTCTTAAAAAGGGATTTATTGAGATGTTGAATTGTTTTTCTTTCTTAAAACTACTTCTTCAGTTTTATAGCTACAATAAGTAAGCCCACATTTTATAAATTTTGGCGTATTATAAATAAATAATAATAAATAAATAAATATTTCTGACACTCATGCAACATTATCTAACCCAAATTAAGTTAAGAACTTGTGCTATGGATACTAGATAACTGATATACTAAAGAAATATATAAACAATAATATTGAATAAATAAATATTTTTTATTAGAATAAACTTAAATTAACATATAAACATCCATGACTTGACGGCTAATATCTGTGTTCATCACACCGATATCCGCCGCCGCCGGGATTCGAACCCAGGACCTCTGGCATAGAAGGCAATGTATATTACCGCTGCACCAGCCGGTCGTCATATTTCATATCTTGATATTGAATTCAAAAGTACATTAACAAATATTAGCGGTAAAAGTCATGAAGTGATATTTCCCAAGACGCGGCGGTGGTTAGTTCCAATTTTCGCCACGCGCCAAAAAATCCTTGTCGGACTATAGTTGAAACCTAGGTCTCCAATAGTTGACATTCTAGCAAGTTATAATTGAAATTACTTTATAGTCAAACATTTTAATCAAGAACAAAATATATTCTACTGCAGTGCTGAAGAACCCTCATTTAGGTACCTTATGATTAAAAATTTACCTCGATTTCTACAAAATATCAACATCAGTAGGGTCAGAAAAATAAATGTAATAGTTTTAATAGATGTATGAACGTTTCTTCCTCAATCACTAAAGAACGGCCAAACGGATTTGAAAGAAAGGAGAATGCTCAAAGGCCATATAAAAAAAACCCAGCTCGGGGGAAAAGAGACTCAAAAATTAATAATTATAAATAAGTAATAAAATAATAATCGGTTATGATCGTTATGATCGTTCTATGTTTAATTGTGTATTTTTAATACATGATTGTATTAAAAATAATAAGACCCTGAAGAATAAAACTTGCAATTTCTTCAGTTTGCAAGTATGGATCACGTTCACGGTCATAACCGATTATTATTTTATAACTTACTAGCCACCGCGCGCGGTTTTACCCGCATAACTTTTGATCCCGTAAGAATTTCGGGATAAAATTTAGTCTATAACCTTCCTCTAAAGTTAGGCTATCAAATGCAAAATGAATATTTCAAATCCCACTTGTAGTTTCTGAGATTAGCGCGTTCAAACAAACAAACTCTTCAGCTTTATATATTAGTATAGAATAGTATAGATTCTTATTATTGATTTTTTGAGATACATGTCGTTTCCCCCGAGGCTGGGTTTTTTTGAGCGCTTACCTTTGCCTGGTGATAGTGTACAGTTTGAAATAGCACATAGACTTTTTTATCCCGATATTCTCGAGGGATTCAAAATTGCGCGGGTAAAACCGCGCGAAACAACTAGTACACAAATATTTGTAGAATATATTTTTACCAGGAACTTTCACTAAAACATAATAAATAACCTTCTTTATATGTTTCTGGCACGGAGTGTATATTCATATTCACATTTCTGACGTAGCCTCTTCTTCTACCCCATCTGTCTGTGCTATGGGAAAACCCCTAAACAAAACCTAAATAACAACCTAATCCAATAATTTGTTAGGTACTCCTGAATCTGTAATGTTTGACATGCTGTCAACTGCTGGATAGAATTGTTTTTTTTTTTTCAAAAAAAGTAAACATCGAACCCTAAATATAATATAATATAAATAACATACAATAACGAAAAATATTAAAAGTTTCGAAGTTCCAATAGTTTACGTACCTACACCAATTTCAGGCATTGGATATTTTGAATATATTGGTAAAAGATGATAGCCTAGTAACACGTAAACCATACATGAAATATATTAATCTCTAATGATTACCTACTCAACAATTGAAAATAATATTTAACTTTAAGATACAGTCAAAATCTAATTAAAAATGTCAAAAATTCACCTTACACGAATTGGCGTCCTTAAGCACAACCGTAATATAGAAATGGCGTAATATATTGTCACTTTGACCCAATTGAGTTGTATGTTTGTTTTTATCGAATATTGCTAAACAAAAAAGGGTAAGTACATAGTAACAAATTGAAGTTACAAGATGATGTCTAGTGTTAAAAAATGTCATATCGTGGCCGTAGAAGCGAAATCGAACAACTCACACTTTTTCCAAAATCGAACTTTTTGCATGGTTTTAAAGTTTAAAGGAGGCCACATCTTTTGATTTCTTCCTCGCTTTGATACCTCATTTTGTTTCAAAGATAATTAAAAAAGTAAGGCTGTGGAGCAGAAATGAACACTTATAAAAGAAAGTAAGACTTTTGAAGAAAAATTGAATAACTGACCAATTAGGTACTACCTAATTTCTAAACAAACTAGGTATTATAATATCAAATGCATAATGATCGTCAATTAATTTCTCCACGACGCTAATTTTGAAAATGCGAAAAAATGAGTGGAAAAAATTAACAATGCTCATAATCATTTTTAGCAGTTCCCATAATTGTGGAGCGGTTGGAGCCATCTATGGTTGAGGTCATCTATGAAGAAAAGATACGGTTGCGTTTAACCTATTTTCCACCTACAGCGTCCACCAGAAGGAGTTCCTTTGATCCACCGCTACCAGCCTTACATCCATTCTGAGCGCGATTAGCATCTAAATGCTGGCGAACCTTGATGCTCAGAATGGAGGTAAGTCTATTGTAGGTAGTCAGTTATGGGCCGGTATTTCGATGGATTCTCGGTATCGTTGGATTTAGGAACTAGATAAGTAACTCCAGTAGTAAGGAAGTTTGAAAGAGATCCGGTGTATACGGCTTCCTGGAATTAACGGGCCAAAGTTGCATGGCACTGAGAAAATCCCTTGAATCAATAGTTCTATAATCCGTGAGTAATCCAACCTATGTCCTCTGATATGGAGACTTGACTCATAGGGTTCAACCCTGCACACGCTCCCTCAACCCTATCAACACAGGAACCCTTTTTGTGCTCGACCAGAAGATGGTTCTTATAGACAAAAAAACAGGAACCGAGCGAGTGAAACCGCGGATGGCAGCCAGTCACCCATAAACATGTTTTTTTTTTTTTCCATTTATTTTTACTCTGATATCCATCCCAAAAAGTAGACAAATGTATTTGATGAATTACATTACCGTGGAATAATTGAACAATGATACTTATATTGTCCGTTTTAATGCTAATTTTTAATAACTTAACCAGCAAAACTGAATTACTAACATAATAATATAGATAACTACATGTTTGTTCCGAAATCTCATTGAAGCAAAATGAGATAACTTTTTAACTATTTTTTAAATATTTAGGTTGTATGACATGGATTTTACAATACACTCAAAACAAGGACAATGTACTCTTTATTAACATATAAAAAACCCGACGACAAAAATATATGCAGTAAAATTTTAATTTCGCTTTTTGTCAAAAAAATACACTACCCAAATCAGCTTTTTCTCGTAAAAATGGTTTTCCGAGTTATGTAATTTCGCTTATACGGCCACGATATTAGTATGTCATATTAAAAAGGTATACTTTATTATCATATTTCTATCTAACAAGGTGTCAAGCATTGGTACTGTGTCAACCTTTGGTGCCTTTACCTTAAGTGGATCTTTTTGCAAGCTACTGTTTGATTGTATCACTCAACGACCATTCGTTTTGCGAGCTACCTATTTGCTTGCCCCTGCGTCATTGAGATATCGAAATAAACATGTAGTTATCTATTTTTCAACACACTTGCTCGTAAAATGAGCCTAATTCTATTGAATTTAGAACTATAAACTGGGCTATAAGTCACGCGTGCATAATATATTATACCCTAGTGCATAATATAATGAATCCTACAAAGTTGAATTGTACCTTTGTGCAAATTAAATGCGAGTAAACAGAGCATATTTTATTGATCCGGGTTATACATACATTTTTTTCAGAAATAACAAAGAGGTTTTATACCACTTCAAATCCATATAAATTTTTAAATGTTTGCGCCTTATATTAGTTAAACAAAATTGTATCTCAAATAATTATTCACAATTTACAATAATTTGTTATAAAATATTAAAATATTTGGATTTACCACTCCAAATTAAATATTTTCATGTAAAATAGGCTGTATATGTTATACAGCCATTGACACATTTGGCGGAAAAAAAAACCTACGCGCATGCGCGAAGTTCGGCGGCGCCATTTTTTAATCACAATTCACAGCTTTGTTATCAAGTGTGTTTGTTATTTTATGACCAAGTATGTCTGTCTTTTACTCACAAGTGTGTTGAAAAACGTCGTATATAACTCGTGAGCGTTGCTAATTACAGTCTCGGCTCATTATTAACTTCGCTCACTTGTTACATAATATACTATTATACATACATACATAACTTCACGCCTGTATCCCTAATGGGGTAGGCAGAACACCAAGGGCTATAAAACCATCTGATATCACGTTTGACAAATTTGGAGGTATGGAGAGAGACTATTACAGTGACAGGGGGTCAGCTTATCGCCCGCAAAAACGTCAATAAAAAAAATCCTCCGTCCCTTAACTGACTTTTACAGTATGCCCAGGAAGAGAAGCAGCTGGCACATTCTATGTTTTCCTTTCGCTCCCAGTCCAGCATGGAAGAATTATTGTGATATCTTCAATCTATTTTATTGTGTTAGTTATTCAGTTTTGCTGGTTTAGTTAGTAAAAATAAGCATTAAAATGGACATGATAAGAATCATTGTTCAATTATTCCACTGTAATATAATTCATTAAATACATTTGTCTACTTTTCGGATGTCGGTAAGTATATCAAAGTAAAAATAAATGGAAAAAATCCATATTGGGTGAAATTGCCCGCTAGGCGAATTTAAGTTTGTTGATAAAGCCCATAGTTACAAGCCGCACCATAATCTCAGGCACCTCCATCTGCTGTGGGTTTAATCTGACCTGGTGGCGAGTGAATCATTATCCTAAGGTCACCCACCACCATCCAGAAAAAATAGTTTTTTTAATACAGTTGCTCAAAAAGTGGCGTATTGCAGGGACGTTTAGCGTTCGGGATGTGGGCTATTACACACTTGTGCTTTTTCTTTATCTTTTCCGCACTCGTGCGTTCTCTTTCCCAAATGTCAAAATAATGTCCATTAAAAAGAAAAAACCAACCACGACGTTTTTACTAAAAAAAAATTCATAGAAATTTTTACGATTCATGCAAATATTTCTGAAAAGAAGCTACTAATTTAATATCAGGTAAAATGATTTGATGCAATGAGTTAGGTAAGGTTTTATTTAATTTTATCTCATTAAATTCATTTTCATTTCATGTCAATGCAAAAAATCTAGTAAAGACTTAGCTGTATGGGCATAGTTCCCTTTGCCTACCCAGAATGGGTAAACAAAACAAAAAAGTCTCCGTTTATAATTTTTCACGGCTGGCGCCATTTTGTATATTTTATAAAATTGCTAAATTTTTTCGCAACTGTATTAAAAATAGTCGTTCAGTACACGTGCGGAACCGTCATTGCAACTTGTTCCGACTGTCAACCCTCGCCTTCGGCTGCGCCTCGGCTCGTGTAGACATTTGTCGGAACTCTTTGCAATGACAGGCTTTCCGCACTCGTAATGAAATATACTATTTTAATACAGTTGCTCAAAAAGTGGCGTATTGCAGGGACGTATAGCGTTCGGAAAGTGGGCTTTTACGCACTTGTGCTTTTTCTTTCCCAAGTGTCAAAATAATGTCTATTAAAAAGAAAAAACCAACCACGAAGTTTTTACTAAAAAAAAATCATAGAAGTTTTAAAGATTCATGCAAATATTTCTGAAAAGAAGCTACTAATTTGTTTCAATATCAGATTTAATGATTTGATTCAATGTGTTAGGTTAGGTTTCATCTCATTACATTTAATTTTCATTACATATTAATAAAAAAATCTACTAAAGACTTGGCTGTATGGGCATAGTTCCCTTGCCTACCCAGACAGGATGTGTGAAGAAAACAAAAAAATCTTTGCTTATATTCTTTTACGGTTGGCGCCATTTTGTTTATTGTTGAGTTTGTTGTGCTTTTATTATTTTATCAAATTGCTTCATTTTTTCGCAACTGTATTAAAAATAGTCGTTCAGTACACGTGCGGAACCGTCATTGCAACTTGTTCCGACTGTCAACCCTCGCCTTCGGCTGCGCCTCGGCTCGTGTAGACATTTGTCGGAACTCTTTGCAATGACAGGCTTTCCGCACTCGTAATGAAATATACTATTCAGTAAGTATGTAAGTAGTAGGTAATAATAAAAGTCATAGCTGCACAATATACTTGAACGCAACATAATATGACTTTGACTTGACCAAATAAAATGTCAAAATCACGAATCAGCAGGCTGTCAATCAGCTGTTTTATAAATACAAACAATTTAATTTTCCTCACTTGAATTTTTATCAACTTTGACTGTATCGAATTTAGTGTATTTAGAACATCTTTAAATTGAATCATGTATTAAAAATATTATGTGAGCTACAGTGTGGAAATATGTAGGTCGCCGCCCTGGATCCCACGGGGTGGTAGCTCATTACACGATCTATGAATAGCTCTTGAGTTAGGGATCGGAGAAGGGGGTGTTTAGTGAGTAGAAGTCTCACACTGGCTGGGTATACGGTGGCATTCCGTCGGCGAGCGGTTGCTACTGTCGCGTCGGCGGGGATTTATCCCCGTGCAGGGCCCAGTGCGTACTAGGAGTATTCACCCCCTCCCTATCTGTGGTCGCCCTTTGGGGCGCCATAGTAGGGTGTCATTCTTTGGCAGGAAAAAAAAAAAAAGTAAAATAAAATCAACTTTGACTGTATCGAATTTAGTGTATTTAGAACATCTTTAAATTGAATCATGTATTAAAAATATAAACGAACTAGAAAGAAGTCAATATCAAGATGTCTGATGTAAACAGTATTCCTTCCGAAATCTTTGTGGAAATAATTGGTTATTTAGATGGCGCTACGCTTTGTAAATGCCGTCGTGTCAACAAAAAGTGGAAAGATATCATCGATGGCAATGATCTGCTTTGGTATAGAGTTTGTAAACGTGAATATAGATGTTCATCAAAATTGCCCAGACAAAAAGTATCTAGTGTTTTTAAATGGTTTCACATATACAAAAACTTGAAAAAGTGGTCAAAAATTGCGTGGTACGATAGTAAAGAACAAAGTTTTTATGAGTTCTCAGAAAATGATAGAAAAATGCCTTGGAGACTATAGTTTTGAAGGATGCCCAAGGTATTGTTTTGAATAAAATGAGTACCTTAAAATATATTCCTGCAATACCTGAAAGAAAATATTTTAAATTTTTGCTAATAGCTATCTTGCTACAGTGCTATTACTGAAATCTACATTAAGCGAGAACCCACAGTGACACCAATAATTAATCAAATCAATGACTATTTACTATACAATTACAACTGCTATATTTACAAATGAGATTTAACTCAAAGTGAACTTCTACCAAACTTTTTATTGAAATCTGAATTTGAAATGAAAGAAACGCAGTATGAGAATTGTGAGTTAGACTGAATGGACTGTGGGAAAATAATTATTTCCAAAGGTCAAAGTAGAGTCTATTAATTGTCCTGTAAAATGGGTGAAGCACATATAAGATACATGAAGGCATTTGACAAAAATAAGTTGTGTGTTTTTCAAGTTTATTTAAATTACAAACTGACAAATATCAACATTTTATATTTAGATTTTCCTCCAATAACAGCACTGTTCTTCTATGGTGATGATATTGTTTTAATAGAAATAGGGTCTGGAGAAATACTGTTGTACGTACAGAGTGTTTAGTCAGATGAAGCAACAAAGCCAATCTTTGAAAACTTGGCAAAATTGCAGTCAATTTGGATGTTACTGAGAAAAGATCGGGTCCAGTTATCATTGTTGTAACTTTTATTGAGTTAATGCTCATAGAAGTCATCTTCATTCCATATGTAAATATATAGAAGCTATATACGATTAGAAGTTTACATTGTTTATTGAAAGTAGGTGCCTTCTTTATTGTTAAAAGAGCATTATTGTTTTAATTAACTGCAAGCACTTAAAGGAGACAGGACCTGCTCCATACATTTCTGGGCCACGGTGTTAACAACTTGACATTTGCTTTCTTTTATTTAAAATATAATCATGTTTCATCACCAAAATTTTCAAGATAAACCAGTGTTGAGGAATTGAGATATCCATAATTTTGTCTATAGGTATACACAGAAGTTAAGTGAGCTTAGAATCACTTTCGAAAGATATTCTTTTTCTTATTGTTGAGATCTATAAATGTATTATTGTATTTCGAATTATTTAGAGAGTTTATAATCAAAATTAATAGTAGCACATTTTACTTAGATAGCATACTAGATAAAATAGGACATTACAAGATATTACCTATACTTACTTAGTTATTAGTTATAGTTTTAAACAACTATTCAAACTAATAAATTGATACTAACAACTTTCACTTTTCTTAGGGCTATCTTAAAAATAGAATAAACAATTAAAATACTCAAGCGCAAGGAAAGAAACCAAACAAACGAGTGAACAAATAGATCGATTGACTTACTGAACGAGTCAATTACAATAGTTTCGTTCTTCATTCACTCAGTATTGCCAAACCTAATAAAGAATTTCGCCTATTTCAATTACAAAATAATTATTTAAAATAAAACTAACGCGGTTAGTTTACATTCATTTCACATTATAGTGATTCTCATTTAATATTTCTTCAATTTTACTCAGCGTATTTTCAATTATATTATGAGTTATTCATCCATACTAAAAACCCATGACAGTGATTTCCATATCTTGAATTAACTTGTTTCCCCCTCACTACATTTTTAGGGGTTTTATGTATTTTGAATAAGGATAAAATAAGCTATTTTTTTAGACCAAAGTCAACCTGTTAACCCTGTGGCCCAGGCTTACTCAGTTTCCTTTAATGGGAAATAATAAAACAAGCGACTAAAAAACAAATTTGAACTGTCTTAAAAAAAATATGAAAATGAATGGTTTTAAATATTAATAGTGCGACTGAATTACTAAGTGAGCGACTAAAACACAGACTATTGAATCACAAGAAAACAAGTAGGTTCGTTAGGTGCAAAATATTGAAAATCATAATGTCTATATTCATAAATTTATTTTATACTAAGTACTATATTTATTAACATTACAATGAAAAATATTGTGCGACAAGAAAGGCTCCCGTTCCGGAAGACATAGTCGGTACGGTTAGGTGCAAAGATGTGGTTTGTGGCAACGATTGTGGCTGACATAGTAATTTAGAAGGCAAAGTAGATTTTTAGAGAGGAATAATGCTATTTAAAACAAGTCTGTTTAATTAGCACCCTTAAGTAATATTTTTAAGTCGCTGTTTCATTGATTCTTTGTCACTCACAGTTAGTCGCTGACTTAATTAAAACAGTAAATTCATTATTTTTGTCGCCTAGAATTTTTAATTACAGTTAAGTACTCCATTAAATATTACCCAATATTAATGTTGACCTAATTAATTACTAGCCAAATTTAATTAATAAAGTTAAGTACTTATTAAGTCATAATGTAGAAAAGACTTAAATAATGGATTAAACAAAACTTTGAACATAAGTACATAATGAAAATATAAATATTAGAAATGTAATGTTTAAATTACAATGGTTCTTATTATGAAAATGAAAATGAAAAATTATTTATTGAAACAATCAATTATACCTACATATTTACAATATCACTGACTTCTGTGATAGGAAAAAATCCGTGGTACACAGAGTCAGTCACTTCCTGTGCTTAACTTGTTGATTGAGAATAGTTTGACAATCAAAAAGTATTAAAAAAAACATTACACAAAAAAAAAATAAGTTATGTGTATGCAATATCATTGGTAAATTCTTTTCATTACCTTGATACTACTCCTTTTTTTTCAGGAAGCACCTGTTAAGGCTACTTTTGGACAAGACAAGATAGCCATGTTTTTTTTAAAAATTAAAATTTTTTTTTTAATTTTTTTTTTTTTTTTTTTTTTTAATTAAAATTATTTATTTCTTTTCACAAACATTTCTTAAAATAATAGTGACTGGTTGAATAATAGTGATGTTTAAGGCACTACTCAAAATTAGGATGAACTATTTCGATAATATTCCTCAAATAGGTACCTGCTGCAGCTGTTTAGTGTAACTGTCATTAATATTAATTGTTCATGGGAAAATTGTTGTTGTTAGTAGTTGTTTAAAAAGAATTCTCTATCCAGTGTTGATAATAATCAAGTGCTGATAAAAACTGAAATCTTACTTGTACTTAAGTGTAAATTAAAGATTATATTATTGTTTCATGTTGTTGTTTTTTTTTTGTTGGTAATCGATTATTTGAATTTGTTCTATTATAGGCTGTGCATATTGATTGAATAATCTATACATATAATAAAATGGTAGGAAAGTCAAAACTGTACATTGAATATTTTTTTAAAAGAATACTTGGGGTATGATCTACAATCGAAACAGAAACAAAAAATATAGTTTTTAGAATTTTTGTCTGTTTGTCTTTCCGGGATAAACTCAAAAAGTACTGTATGGATTTACTTCAAATTTGGCATGAAGATAGTTAAGAAGTCGGGTCAACATAGGCTACATATTATCACGCTAGCAGTGTTATAATCGTAGGTGCGTTTGGTGCTGCATAGCGTTCACGCAGATGACGTCGCGGGCAGCAGCTAGTGACATAATCAATTTAAAGTAAATTCTAATTAATAATGAATTTCATTTATTGATATTTAGATACACATACCTAAGCATATCTGCTTACAAGATTTTCTGATATTAGTTTTAACTGACATTAATTATTTCGAATGGATTCTAAGAAATATAGAATTCATTGAAATGCCTGTCGCCGCCGCTGGAGAAGTGTGTCGTAAAAGGTGAGTAACCCTATTGAGCCCCGCTTGGTGATTATTTAAAGGGTATGCTTGCCTCTTTAGTCCTAGCTAGTGTCTACCCTTTATACAGGGTGACTGGTACATGACCCGCCATAGGGGCAGAGCGTGCAGATTGGATCATTTGCAAGTATATTTAAAGCCTAAATTCTATAGATAATATTTGAAGATAGACATAGTTTTCTACTTTTTTGAATATTCCCCAAAAGTTTGCCTTTAGACTCGCACAACTTTTTATTAATTTATATTTTTTTATAAGTAAGTAGGTAAATGTAAATGATCTTTGATGAGTAACTTATGCCCAGAGATGTAACTTATCTGAGATACAAGTATCTGAAATACAGAAACAAGATACAAAATACGTATTTTGATCTTGTGACTATAAAACTTTTTTTAAATCCAATTCGTATCTTGTATTTAAATACCTTTCGTTTGGTATCTTAGTATTTTGTAGATACTATGTTTGCTAAAATACATTTAGTAATAGATAGGTACTTACCTGATTTTATTGTATGTAAAAGAACTTATCCTGGAAAAATTAATCGAACTGAAAAACAAAAATCGGAGGCTTTAGACAATATTGAAGGTGATATAAAAAAAAGAAAGAAAGCGCAGTCGGTAAATTAAAATATTTGTAACAAAGTATAAATCGGATAGTTTCAAAGTGTTTACAATCATGGAATCGGTACTTACTAACACCGCCCTCTGCTTTTTTTTTCGATCAGAGTATCCTAAATGTGACAAGCGGTGGTTTGAGTGAAAGTTGGAAAAAATGGAGTAACGGTTTTAAAATATACTCCGAGGCGTGCGAATTAACTAAGAAGACTCCGGAGATTCAAATAAACATAGGTACTTCTTCATGTCCTCGGTGAACAATGCAGGGAACTGTATGAACAATTTAACGTAAAAGGTACTACCGTCGAGCAAGTTTTAAATAAATTCAAAAAATATTTTGAACAAAAGAAAAATGTAACCGTTGAACGTCATCGCGAAAATGAATCAATCGAACAGTACGTGTATGATTTAAAAAAGCTAGCAAGTACCTGTGAGTTTGAGCAACTAAGTGATTCGAAGTTAAGAGATAGATTAATTTGTGGAGTTACTCATGCGGGCATACGAGAACGCCTAAGAGAAGCGGATCTATCTTTAGAACAGGCATGCGAGATTTGCAGATCAGTTATTGTGTCAAAAGTGTACTCAGAAAATTTACTAACACAAACTGAAAGGTGCGAGAACATTTGTAAAATACAAAAGAGAACTGCAATGAAACGAGAGACAAGGAAGGACGGCGGCGGCGGCAGTGCGTGGAGTGGCAGCGGCAGCGGTGCGGCGGCGGCGGCCGGGTGGCGGACGCCAGGCGGTGCGCGCCGACTGCCGGGCGGATCGGGCGCCGCGGCCATGCCCCGGCGGTCTCAGCTGGCGCGCGCCGCTTGCTCCAAGTGCGGCACGGCACATCCGCGGTATCAGTGTCCCACGTACGGCAAACGTTGTGTTAAGTGTTCAAGACCAAATCATTTCGCGCAAGTGTGCAAAGTGAATAGCTTACAGGATAGCGATAATCAGGTAATTCTAAGTTTAAATAATAACGACACCTGGTCAACTATTTTAAATATCAATGGTATAGGTATAAGATTTAAATTAGACACAGGTGCGGACGTTAATGTGTTGCCAGAGAGGTACTTAGAACGGTTAGGTTTAAACCGTAGACACATAGTAAAATCACACACTAGATTGCATGAATATTCGGGGTCTCAGATAAAAATTATAGGAAAATGTCATTTGAAAATTAAATATAAAAAATTTAACACAGCGTTAGAATTCGAAATAGCAGCCGTTAATTCCTCACCTATTTTAGGTAAACACTCTTGCGAACAGTTGAATCTTTTAAAACGCATAAACAGCATATCAGTGACAGATAAACCAAACATTATTAAGGCATACAGGGACGTATTTGAAGGGTTGGGCTGTTTGCCGGGCTCCTATAAAATAGTGTTAGATTCCTCGCATAAGCCCTTAGTTCATGCGCCGCGAAAAATACCGTTAGCCATAAAAGAAAAAGTACGCACAAAATTAAATGCGATGGTTACACAAGGAATAATAGAAAAAGTAGAGGGGCCAACTGACTGGGTCAGTAGTATTACTATAGTAAAAAAAACTAATGGTGATTTAAGGATATGTTTAGACCCCAAGGAGTTAAACTTAGCTTTTAAACGAGAACATTTCAGGTTACCCACGTTGGATGAGATTGTGGCCAACCTGTCTGGTGCTAGGTACTTCTCAACTTTAGACGCCTCATGTGGGTTTTGGCAATTAAAATTAAATTCAAATAGTACAAATCATTGTGCATTCAATACCCCGTTCGGTAGGTACAAATTCCTAAGGATGCCATATGGAATATGTTCCGCAAGTGAAGTATTTCATAAAAAAATGTACGAAAACTTCGATGACATGGAGGGAGTACTTATGTATGTTTGGCGATGACCTGTTGATTTACGGAAGCACTAAAGAGATGCACGATAAGAGGTTGAAAGAGGTTCTTGAGCGGTGTCGAAAAATTAATCTTAAACTGAATTTGGATAAGTGTAAATTCGGTCTCGAAGAAATAAAATACTTAGGTCATAAAATTACAAAGAACGGGCTTTATCCAGATGAGAGTCATATTCAAGCAATCTTAGAAATGCCTAGGCCTCAAAACACGAAAGATGTAGAACGATTTTTAGGCTTAGTAACATACGTCGGGAGTTTCATTCCCAATCTTTCAACAAAAACCGAACACTTAAGAGATTTATTAAAAAAGAATATCGAGTGGCACTGGAATGAATTACACGTAAAACATTTAATGAATTAAAACAGATCATAGTAAAAAAAAAAAGTTTTACAATATTACAGCATGAATGTTCCAATAGTAATTTCAGTAGATGCGAGTAAAAAAGGACTGGGTGCGGTTCTGTTACAAAATAATCGTCTTGTCTGTTATGCGTCAAAATCTTTAACGGATACGGAACAAAGGTATGCACAAATAGAGAAAGAATTGTATGCGTGTGTGTTCGCCACTGAAAAATTTCACGCATAGGTACATATATGGTCGTAGCGATATCACAATAGAAACCGACCATAAACCTTTGGTCAGCATAATTAAAAAACCTATAGTTGACACTCCATCTAGACTACAGCGAATGTTGCTTCGATTGCAGCCGTTCACATTTAAATTGGTGTATAAACCTGGCAAAGAATTAATTATCGCGGACACACTCTCACGGGCATTTTTACCTACTTACTAATAAATCTACTGATTGATACAGATAAGGACAATGAGTTTCATAATGTTGAAACCATTCATTTTATATCATCTATAGAATCGGTAAGTGAAAAACAGTACACAATTTTACAAAAAGAAAGCAAAGATGATATTGAAATTAAATTATTAAAACAGTACATTCATTGTGGTTGGCCTGAAAATAAAAAACAGCTTAATAACATCGTCTCACCATATTGGAAACATAGGTTATTTATTACTGAGCGATATGGATTGCTTTGGATGAATAGAAGAATTATTGTTCCTTAAAAATTAAGAAAACAACTATTAATAAAATTGCACACAACTCATCTCGGCTATGAAAAGTGTTTGTTACGAGCCAAAGAATTATATTACTGGCCGGAGTTAAATAATCAACAAAAAAATTATATTACTAAATGTCAGGCGTGTCAATGTAATAA
The DNA here is from genome assembly GCA_944452665.1 of Stenoptilia bipunctidactyla. Classification (NCBI taxonomy): domain Eukaryota; kingdom Metazoa; phylum Arthropoda; class Insecta; order Lepidoptera; family Pterophoridae; genus Stenoptilia; species Stenoptilia bipunctidactyla. The sequence goes on along the minus strand of OX101745.1, from coordinate 6,320,926 downwards.
AAAATCAAATTACAAAGAAAATTTAATACCTCATGAAATACCTAACAAACCTTGGGTAAAATTGTCTACTGATATATTTTATTTTAGTAAAAGAATGTATTTGATACTCGTAGATTATTACAGCAAATTTATTGAGGTTGTCGAGCTTAAGTCCACACTGTCAGAATGCGTGATTGATCACCTCAAAAATATATTTTCTAGGCAAGGGATACCTGACATACTGGTGTCAGATGGTGGGCCACAATTTACGTCTAAAGCATTTGGTGATTTCTCCCACGAATGGCGATTTACGCATGTCAAATCATCACCTTATCACCATCAGTCCAACGGACAGGCAGAGCGCGCCGTGCAGCTTGTAAAAAATATTATGAAAAAATGCGCGCATTTGGCCTCAGACTACCGTCTTGCACTCTTAGAGCAGGTATTTAAACACCCCGTTAAGTCAAGAAATACCATCTCCCTCAGAGTTATTACAATCAAGAAAACTAAACATTTTATTCAAACACCCGATACACAGGTTCAATTAAAACTCAGAGAAAAACAAAATATTTATAAAAAGTATTACGATCGAGGTGCACGAAATTTACCTACGTTAAAAATAAGACAAGAAGTAAAAATTAGAGATTTCATGAAAAATACATGGGTGTCTGGGGTCATCAAGGAAATACTAGGGCATAGAACATATAAAATAATACTTTCATCTGGTAACATATTAACAAGAAATAGGAAATACATTATTCCCGACTGGCGGTCGACCGATGAGTCATATCATTACAATGATTACGATGACGTCATACCATCTGGCAGCACAAACTCCGGACCCGCAACTGCACTACCCAGCAATAGTTACAGCATCGCCGCGCCGCGCCGCCCCGTGTTCGCCCCGTAGGTAATTTAGTTTGTAATGTAGGTATAAGTTATTAATTAAATATATGAATGTACTAAATAAGTTTTCTTGTGGTTAATGTAATTTCAATGAATTCATGAAATTCAATGTAAATTAAATTATAATCTCTATTTCATATTTTTTTTTATTGTAATAATTAATTTTATTCAATCACATATTTAAATTTATAACAAAATTAATAATATATGATAATTTACTTGAACTCTTTATCATTGTGTTATCCATAAATTTATAATCATTAAAAATTATGTTTGTTTATAATTGTTTTGTCAAATTTCTTATAATGTTATAGATATTTTTTTTTTGTGATTTTTTTTTGTATTTTTTTTTTGGAGGGAAGATGTCAGGTGTATGTCAATATGCGTCTACCCTCCTACATGTATAATGTGGAATAAACCAGTTGTAAGCTAACGCTCTTGTTTCATTGACACTACCTACCTACTTAGATATCTTCTAGCAAATTCAACAAGAATCTTCAAAATCGTTGAAGTAGGTAATCCCGAAATAAATGTACAAAAAATAAATGCAAACAAACTGAGTAGGTAGGTACGTCTTCCTTTTGGGAATCGGTTTAAAAATCAATAACATCGCGTAAATTGTTATCCATTCGGGTTTGATTCCCAAGAAAGATAAAATATTTGTCTGATCTGCTGTCATGGGTTTGAGAGCTTTTGAATGATTAAGTAATTATAACAAGCAGTTTCGTGGTTCACTCCAGTAATTCATAATCTTTTGGTAATATCTTCATAGAATATGGTCCATGGTATTTTCGTATCGTATACCTAAGTAAATTAAATTTTACATTTTAACTCGACTACGGTTTCTTTACAGACCCATGACAACTCGGTTTAAAAACATCTTTGATTTCATAATGAATCGTCAAAGATTTTGGACTAGCTCGACTACCTTAGACTCATACGCTTTTATTGAACTTAGGAAGTAAATATGAGAATGAAGTCTCTAATTCATCACATGATGAAGTTTTCAAGTTCATAACTTCAGAAGTTCACCAGAGCTTTGAAAAGCAGTGTCATCTTAGATACCTAAGCCATTTTGTTGTATGACCTCGTTACATTTTGCCTTTGATACCAAACTGTGAACTTGGTACTTCGTCTTTAGAAGATTTTCGTAATAAGCATATTATTACATAATAATAACAAAGTGACAATAAAAAAACCTATCTAAAACCGATTCCACTAACATTTTCAAGGCCTTACCAAAACTACAAATTTTCATAAAGTGCTACAGCGATTTTGATGAAACTTAGTACCGACATATCTTCTACAACTACGTCCTACTAAAAACAATCATCAAAATCAATTCACAATTTACGAAATAATCAAGAATGAGCATAAGTAAGAATTGAGTCTTCCTCCTTTTGAGAGACGGTAGAAAATGCATTACTTAATTATCATTATAAAATCGCGAAATAAGCTGTCAATTTTATAAAATACAGTACAAATTTTATATTCGTGCTATCTATTTACAGAAAACGGAGGTCTTGTTAGCGAATATTACGGTATCTGATGCTAATTTTACAAACGATGCTCATGATATTCTGCTACGGGCACTTAAGAAATCTGAGAATTATAATAACTGATTAATCTGCTCGTGGTAAAACTCCTTGTTTCTATTAATTTAAAAAGAAAACAAAATTCTACAGGCTGTACAAAAAAAGATAAAAGATCAGAATGCAGAGCTAATAAGAAATGTTCGAGTAAAGAATATAAATACACAAAAGTAGTTTATTGTCTCTCTGGCTGTCGCTGCCGTCCAGTTTGCAGCCTTAGGAATAAGAGTCTTATCTATTGCAAGATCATTTTCCAAATTATCTGTCCAAAGACAATACCTAAAGTTTCTCACACAACACTTTGGTTGCACCGGATATATTTCAAATAACCTACCTGTTGAAAATCCACGTATTCTGACAGCCAGAAAGAATTAACATTTTAAACTTATACAGATAACTTTTTTTAAACCCTATTAGGATTTAAATCAACAACGTCAAAATAAGCGTTAAGGCCAGAGACAGTTTAGTACTTGCATACTGGCTGAATGCCGCGGCTTCGCCCCCAATGCATAGAGATTTTGAATCCCCATTTTATACCCTTAGAGGTTGAAAAAGAAAAAGTACTAGGTTTCTATTTATATCATGAGATCTGAGCGAGGAAATCGTTTTTATTCAGAGACATAAAGAGAAACACAATAAAAAGCTAAATTCATACCAACTAAAGCAACTTAAATTTTATTTAGGTACCTACTTGCATAAATACATCTAAAGGAGGATATTTTTATCCTACTTACACACTTATTTCGACTTTGTCACAATTATTAAAGGCACGATTGCCTATCCCTCTTAAACTGTTAGCGCACTGTCCGTCTGCACCACAAATACTTTAGTACTTATTTTCATCTATGACCACAAAGCATATTTCCTCCGTGGTCTGCACGATGCGAGCATCGAGATATTGTTGAACATTGTTTGCGATTTCAGTTAGGTACATTTTGTTCTGACTATACTTGTTATATTGCTTTATTTTCAATGTGATAAATTGCACCTCTGATATATCATAAAAATAAACTACGCTAAAATTCAAAATTAGATATGTTTATTTTAAAAGCTATAGGTAGTCAAAAACGTAGGCATTATTATCGATAAGTTCGAAACAAATTTCGTAGAGTGGGTATTGCTATAATATTATAATTATTATTCTAATAAATTATAATTGCTATAGTAAAAATTCTCAGAATTTATTTTTTATTTATTTATTTAGATAGAATCAAAATTCAAATAATTTTGATTTTAATCCTTAGTTACTTTTTTATACCTTTGTAAACCAAAATAGCCTGCAGCTGCTAAAGTGTTGGTGGTAGAATAAACTTTTTATGAACAAATCCGTAGAAATTTTATGTATAATTTTTCATCAACAGCAATTAATTACTTATCAAAAGAAATCGTTTTAGACATTTGACAAATCCATATTTCTATGCTCATTAAGATGAAAAATATAATCGTAAATTATTTATTCATCAATTTATTTGTTTACGTATAAATAAAACACTAAAGTTTATATCTTCACACTTCAAAAACGATTACTTATGAATTTAGAATTATGGAATTGGAAACACCAAAAGTCGCAAAGAAATGTGTATGTTTTCATCGCGTATTTGGCATAACTGTACTCTTGTCAGTTTTAAACTGAAATAGTGTGGCAAACTGTGACAAAGTATACAATGCTGAAAGTTTTGCGATGTAAAATAAACTGCATAACGAACGTGAAAATCATTCTGTGATTCTCTTGTCATAATCCAGTAGTGACAGGGGTGTTACAATCACCTGGCTATGTTTGTCACCCGTACTTTAAGGTCAAAAAGGAATTTCCCTAGTTGTTCGTTACGTTTAACAATATTGGACCCATTTTTATTCTTGCTGTACATTAATGACCTCCTACTGCCAGGCATTATTGGATACGCTGATGACAGCACTGTTGTTGAGAGATACATATCCAATGCGCGAACGAGTGCCCATGAAATCCAGGTTTTGAGAGAGTCTATGATTGAGCGCGTTGATTCGGCCTTCCAGAATGTGTCCGATTGGGGCGAGTCCAACCTGGTCAAATTCAACGCCTCCAAAAATCACAAGCGTGTCTATTTTCCGCAAAAAGAGCACCTTTTCCTTTACGCACACTTTCCAGAATGTATCTGTTCCCATCACCGACCATCTAGGGCTTTTGGGCGTCACTATAACGTCCAAATTAAACTTCGGACAACAAATTGAGTCTATGGCTAAAACGGCTTCCAAAAAGTTGGGTATCATCTCGAAGGTCCGGCGGTACTTCAGCCCTGAACGGCTGCTCAGCACAGCCCAAGTGAGGTCGTGCTTGGAGTACTGTAGTCACCTTTGGGATGGGTTCTTTGGGATGGTTGACCAAAGAGCCCGTAAACTTATAAATAACGACGACTTAACAAATAAAAAAACGCTAGAGCATCGTCGTAAGGTTGCTTGTTTGGCAGTATTTTATTGGCTACATTTTAGTGAGTGTGCGAGTGCTCTTTTTGACCAAATTGAACCCACTCCTTTTTACCACCGGACTACCAGGGACTACCAGACGCAGACAGAACTTCCATCCCTATATAGTGGATTTATCAAGAAGTCGAACAAAACGCCTCGATAGTTCCTTTTTGGTACGGATTGCCAAGGTGTGGAACAATCTGCCTGTGTCTGTTTTTTCTGGAACTTTTAAGTGTCGAGTGAAAAGGTCCTATCCTTTCAATATAATCTAATATATAAAATTCTCGTGTCACAGTTTTCGTTGCCATACTCCTCCGAAACGGCTTGACCGATTTTGATGAAATTTTTGTGCTTATCCGGTATCTATGAGAATCGGCCAACATCTATTTTTTTTTTAATTTATATGGCAAAACAACGTTTGTCGGGTCAGCTATATAAAAACTGTTCCTATTATGAATAAATAAATAAAAAAATGTTGTCCTATATAAGATGTTTAAAAAAATTATGGTTTTTAATTAAGTAACACCCAATTTTACGGCATTGTGACATTGTGTAACAATTAGATTTTACTAGTAGCTTTATAATAGTTTTATTAGGTACTAATGTTTATTATTACATACTATCATATCATACGGGCTTAAACAGCTGAATACATTATTAGTTTGGATGCGCTAACTTCTGAAACTTTCAGTCAGGATTGATATTTTTTTTGCGCAACATTATCTGTAAAGTTCTATGCAATCATTGTTGCGTGGATAAGAACGCGTGAAACTGTCGGCCAATGTTCATAAACGGTGATTTTGAAGGCGCTATACTGAGTAAGTATTTAATACCGTCCTACATACCTGAATACATTGCTAGAATTACTAGGCGCAAGCGTACTTATTTTCCGACTAAATAGAAGGATGATACGATGAAGTTATAGGATCAATGGAAATTTTACAGCTTGAACCGTGGGTTCAAAGCTTTAATAATCTTCTTAATCCTTATATTATTATTAGTTATGTTCAGTGGGCATCTTCTGTTTGATTGTTAATTTAAATGTTACATTTGGAAGCGTGATTCTAGAGTGAAGATCTTAAATAGGTACTGCCATTACCTACATAGTATTTGTTTAAGATTCAAGATTTATAATGTTAAACAAAACAATCGTACCGGCTACTTTAGGATAAGCACATTTTATTTTTACGGCTTAACACAACGTTTGTCTTTACGGAGACCGTGGGTACGAGTGTAAATAAACAAAAGAAAAACTGGTTAAAGACATAATAGGTACCTATGTTTTATTTAGTCGTTACTCATTCAGAACAAACGTTCATATCTTTGATACAAAAACGATCTTTGTAGGTCAAAAAAAGAAAATACGCAGCTACAACTTCAGAATCGCCCGTTCGTATTTTACACAAAGTTGTTACTTAACCTTTTGCTTAATTAAGAGTTGCCCCGTTTGTAACGAAATAAATTTGTACAGAACATAGTGAGGTCCCTCGGACCTGTGAAAATTTTACTTTGTGTGTTTTTGTTTTCAACCGCACATGTTAATGTAGGTAGGTATAGTAACAACCTTTTTCTCCATAAAAGACAGAAAAAAAAAATTTGCTTGTCAACAATTTAATTTCACTTTAATTATCTCATTATCAAGGTTGTAAATTACTCAAATACTTATATTTTGATGTGTTTTAACAAATTTGGTTAGTACCCACTCTTTCAAATTTAACTAAACGAACATGAGCTATTTAAAGTTCCTGACAATTTTGATAAACGTTAAATTACGAGTATAAAGCCAGGAACATGATTTAGGCAGAATTGTGTTGATAGTGTTTATTAATTAACCTAGAACTTTTCAATCTATTTTTAAAAGACATTCCCTTCTGAATGTTATAACACTGGTAACAGTTTTTAAGTAAACTCCTTAACAAACCTGAAAAAGAAAAAAGAGAAATATTTATAATTATTATATATAATTAGAATATTTGTTTCTTACATAAGTTTTAACTTGTTAATGTAAAAGTTTGATATTTCGTTACTTACAATAAAAATAAAATCCCCAGACAATCACACCAACTACATGGCTCCAAAGTAAACATAGCTTGTGTAATGGGAAAACATCTAGAATATAAATACATAAATAGATATACACCCATACATGGAACATTCTTTTTTTTTCTTGTTCCGTGCGGGAATCGAACCCGCAACCACTAGCGTCTGAGGCAGACAGGTTTACCCCATCGCCAAACTGGTCGTCTAATAGTGGTAATAATAGTGTTTCAAATTTACTTAACTGCATAGTCCTCCTGATTGCTCCGTTAAACTGTCATATACCGATAGAATTTGCTCTCAGATTAACAACCATAAGTTAGGTTTTAGATATTTAAAATTGTTATTTATACAATTTTGTTGTTTGCATCTAATGCGTACTCTCTGGTATACAGCAAGTTCCTGTGTACATTAACGATGTTCCTGTTCGTAATAAAGATAAAACAAGTAAGGGGTTAAGAGCACGTTACGTAATAGATGTTACGCCGCTCGCGCCTTCAGACAATATATCAGAAATGTTACCTCGAAACATTCTATAATTCTATAAGTTGAAGAATTTCAAATCTGATGGTAAAAAGTTTACAAACTTCTATACGACCTCCTTAGCGCCGTAGTACATATAAGATGTCAAGAATATCTCCGCATGAAGCAAGAATCAAAAATGCTCCAGGTCTAGTGTTTACCTATATATTCTTAACTTCCTCAAGTTCACTACTTAGTACTCCATGCCACAAGCTTTGCTTAGTTTGAGGCCATGTAGTTGGTGAGATTTCATTTAATATAGTTTAATCTTCAGTCTAAGCTAAATTTAATTATCAATTCGAATTCCGTAACCATAAAGGTGAAAGGATTAGTTATATAGGTAAGTATAAAGTTTTTTTAAATTGTTTATTCATTTGGTAGGATTTAAAGGTCACCTGTTTCCCTCGGGGCTGTACAGACATTGAAACGTCGAGTTAAAATGAAAAATAATTATATTTGAGATTACACTATGACATTACACATTACATATGACCTGCATTACCCACACAATATGATCCTTTGAACACAAAAGGCTACTACCGGTTTCATTGTTGATTTTAAGCCTTAATGAATTAGGCAAATGAAGGCAATGAGTTGAAATCGGAAAAAGAGCCAAATATCAGAGCGCTTTCAGTACCTATGCTATGAAAGAACAGTATGAAAGCATGTATTTAATAGCTATTTTAATTCTTTCATACTTTATGCATTGAAAACATCAATATTTTTTTTCTTATCAGTAATTCGTCGATTAAACCTGTATGAGGAAATCTTCCTTACAAAACCTTTATTGCAAAAATCCGTAAATTATATAATTTAACTATTGCATTAAATTTGTCTCTAAATACTTAAGTATAGTCTAAATGTAAATTACAAATACCCACTTAACCATTTGCGACGCAAAGCCATCGCTTTACTCTACAAATGCTCTATTCCAAAACATTAAATCGATAAATATGCAGTTGGTTTGTATACAGTTCAAACACTCAATTTATTATTGGACAGTAGGAATAACAAGCTATTTGTTGACCGATAATTGGACATTTTTGAAATGACTTTGTAATAAAATACCAAAGTAAATCCCTAACGTTTAATAAATTTAAAAGAACTATCAAACATTATGCAAAAAAGGCTTCTATAAACTCAAAGATTATTTTGATGATAAAAGAGCGTGGGATTGATGTCTCCATAGGTTATTTTCACAGCTGAGTTGTTTTCTGCCAAATTGTACGTATATTGAGGACTTTTGATGCAGAGTTTTTTTCCGCCGGCTTTTTTCCTCTCGGTCTACCTAGGGTCCTAATTTCATTTCGTCTCTTAAAGCTGAAGAAGTTGCTATATTGATGTTCGATCATCATCTTCTTGAGCCGAGAGACGCACACTGTTGGACAAAGGTCTCCCCCAACAAGATTCTCCACGTCGCGCAGCCCTCATCTACCGTTTGACATTCATAAAGTGTTTCTTATGTAAACCTATTATGAATAAAAGTTTTTTGATTTTGTCAAATTGCAAATTAATTAGATCCCCCGACCCCCATTTAAAGCGTTTCCGCTGGATGCCAGGCTCGTATCTATCACCGTTACAAAGTTGTGTTTTACCATGATCAAGTAATCACCTCGTTAAGATAAGCGCTAATTGTTTTTTTGCCTGTGGTGTACTTGCAGTTTTGAGTCACCAGTGCATTAACTAATGACTATTTGCTTATCGTTTGTTGTGTAGTGGTTAGAGTTTTGTTAAGTTAAGTTTGCGATACGTGAGTCCTAGGTTCGATTCGTTCGCAGAAATTTACTATTACACTAACTTTGCCTACTTATTTACTCCGATGACTATAATTTTTAAATTTTAAGTTTCAGCTTTTAGTATAGTTAACACTCTACAGTAATAATCCAGACATAAGATAAATTCAAAAGGTTCATTGCTTTTCGGCTGTGGTATAGTGGAAGTTTTGTTAAGTTTGCAATGTGAGGGGGTCCTGGGTATGTGAAATTATTAACTCATTGGGAAAATCGTGGTAAAGTTCAAGGTGCTCAGAGTCTTATGGCTCGTCTAGAATTTCACAGTCTCGCTATATTTTCTGAAAGTTTGGTGGCTATTCAACTGAAAAAAACAAAATTGTATTACAATAAACCGATTTACTTAGGTTTTAGCATTTTAGACATATCAAAAACATTAATGTATGATTTTCATTATAACTACATGGTTAATAAATTTCATAAAATAAAATTATTCTACACAGACACTGACAGTCTAGTTTATCAAATTTTTTGTGATGACTTTTATGTTGATATCAAACCAGATCTTCAAAAATATTTTGATACAAGTGATTATCCACAAGATAATCTTTTTGCATTTCCTCTTGTGAATAAGAAACAATTAGGTTTTTTCAAGGATGAAAATAATGGAAAGCTATTCGTGGAATTTGTCGGATTAAGGTCAAAAATATATGCCATTAAAGTTGAAAATCATACTATTACCAAAGCTAAAGGTGTAAACAAATGTGTTACAAAAAATCTTACACTAGAAGATTATAAAAGCACCTTATATAAAAAAGAAATTCAAATGGCAGAAATGTTTAGATTTAGAAGTATAAAACATGTAGTATTTACACAAAAAATTAATAAAATATGTTTGTCCTATAATGATACCAAAAGATTTATTTTACCTAATTCAACTGATACTTTAGCTTGGGGCATTATAAATTAAGAAAATTGTTTGCGCTGATGGCGCCGAATAGGGATCTCCAGCTGGCTGGGTACTCTTCAATGAAGACTTTTATTTTTCAAGTGTAATTACAACGTTTATTTATTGGAATTATAATACAGTTCAATTTTTAATGCGTAGGTACGTTGCGAGTTTGCGAATCGAGTTTGCGTCCGCCGCCGTCGCGACAATCCTTATATAGTGGCCGCTGCGCCCTCGGTGGTGATTCGCGGAACTTCTGCCGACGCCGTAGTTCCGCATGAGGGTGTAGATGGCGCTCACATACCGGCGGGCCTTGAGAGCTTGTGATCGCTCTCAATTAATGATTCAGCTGGAGATGGCCACGACGTCATCGTCTTGGCCATCTCCAGCGTCAGCTCCACCGTCCGTGTAATTGCTCTGGACAGGGGGAGGACAAATTTTTGCAAATGCCCTTTTTGTGACTCCGGTAGCTGTACGAATGCTAGCTACTCTGGAGACTCCGTCTCGACCTGGGAACAGAGATAAAATTCTTCCTAGTCACCACTTCAAGGGCGGAAGATTGTCGTCTTTGATGACTGATGACGACCAGCGTCCCCGGTTCGATGCTCGTCTGAACCGTTTGCCACTTGGTGCGCCTCTGCAGCTCCGTGATGTACTCGCTAGACCAGCGACGCCAGAACTGCTGCCTCAGGTACTCCACCCGCTTGTAATGTGATAGCGTGTGTGGTGGGGCTGCGATGTCTTCCTCAGCAAGGGCAGTCAGAGGCCGACCAATCATGAAATGAGCTGGAGTGAGGGGGTGAAGGTCGTTGGGATCTGAAGACATAGGGTATAAAGGTCGGGAGTTGAGAACGGCTTCTATCTATGCTAAGACCGTACTAAACTCCTCGAAAGTTCAATGACTATTACCTATAACGCGATTTATGTGATGTTTGCAAGTTTTTACCTTTGTTCAAAATAGAGTTGTTGAAATTAATGATTTAACTTGCAATGCAATTTGGAAACATGTAACTTCTCGAAATAATCCAGCAGATTTAGTGTCACGCGGAATTAGTTTATTAGATTTACATAGCTCGAATTATTTAAACTCAATTCATTTAAACTCAAAGATTATTTCGATGATAAAAGAGCGTGTGATTGATGTCTCCACAGGTTATTTTTACAGCTGAGTTGTTTTCTGCCAAATTGTACGTATATTGAGCACTTTTGATGCAGAGAGTTTTTTTCCGCCGGCTTTTTTCCTCTCGGTCTACCTAGGGTCCTAATTTCATTTCGTCTCTTAAAGCTGAAGAAGTTGCTATATTGATGTTCGATCATCATCTTCTTGAGCCGAGAGACGCACACTGTTGGACAAAGGTCTCCCCCAACAAGATTCTCCACGTCGCGCAGCCCTCATCTACCGTTTGACATTCATAAAGTGTTTCTTATGTAAACCTATTATGAATAAAAGTTGAATATCAGGGTTAAATTTAATTTCAGCATAGCCTCTTGCAGTCAGCCTCTCCACATCAAAGTAAATTTTTCCCCCTCCGTTATTTATTAGCCTGTATTTTGTAAGTCACCCCGCAATTCCGCGCCCCGCTGCACGTGGCGAGACGCTAGGTGCGTGGCATCAGTGTAAATAGAGTAACGTCAATTTAGAGACAATACATATATTTTTGTATAAGAAAACTTAAATTTTAAAAGTATTAATATTAAATTTAATGAGAAGTATGTGTGGACTGATATTGAGTGCGCAACAGTGAAATAAGAAAGAGATGCGGATTGAAAGAAGATGTAGTGACTAAGATTGAAATGGGTATGCTACGGTGGCTTGGACATTTGGAAAGGATGAGTGAAAGTAGATTTACGAAAGAGGTGTACAGAGCAAAAATGGTTGGTGCTGTCGGAAAGGGCCGCCCTAGGCGAACGTATGCCGATCAAATTGGCAACGTTCTTAAAAAGGGACTAAGTAGTTAAAAGTACCCGTAACCGGCGGTCATGTATGAAAAGATTAATGAACGTGGAGGAAGCGAAAGAGGTATGTCTGGATCGAAGCAATTGGTGTTCCCTTGTCTCTGCCTAATCCAAAGGGAGACAGTCCCTTATGTATTTATGTAATTTTAAAAGGTATTAATTTTAAAAAGTATTAATTTTAAAAAGTCCTAGAATTATGTTGTTGGGGTTGATATAGAGAGGCTGTCTGCAAGAGTTGATGCGCTAATTAAAATTAACCCTGTATTTGTCTTATTAAGTTGGTATTTCTGAATTGAACGAATCATTATTCTTATTTTAACTCTTTACGGTTAGAATAGCTGCAGTACGGGCGCAGTTTGTTTTTAAGTAATTTCTATCTATGTTAATCGATATTATCAGCGACTTTGTTGTTTAAAATCGTAATAACTGTGTTCGTAGATAATGTATCGTTATTTGTAATTTTCGTCTTATGTTGGTTATTTTAGGTTAACACTCCCTTTTTTAATTTCTGACTTGTGAAGAAAACAAACAAAACGAAAAGAAGCATTACTCGCAAAACACGATAGAATTAATCACTGGACAGTTACTTAGTACCGAGTCTGTGGGCTTGGGTATAACCCTGGCTTAGTCACAACAAAATGTTTATTCGCGAGTCCGTTCCGTCAGTTACAATGCCCACTCAATTAATACCGAGCTACTATCGACCGTCAGTTCGAGATACGTCAGCGCACCTAGCCGTCCTAACCGTATCTGTGTCACTTGCCATCATCCTACTTCAAGATACAACCTATGGCGCTGCAATCGAATGTCAGTCATTCATTGCATTTAGCGCCCTCTTTAACAGTGCTACCAACATACTTCCGCTACCATGAAGTCATACAAACATCTTAATATCGCAAAACTCATCGTTATCGCCAACACGGCCATCCTGCGATGACACACGTCCTCGTGTGTTAATCTGAAACAATCATACCAAAGTGGCAGCTTGGCCACTCCTGACAATGAAGTCAAGCTAATTCTCAAAAGAAAAAACACAAGTTTGAATTCTTTACATTATAAATCTTTTAGAATACTCAACAACAAAAATACCGTTTTAGTTAACCAAGTTTCAAGCACCATTGAGTAACAATTATCTCCAAATCAAACATTGAAATCCATTAATTTCATTATTAACAACAAGGTATATCGTTCGTGGTTAACAGCAATTATATCATTTCCCCACGGGAAACCTGAGTCAACCAATGACTCCTTCAACACACTACCCAGAATCATTCTGGCGTAGTCACAAAACCAACGAACGAGAACCTGTATCCACAACACATTAAATCTCTTCCAAACACCAAAAATAACATCTTTCTTTACAACTGCAATGGATACTTGTACTTTTGGCAACTTCAAAACTTTAACCGCTACAGATTTCTTTTTAATTTACAAATTAATTTTAATTTTTAAATCCAAGATTTAACAATTTACGTAAAGCTACCACTGGTTCGGAAGATCCATCTACTGAGAAGAACCAGCAAGAAACTCAGCAGGAATCGGCTAACGTCAACGCATTGTACGCACCACAATAATTTCGATAAGAAAACCGCACATTAAACAATGAAATTTACTTTGAATGTAACATCAAACAATTTGACAGCGGTCGAACAATAAACAAAGCAAGCTGCTAGAATAACCCAATTAATTAGCAAACAATGCAAAGCTCTTCTGCAGTGACGTCCATCCCGTCACAAAACGTAACATAACCTCTATCCGGTTACATCACCGCACACTCATAACCTCCATCCGGTTATGGCGTATATCAAACCAATAAGAGCATTGCATTGTACTTCATAATTCACAACAACAAAGTATTAAAATTGTTCGATAACTGCAAACAGTTCGACAGTAAAATCCAGCTCTTTTGTCAATCGCAACAAGTTCAACGCATTTTCAATTTTCAATCTTTTCAATCTCGAAGTTATTACCTATCTCCGTGATTCATTAAATACACACTATCGTAATATTAAGTTTCAATTGCCAAAATAATAACAAGTTTACTGTTACTAAAACATAAGAAAACGTGTCTCCTAAGAATCGCAGCAAAATAATCTAAGATTGGCAAGATACAAAGCGATTTCTACCGAGTCACGGATACACGATAATCAGAAAGAAAATCTACAACTTCAACGTTAAATTTACTTTCATCATCATTAAGTACTTAAAACGCAATATCAAAACTTTTGAATATTATCTTTCGCCTTAAATTGAACTTCATCTATATCAACTAAAGTTACGAAAAACCATTGGATACGTCTCGACAAACCGTACGTTATTTCAAAACAATTTTACCTTGTCACATCTGTGCAAGCTATACAAAACTAACAAGGCACGTGAATTTACTCTAATCACCGACTCTCTCACTCTAAAACTGTTTCCATAATTAATCACTTCTTTAGACTTAGACAGGGATTAATTATAGTTCTCTCCATAATCACACAACCACAGATCCTTCCGTCAGATAGCTCCTTTAGACTTAGGCAGCATCCGATCTGTTTCAGTTATACACCTTTATTCTTAGGAAATATACTGCCTTATTTCAACAGATCTATGATTGTATGATAATCACACAACCACAGATCCTTCCGTCAGATAGCTCCTTTAGACTTAGGCAGCATCCGATAAGTTTCAGTTATACACCTTTATTCTTAGGAAATATACTGCCTTATTTCAACAGATCTATGATTGTATGTCGGAGGTTACCACAACTCACTTTAATCACAAACGAACGTTAAGCTTGGGCAGATCCGAGAAGACTATTCGCAAAAATAATTCGACACACTAATTAATATTAGGATTTAGGCTTATCCCACTTCTGGTGTGAAGAAAACAAACAAAACCGAAAAGAAGCATTACTCGCAAAACACGATAGAATTAATCACTGGACAGTTACTTAGTACCGAGTCTGTGGGCTTGGGTATAACCCTGGCTTAGTCACAACAAAATGTTTATTCGCGAGTCCGTTCCGTCAGTTACAATGCCCACTCAATTAATACCGAGCTACTATCGACCGTCAGTTCGAGATACGTCAGCGCACCTAGCCGTCCTAACCGTATCTGTGTCACTTGCCATCATCCTACTTCAAGATACAACCTATGGCGCTGCAATCGAATGTCAGTCATTCATTGCATTTAGCGCCCTCTTTAACAGTGCTACCAACATACTTCCGCTACCATGAAGTCATACAAACATCTTAATATCGCAAAACTCATCGTTATCGCCAACAGACTTGACTTAGGATTTGATCTAATCTTCGAACTTCAACCGTTAGAGTTACAAATTTATGTTACTGTCACTTTTACACTAAGTACATCACAAAATACAATCTCCTTGAGTTTGATCACTTCATTACGTTTCACGTTTTAGAAATCATTGATGCTGAAACCTAAAAACAGTACAAACTTCTAAGAAACAGCAGGAAAATGAACAGTCAAGCGAGTCCTTACAATGAAAGTTCACCGAACACGTACTTCAAATATGTAGGTAATAAGTAGGTACATAACTTAAAAAGTTCAGTCAAAACAAAAATTGCATTTAATTTTTTTTGTCGAAAAGCGAAATCCATCATATTAAAAAAAATATATAAAGAATAGAATTTATTAATTTATTTACACTTTATTATACCTATACTATCACACAGTGATAGTACATTGCAACATACCCGTTTTATAACTTTATCATCACAGCTTTATGAAAAAAAAAATAACAATGGATATAGTCCATAGCTATATCAGTTTTTTTTTTAATTTCGTTGATTAATGGGGAGTTTTCTGACAGCTCATAAAAATTAGTTCAAAAAACCTCTATAGATGGCACTTTTAAAAAGCCGAAGGCGTTAAGTCTGTAAACTATAATGTAGGTAAGTGGTATCTACCATCTATGGTTATTTATACTTTCAATTTCTGATACAGACATCAATTAATTTATTTTACTTTTAAAAACGCAGTGTGGAATAAATTCTTCGCCTTCGCCTTTTGTAAAGCGCCATCTATCGAAGCCTTTTGTACCAATTTTGAACAGTTTTGTTTTTTAATGAGCTGTCAGAAAACTCCCCATTATTAACTCACCTTTGGATTGGCGTCAACATCACAGTCTATGTCGATAACCTCTCCTTTAGCCGCGTCAAGAATGGTCAGCTCAGTGGTCCTGCATGCAAGTCGGAGGATCTGTGAAAGACGTTCTGTACTGCTGCAAAACTACTGAGTTGTTCGTGTGTATGGGATCTGTAGACGAATTTCGAGCAGAAATGTTAAATATTTATGTCAAATAAAATGTTAATTACTATGGGCGATACATCAGGTTAAAACATGCTTAAAATTTAATACAGTGATACCATTAATATTGCTTGAAATAAAATACGTTTTTTTGCGTATAATGACTTAAATGATAAATAAAACAAAATAATAATAAAATCCCCAGACACCTACTAGATGGCCCCAAAGTAAGCATAGCTTCTGCTATGAGATAACATGTAACAAACTAGGGAGAACCTACAATATAAATACATAAATAGATAAACACCAATACACGGATTTTTTTTTCTTGTTCCTTGCCGGAATCGAACCCGCAAACACTGGCGTCTGAGGCAGACAGGTTTACCCCATCGCCAAAATGGTCGTCAATGATGTTATACAACGATGTCGTTCTACCGAAACTGTAAGGATATTCTTATAGAAAACAGCCAAGTAGCAAACAATTTTTTCAAATTCAACTAGTAAAAGTAAAATAACTGCTACCACGTACCATACAAAAGTTGAAGTTGAAGATTTCAATTAGTGATGAGACGTATTTACGTTACCAGGTTTTAAAACCAGGTTTTTGCTTGGAATTACGACGCTCTGGTACGACCAGAAAATACTGTCAAGTATAATGTATACTTACGATGGATGGATGGACAAAGTATATGCCTTCCTAACTTCGTTAGGTTACTAACTTCAGACATGTATACATGAAAATACTTACTTGCATAGAAATATGCCTCTTAAGTATATTATAAAATAAGCAATATAAAATACTTTCAAAGTATATTTTTTGTATTCGATTTTGCTCTTTACTATGTACCAAATACGGGTCAAAATTCAATGCAAGTATTTGACGTATTTAAAGTAGTATCACGTACCACCCTTTCTATCAGGCTTACAAACATCTTTAAATCTATCATAGCAAGGTTCACTTTTGAACATACTTCGAAGTATTTTACTCAAGTCTCAAGGTGCGTTCAGTAGCGTTTCGGCAAAATTTTTTTCGAAAGTTAAAAAAAAGAAAGTTATCCTACCTATTATCCGAGGCCAAATTAAGCTCTTAAAAAGAAAAAAAAAACAAATTTAGTTTGATTCCCTCACATTTTTATTGTATATTTTTTGTTATTGTATATAATTCAATGGAAAACCCGTTCAAACCTGGCCTTGAAGTATTTCGGTTCGCAAAGGCGACTATAGTTCTTATATGCATTACAATAAAACTTCAATTCCTGCTTAGCAAAAAATACTAGCAAGTATTTAAATACCTGGTTTTTGGCCCTGGTATTTTTCGGTGGACGTACTTTTAAGACCTGGTTTTCAAATAAGCAAGTACGACTCATGCCTAAGATTAAGTCCGTCCTCTCCAACCAAATGGAGACGACAGGTCCAAAAATACTCTTATTATTTGATGTTTTTATACTAAGACAAGCTAACACCGTATACCAATACTGTATTTAAAAAGTTACATGTGCGATTTAACATACATACAACGCCATCTATGAAATAGTTTGAAAACGATTTTATCTACTCTCATATCATAATATTCAAAATATAAAACTCAGAACGAATTTATATTGACATACTTTTTAAAATAGTATAACAAAATGAAATTAAAAAATTAAATTATAACACACTACCTCGAACAATACAATGTTATAAGTAATAAAAAAAAATTTCATTTCGATACAGATAACAGACCATAGATTTCATTTTTTTATCTGTGTCCTGCGAGCGCCGCGCTACGTTACATTCTGTGGCCGCGCGGCGCGTTTTGGCGCATGCGCGATAATGGCGGGAATAAATTTAGGCGCCATAACAAATTTCCTTGCAATTCGTTGTTTCACTGGATAATTTATTGTTTTTTTATTAAAATGTCTAGTGAGTATAGTGAAAGTGAAGAAAATTTGACGCCACCCGACATTTTAGAGACTTCGGCAGCAGTCAGTCTTAATTTACTACCTGTAAAATCTAGAAAATTATATGACAAATGCTATCAAGACTTTTTAGAATGGAAAATGAATAAAAATGCCACTTCATTCTCAGAAAATGTTCTTTTGGCATATTTTCAAGAATTGACTGAAACTTTTAAATGTTCGACGCTATGGTCTAAGTATTCAATGCTAAAGAGTACCTACTTTAAACATATATAACAAAGTTGATATATCGAAATTTTAAAAACTAATTGCATTTTTGAAAAGAAAATCTCAAGGATTTAAAGGGAAGAAATCGAAGACGTTTACATCTGAACAGTTAAATACATTCATAAATAAAGCTCCTGGACGCGAATATCTTTTTACGAAGGTAACTATTTATAAATATTTATGTTTTAGTTTTATAAAAGTAAATAAGTACTATTAGTGTTTCTCGTTCGTGGGTGGATTTTCCATTCTACCTATTCTAAATTTTAATTTTCATTTGTTCCAGACTGTAGCTATTTTCGGTATTATGGGCGCCTGTCGAAGACAAGAACTCTACAATTTGCAGTTTCAGGACGTGGAAGTTTACGAAAATACAATATTAGTTACAATTCGTAATACAAAAAGTAAAAAAGACCGCTCCTTTAGTATTACAGGAAAATACTATGGCATATGTAAAGAATACATGGATCTGCGGCCTGTCTCTTGTAAAATTGCCTGTTTCTTTTTAAATTACCTACCAAGGTGGAAAATGCAAACAACAGAGAGTTGGCATCAACAAATTTGGAAATTTAGGTAAAACTGTTGCCGATTATTTACAACTTCCAAATTCAGAACAGTATACTGGACATTGATGCCGGTGGGGGTATCACTACGCTAAAGCGCCACGGCGGATGGAAATCGACGGCCGTGGCAGAAGGTTATATAGATGAGTCCATAACAAACAAGATATTGGTATCTAACTCGATTCTTAACTCCATAGAAAATAATAGAAATGAAATCAATATTAATGTACCAGTTGCATCTACATCAAGTACGAGTACATCTAACGCCAACGCAACACAATTTCATATTCAATTTCATAATTGTAATATTCAGAATGTTAATACTTATAATAACCAAGAAATAACAGTCTCAATCTCAATCTTTTATTTAATATCTTCAGTGTATGAGATTAGATAAAGTAGTGTATGAAACTGCACATAACTAGGTATTATGTGACAGTTTCATAAACTACTATTGTGCTTGATTCTAATTTTTATTGCAAGCTACTTTCTCATATTTTAATTCTCTGTAAATGTAAAAACAACATATGAAAAAATCTCCTAGATAAGACTGAGGCCATGAGAACCATAGTGGCCTAATTCGCTAGACACATCTTTTGAGTACCTATTATAGAAAAAAAAAACAAACAGATTTTCAATTACTGCCCATTTTCAGAATATATATTTATTTAAAGATTTTTATTGTTTGATTAACCTAATCCCATTCTATGATTATAAGAATTAGGAAATGGTTTTTTGCTAACTTTCTACATGTTTAACTAGATAACTTTGGCATTAAGGTTTTTTACATTAATGAAATAAAAACAGTTATATAGGCCAAATTGTTTATGAAAAATACAAAAAAGAACTTACAATCAACAGTGCACTTACACTCAATAATAATAATTACCAATACACTCATTCTATCACTATCAATTTCAACCGCAAGATCCAAATCATTTCTTACTGACGCATTATTTCTGGTACTAGTATAAAAACTATGACACACCGAGGGAATAAATAGTAAAAGATCTTATAAGTCTTTCTTTTTCTCTAAACTGATTAGTTTACCATTAGGGTATAAAAGATCTAGCTTAATTCCAGACAAATGTATAGAATTCCTTTTCTTTAAATTAACATTATCATATAAAATTTCTGCATGATTAGAATACTTGAAGAATATGGATGTATTATTATTTAAGTATATGGACAAAGCTTGTTGAGCAAAAGCAACTGCACCTTCGATTTTTGAGCTGTAGACTTCCTGTTAGTAACGTTAATTTCCAGCTTTTTTGTTGAAATAAAGTCATCTTTTGTCATTTTCATGATACTGAATGGATTCTTCTCTCTAGCCGCCTTAACAACATCAGGAATGAATATATTTTTAAAAAGATTTTCTTTTTCACCACTAATCCAAAATCTTGATCACACGCAAGGTATGAGTGCCCACTGACATAAAACTTATGATCTATATTCACAACTGTGTAATCTGGATGGGCAACAATATACTGGCAACGAGCAGCCATTTTTATATTTGGGTCCTGACCACCGCACTACTGGTCGGAATACATAATTAAGTTTTAGTATTTACCTTTTCTTTAATGTAACGCAGCAGGCAAGAACCTATCTCCTGTGGACCCCTTGATGCAATTGTTTCATTCCACACATAAGTACATGGTTACATCATCATTTTGAACATAATCTATCCCTAGGCAATCAGTCCAACATTGTTTTTTGTAATAACAAATGCCTGTAGAAATAACAGGAGTAGGTAATATTTTCATTAGGTCAAAGACTATAACCGTTACATCAAAATCCTCCTCAGCCCGTTTTTTATCTATGTTTAAATTATATCTAGCAGATTCAGCTTCCAAGAGAAAGGATGTTTCCTTTGAGCTTCAAGTTCATTCTTTTTGCTAGGTGATTGTTCAGCTTCTATCTGTATTTTGAAATGCATATTTACCTATTGTTTAAGACTCTAGATAATTTACCATCACTGAGACCCAATTGAGACTCACACAATGGATCTTTTAGGTCGCAGTGTGACGAGCACTGACAAGACTGCTCATATAGTCTCAAAACCCCCCAATAATAATAATAATCACTGAGACCTAAAAGCCTTTTAAAAAGTTCTTTACATATATTTATATGTAAGCCCCTGGATTCAGCAGAACCGATATTGTTAACAGGCACACAACAAGACTTTTTAGGCAATACCTTCACTGAGGAAAAAAGATAATAAGTAATAGTTTTCTATAGCATAGAAACTGTTAAAGAGTATCATTTGCTGATTAGGGAGAATTTTTTTTCATAGCACTTTTGTTGGCATCTACATTCCCAAGCAGTATCAATTTTTGTCCGTGGTAAGTACCTACTATTACACCTTAAACATTAGCATACTCCTCACCTCTTTACCGCTTTGCTTTCCTCTAATTATTTTTCCACTTGTTTTGTTGTTTTAACCTTTTCCTAGGTTTACGTTGAACGTCAATAGCCTCATTTGTACTATTTAGTGACTGGTTTTCGTCGTGAAAAATAACAAGCAAATCCGTAGAAGTTGTCGAATTGCGTCCAGATGGCTGGTATTCTGAACCAGAGCCTTGGAAAGAATTCTGTATAAGAGCCCAACATTTCTGTAAATATTTAAAAATCTATGAAAGGAAGTGTAACTTTCATAAATGTAGCAGAAAATCATTATTATAATGGATCTTAAACTCACCTTGAAATTTATATACATTTATTGAGTTTTCTTCTTGGTCGTTTTCCATTTTAAGAGGGTTATTCACGTACAATTAATATTATTTACAGAAAATTTAATTTGATTTTGAATTCAACACAAGCGGGAAAATAGTACTTAGTAGGTATGACATGAGTCATGCGTGACAGTAAAACTATTGACAGCCTAATTGTCATGATGACAGTAAAATTTTCAATTCTGAAACCAAAATGGCCTTTAACATAATAATATGTCACCGGAAAATAATTAATTCCGTAATAAATATACGCGGCAATTTATAAACTTCCGTAGGATTCTAAACGGGAGACAAAATGTATTATTTTACGCGAATATTTTCGTAAATTGATAAACTTACTGAACTCACTCGTAAAATAATAAGTAAGCTCTGATTGGTCGAATAAGTCACGTGTTTTAATTTGAAAAAACGAATGCAATGGAAGGCCTTGCCGGAACGGTTAGGTGCGACGACGAGCGCAGCGAGGAGGAGAAGTCAGGTTGGATATAGTAGGTAATATACGTGTGCGAGCCGAGCGAGCGGTGCCGCGGCAGCGGCCGGCGAAGCGCCATAAACAATTAGTGTAGATAAGCCAAATTTTATTATTGTTTGTCTTCTTGACTAATGTAGCAGCAGTGAATTATTACCAACGTTTTACCTAAAATTAAAACGTAAATTAAATCACTTACCTTAATTTGAAGCCTAATAATACTTGAGAGAGAGATACCATCGTTCTGTCCTTTTTTCGCACGTTCTATCCTTCATATACCTACTCTATTGCCTTCTCTTTCTTTATCCCACCACCACACAGGTAGCAGCTATGCTGAATGCGTTAGGATTTTGACTCATTGAAGTCGTTGTGTAACCAGGCAGAATTAAAAAATATTAGGCTTCAAATTAAGGTAAGTGATTTAATTTACGTTTTAATTTTAGGTAAAACGTTGGTATTAAATAACTTGACCGTTAATTTGAAGCCTAATAATACTTGAGAGACGTGTTTGATATCGCCTGGTGTGGTGGTGACGTCAATGTGAATACGAATAAAAGTTAATAAGCCTAAAATAAATTGACTTGTGGTATTGTTTTACAATGCCAGGGAGATGTACATAAAAATAACCTATTATAGCATTTTCAGGAACGTAATATCAATTACCTTTCAAATACACAGGAATAAGCAACAGTTGCTAACAAAAACTATAATTAGTTTAAATTAAATAGAAATCTATACTTATAATAAATCTGTAGAGAGGTCAATTCTGTACATGAAATATTTTTTCAAAATAACTATCAGGGGGTGATTAGTGATCGATACTGATGCCAAAAATGCAATCAGTAAAATTTTTGTCTGTCTGTCTGTCTGTATGTTCCTTATAGAAACAAAAACTACTCGACGGATTTTAACGAAACTTGGTTAAATTATTCTTCATACTCCTGGGCAGGTTATAGTATACTTATTATCACGCTACAATCAATAAGAGCAGAGCAGTGAAGGGAAATGTTGGAAAAACGGGAGAAGTTACTTCATTTTTTAAGCTTCCGTCGCGTGTGCAGCCTTAATGGTTAAAGCTACATAGAAATCATGTAAGACAGAAATATTCTTCATAAAATTATATAAAAAATATCCCCATCAGTATATGTCTATATTTTATGGTTGACTCACAATAACACGTGTAAATCCCGATAGCTTAGCAGTTCGGAGCTTTCTGGTTATATTTGTTTACTCTTACGTTTATAATACTCTCACTCATCCCTAATAAAAAAAAATTAACATTACTATTAACTATTCAATAAAAAAAGAATCATAGAAATCGGTATAGAAACACCAAACTTATACATGAAATACGCTAATAACCCATCGCGCGTGAATACTGAATGATATAGGTATTATTTTTGCGTAACGGTTGCCGCGCTCGACGCGGCTCGCGGCGGTAGGGTATAAAAAGGCGGGAGGCGAGCGCAAGCTTTTGCGCGATTTAATATAGGTAGGTACAGAAGGAACAAGCGTTACATTACCTGTCAAATTTCCCCAACCAATTTTAACTTATTATCGAGGGCATAGAGTTCAAATTCAAGTAAAAAATTTTGACAGATTTGTAACTGCCTTCTGTACATACAGAGATAAAATGGAAATCAAGGTTTTGTTTATTTCATGATCGTTTCTGCCTCTTGGAAGTCAGAAACCGTAGATTTCTTCGGAATAAAAAGTAACGTATGTGTTAACTACTATACCAAATTACATTAATATTGGCTTAGCAAACGGCAGTGAAAAGCAGCCATACATAACTATAGGTAGTATTGTATGTACACTGATAATGGCTGGATGGATGGATTTTTGCTATTCTTTCACGCAAAAACTACTTAGCTTTACCTAGAATAACAATAAGCTAAGTATAATTAATGAAGTTATTGCATGAATTAAGTAAAATTGAAGGCATTAAATAAAACAATTTTTAACCGGATTATTTAACCGCGTATAATTTATATTTTACATTTTAACTCGACGTTTCGGTGTCTTTGCAGACCCCGTGGTCACGAGCGACTGTTAAAATTTAAAATGTAAATATACGCGATAAATCCGGTTAAAAAGTGTTTTATTTAATAGTCATACATAATAGTCATCGCGAAAACTTAAGACAATATTAAAATTTAAGGCACTTTGGCACCCGATTTGTTTATAACGCTATGTGCCTTTGTAATGTACCTAATATATAGTTACCTACCTATGTTTGTGGTTAGGAGTTATACATATTTTTATTTTTGTTATTAAAGATAGTTAGGACCTTGGAGAAGAAAATAACCTACTCGAAATACTAATTCAATACAGACGAAGTCGCGGGCATCATCCATGTAATATACCTACCTACCTATACTTTTTCACAAAACCTAGGTGAAACTGCGGATCACTGCTTTGTTGTAACAGTTTTTGAAGTAATTCTGTCTGTTTAGCTATCAGTAACGCTTTCAGAGCTAAACTACTGAGTCGATTTTGACGAAATTTAGAATAAGGTAAGTTTTAACTTCAAGGAGGATATAATAATAGTATTTATCCAACTCTAATAAACGGTATCCACGCGGACGAAGTCGCGGGTCACAGCTAGTATATAATATATTTCATCCACTGCATTAAATTGACTTGAATTTTGATCTTTTGACATTCTTACTTATTTACAATAAAATCGTTCAAATGTATTTTCAGAACGCCAGTTATCTCTAGTGAGGATTTCATCCAACGGACCATTTTCCACCCAACATTTGACGCCACAGCGGGACGGAAGCTGTCGGCTGAGCAGGACAAAAAAAATAAAAATATAACATTATCAATATTCCAGATCGATGATTTGGTGCATTTTTGTTGCGACCAGTGTAATAGATTATAGGATTCGCTTGACAAGAGGATGTCCTCTCAGCCGTTCAGTTCGTTCCGGGCTACAAAGCTCGGAGACGACGACTGTTTTGTTATTAAGAGAGTTTTTATTAATATAATTGAGCTTAATCTGAGCCAGTTGGTTCGTTTACAGACACTTGCTGGACCACGGACTACACTTGACCACGCTGGTTTATAATTATTTATTGTAGAAGCTCACCAACTCTTCATGAGCAACCATTTTTGTTATTCTGACCAGTTTGTCGGTTTTTTTTTTTTTTTTTTTTTTTTTTTAAGCTATTGCATAGCTTCTATCGCGGGCCTGCTGCAGGCCGGCCGCCCGGTCAGTACGTCCTAGCTCTGTATGACGTGTCGCAGCCGGTGCTGGTGTCGGTGGACGCCAGCAGCGTGGCTCAGGGCGCGGTGCTGATGCAGGCCGGCCGCCCGGTCAGTACGTCCTAGCTCTGTATGACGTGTCGCAGCCAGTGCTGGTGTCGGTGGACGCCAGCAGCGTGGCTCAGGGCGCGGTGCTGATGCAGGCCGGCCGCCCGGTCAGTACGTCCTAGCTCTGTATGACGTGTCGCAGCCAGTGCTGGTGTCGGTGGACGCCAGCAACGTGGCTCAGGGCGCGGTGCTGATGCAGGCCGGCCGCCCGGTCAGTACGTTCTAGCTCTGTATGACGTGTCGCAGCCAGTGCTGGTGTCGGTGGACGCCAACAACGTGGCTCAGGGCGCGGTGATGATGCAGGCCGGCCGCCCGGTCAGTACGTCCTAGCTCTGTATGACGTGTCGCAGCCGGTGCTGGTGTCGGTGGACGCCAGCAACGTGGCTCAGGGCGCGGTGCTGATGCAGGCCGGCCGCCCGGTCAGTACGTCCTAGCTCTGTATGACGTGTCGCAGCAGAACACCTTATCTCGTTGCAATAGCTTTACCGCGGCAGTCTCCGAGTGCCACACGTCTTTTTTTTTTTTTTTTTTCTTTTTTTTTTTTTCTTTTTTTTTTTTATTTGTATTCGAATAAAAAAAAAAAAAAAATTATTATAGAAATTATTTAGAAATTCACGCCTTATAGTTAAGTCACGGTTTGCCCACACATGAATATCGACTTTGGTACTAGGTCGAAAACCTGGATACCTTGTCAACGTGTAAAGATACAACGACATACAAAGAGTGAGCCAGCACTATTTACACAACAATCAGTGGAAAGATTCGCACATGTACACATCGATATCATCGGCCCGTTGTTGGCTACAAATACTGTGTTACAATAATAGACTGCTGTACACGATGGCCGGAAGCAACATCTGTGCAAGACATTCGGGTCTATACGACTATCAGGCGAACTGTCGAAAAAAATAAATAATGAAAATATGCTACGAGTAACGGAATACGATTAGATTCCTGGTTAGCTACGCGCCATGAAAGAACTGAAACCAACATTAGCTCCGCACGCAACCAAGCGCAGTATTTTTGAACACTCGGACTTGTCATCGTGCGATCACGTTTTCATAAGATGCGACGCAGTGAAGACACCACTCGCACCGGCACATGAAGGCCCGTTTCCTATACTTAAATGAAACAGAAAAGTTCTCCCGATAAAGTTACCGACTCGAGAAACTACTATAGCTATCGATTGATAGACTGAAACCAGCGTATATCATCGCCTCACCACTGCCGCATGACGACGTCCTAGCCCCGACCGCAATACCTCGCAGCATACGACACTACAAACTACTCGAAGTGACGAGTCGTCCAACCACCAATAGGCTTTGCTTGAGGGGGAGCACTGTAGCTACCCTAGCAACTAGCTGCTGCTAATTGATTAAGCTGTATCAATTTAATAAATAATTCTCTTTCTAATCTCCAGCCCTGATAGTTTAATTTCAATATCAATTGAGAAGCAGCTAAATACACCATAGCGCGTATTCCGTGCTCTCGAAATTTCTGGGCAACCCAATTGCATACAAGCAAAGTCCCCTCGTGCAAAGCTGAGCCCGAAGGGCAGCCAACTCCTTTGTCCACGGTATCGTATAGTAAACAGCATGTTATTAAGCTCTCCACAAAACAATTAGAAAACAGTTCAAAACCGACCTGAAAATTTGAAAACTTGTTGAGTAAATAAAGGGAATCACATCCACTACATCATAACCCTGCAGCGAATTGCATCACAAATCTGTGGCAGCGGATATCATTTTGCAAGCAAGAGGAACATTGATTATCAATTTCACTTAATATCTTTAAATTCTCATAAGCCAATAATAATTTGAAATGTATTACTTCGTCATAACCTGGATAGAACAACTACTTTAGTACTTATATTAATCTATGAGAACAACCAATCATGGATTGATAATTGATCAACTTAACCACAGACTAAGAAGATTATGTTCATAAATTGCCAGCATTCAAAATAACATCAATCACAAATCATACATTGCAGCCACTGGAGCTGTCAATTATTTTCGTTCATAAATTAATATATACGTAATCTCGGCTCGATTTATTGTCTACTCTGCTGTTGGTCGTAAGAACCCCTTTCTTTCCACCGGTTGTGAAAGTTTTTCATAGAAAATAGTGGAAGAGTCAGTATCGTCTGGATTTTTCTCTCCTATCTAGGTGGAATGTGGGAGAGCCTTAACGTCCTTGTGAACATGCGTTAGATTTACGACCATGTGATCAGTATCGCCTGGATTTACCTCTCCTATCCTGGTGGCATGAGGGAGAACCTTTACGTAGTTGTGCAGATTCGTTACATTTACGAACGTGTGGTCAGTATCGTTTGGATTTACCTCTCCTATCCTGGTGGGATGAGGGAGAACCTTTACGTACTTGTGCAGATTCGATAGATTTACGACCATGTGGTCAGTATCATCTGGATTTACCTCTCCTATCCTGGTGGGATGAGGGAGAACCTTTACGTACTTACTTGTGCAGATGCGTTAGATTTACGACCGTTTGGTCAGTATCGTCTGGATTTACCTCTCCTATCCCGGTGGGATGAGGAAGAACCTTTACGTAGTTGTGCAAATTCGTTAGATTTTCGACCGTGCGTTCAGTATCGTCTGGATTTACGACTCCTATCCCGAAGGGATGATGGAGAATATTTCGTACTTGTGCAGATGCGTTAGATTTACGACCGTTTGGTCAGTATCGTCTGGATTTTCCTGTCCTATCCCAGTGGGATGAGGGAGAGCCTTTAAGTCCTTGTGAAGATTCGTTAAATTTACGACCGTGTGCTTGCTTACTTCCACGACCTCGAAAGGGCTTTCTAACATTATGATAAGTGATGGCATGAGGGAGGAGTTTTACTTAACATGACCTTATTTAAAGGACCCTTGACAGAAGCTAAAATAACATAATATTTGTCCAATCAGGATTGTCAAAGCTTTGTATAACTTTAAGAATTTCAGAATAATTATGAGGTGTTTTGGAAACTACAGATGTGGCTGTAGGTTTGGTGAATCCCAGATCGTTCAGATTATGTTCGTCGATTATAGGATCATCATTATAAAGATGTCTAACCGAACAAGATTAAGATAAGATTCTTTAAAAAAGCTACATCTTAGATTAACTGTCCTATTATGCCGTAATTATGATTCCGCTTTCGATTCTGACGGTAACGGCGCGAACGTTTTTGATTAGAAGAATTACTCGAGCTTCTGATCCAGAACTACTAGACGAAGAACTACTTAAATTCGTCGTCCTTGAGATAGTTTGTACATATGAAGTACTAGTACTACATTGTTTTGATCACTTCTTTTTAAACCACGATGCAAATAATAAATTTCGCTTATCCAAAGGAAACTAAAAGGTAGATAAAAAACAATTCTAAAACGAACGTTAACAACGTTAAACTTATTTTGGAGCAGGTATAACATTTTAAAATAAAAACATTATTCTTAAATTCACGATAGTGATAAAAACTGTGTGACGCATTAGAAGCAGGTAGAATACTCTATTTATAAACAATTAATTTCTTCCGTACACTAAGCTCGATATTGTTTAACACAATAATAGGCAATAATAACTCTAGTTTTGTGAAAAGAAAAATCTCTTTAAAATTATTATTCTAGAATGCTTCCCATCACTATTCTATTGTATGAACCTCGATTTATAAAACAAAGTCAAAGGGATTGCTGTGATATAACATGATTATAAAAATTGAATTATAAATTATAACACGTTGCATTGTAAATAACAATAGCCGTGCGAAATTTATCAAAGAAAACACATAGGCAAGTAAAATAAATAAGATAAAATGAACTCACCAATGTCAGCTTTAATCCGAAACAAGTTTTAGAAAAGATAAATATGTACCTTCAGTAAACACTGTGTTTTCTCTGATATAGACAAGTTGTCAGGACAAGAACAACGACGTCAATGAGTCAAAATCCTAACGCATTCAGCATAGCTGCTACCTGTGTGGTGGTGGGATAAAGAAAGAGAAGGCAATAGAGTAGGTATATGAAGGATAGAACGTGCGAAAAAAGGACAGAACGATGGTATCTCTCTCTCAAGTATTATTAGGCTTCAAATTAACGGTCAAGTTATTTAATTTCCGTATTTTGTAATGCGTAAAATTAGAAACTCTTCTGTGATTGGTCGAACCGTTTAGAATCCTACGAATGAATATCCCTAAGTTTATAAATTTATCACGAGACGTCGTAAGTTGATAAATTTGCGAAAATGAAAGCGTAAAATAATCGTCTCTCGTGTAGAATCTTACAAAAGTTTATAAAACGCAGAAATTTATAAACTTACGGTTCTTATTATTTTCCGGTAAGGTAAGTGGGGGGAAGATGGAAAACGGGGTAAGACAGAAAGTCAACAATAACGCCACATCTAGCAGATTTTTAGAAGTTTTTGCAGCACTGTTTAATCAGCCATTTAATTTTTTTCTATGCCTCAGTCATCGTTTGAAGGTTATTGCACAGAAACATACTTTTTTTTACAAAATTAACAATCTGACTTTTTGCGTTTTTCTTCAAGTATTTTTATCTCACCCCGCATCCTGTAACTTTTATTAAAAGCAAGGTATAACGGATTCTTTTGGACTAATTACATTTTATTTACGTTTGAGTTATTAAATCGTTTTTTTGCCATTACTCGTATTTTAGGAATTGACACAATTTTCTATCTTTACCCATTACATTTTGATGGGGTAAGATGAACATATCAATTTTTGAGTAAGATATTTGGAATAATATTATGCTACAAAATATGACAAATCTAACAAAATCAGATTTTTTTGTTTGTTGCTGATTTTGCCGTTAATTTTTATTATCAATGTTACTTTAAACAATCGCTCAGCAATGTTTGAGAACATCCACTTCGATCTTTCCCCGGTGGGGTAAGATTGAAATACAAAAATTAAAATATTTGTCTTGTCTTTGTTTCCTTAGGTGTTTTGACGCACGGGTCTGTTATTATGTTTTCAGGGCATTAAATTCCACAGACTAGTATTGACCAACAACGTCTCTCATTCTCTTGAACGATTTTAGAAAATACTTTGATCTTTCCCCGTCGCCTTTCCATTTTTCCCGTTTTTTATTTTTGTCGATTGCAAATGATGTTTGGTGTGGTATTCATTACTTTATAGATTTAAATGAAATTTAACAAACTAGTTTAAATATATACCCTCCGGTCATCATTCATAAGACATCAAGTTTAATTCTTTAGTGCTTTGTAGTGTTTCACAAGGATTCAAAAACAACACTCCTCATCTCATTAAAAAACCGTTTGGTCTTGCCCCCACTCACCTTAACATATACATACATATCGGAAATGGGAGATCGCTTGGATTTTTAAAATGGGCAGAACTGGCAACCCCATCAGGGTTGCCAGTCCTGCTAGGCGATTGACTCATATTAAAGCTAGTTATGTTAGAAAACGTCTCAGAAGGGTGTCACTCAATCAAACAACTTATCAGTTTAAGTTTTCTATTTATTATAATCTACCACCACTTCGGAAAGTCGATCTGTTGAGAAGAAGTGGCAAGAAACTCAACAGCAATCATCTTGTAAAATACAAAGTAACAGTTTACAGCCAGAGAACAATAAATAAGTAAATATCACAATCTTAACGACACTGACCTTTATCACAAAGCGGCTCGTTCTCCACTCCTCCATTTTTAACCCAACCTATCCGGAAAGTCAAAATCCCCCCCAACTCTCCAATGCAAGGCAAAGGCCGCCACAAAAGTGACGCCTTCTCCATCTTGGTTTTCGTACCGCCAAAACCTTCTACTGTCTGGTCTCCTATCGGCCGGATTCTAGCCAATCAGAGACCAGCCAACAGAAAGCCGGTGGTCATGACACATACTGAATAATTCTTTTTATCAACATCTTCTATTAACAAAGCAATTAACAAAGCAATAGGAAACATCTTAATTATTTAAGCTTAATTAAAAACAAATCACATAAGTAATTGTCACAATAACAAATATTGAACTTACTTTAACATGGTGCTTGACCTGTAGGTACTAATCTTTATCTTTAGTAAACACAATTACTTATTAAAACAAAACACTTATTACAAACGGTATTTGTTGATTTGAATACTTATCTTTTATGATTAGATTTAATAATTTTACTTTAAAGCATTCTCAAAACATTACCATGAGAAACCAAAATAATCAATAATAAACGTTGGATTGTTTTGCTATCCAAACATCACAGATAATAAAGGATTCAATATGTTGATTGATAGCAATAGTTCGATTGATAGACCTAATATTGGATTACAAATATTCAGAATCAATTAATTTAGATTTCTTAATTTGAGCTTACAGCAAAACGATTCAATAATTTACGATAATCATTTCGATGAGGCTCGGCGAAGCCATCGCGGCGACACGGCCATACTGATGGACGCTGCGTGCTCTGCAGCGCAACTTCCATCACGCTTTATCTCTTCAGAGTTGTTCTGTAAGAAAAATTCATATGAGAGTATAGGTGCTACTTCCACAGTAACCCTAAAGTAAGATTAGCTAATGCATAATGTTATTGAATGCAATTGCTGCTGTTCATTCCACATGACAACAGCTCAGAAATATTTTGAATATTTTTTTTTTAAACTCTTTTACTCAATATAATTTCCACTGCTCATTTTACATGACAACAGTTTGTAGAAATATTTTCATATTTTGTATAGTGAAACTGCTCACTCCACGTGACAACAGTTTATAGAAATATTTTGATATTTTGTATACTGAAACTGCTCACTCCACGTGACAACAGTTTAGATGTAATATTTTAATCAAGGGAAGGATAGGCGTAGAAAAGGTCGATGCTGTAATTAAACAGGGGTCCTAAGGAATATTGGGAGAGGTCGATGCTGTGCTCTGGGCTGTCCTGTTGGCCGTGGTACACAGGGGATTTTAGTTATTCCTTTTTTTTTTTTTGTCTTTTTTTTTCTTTTCTTTTTTTTTTGGGAGGGGATTTGTCTTTTTGTAAGACTTCTTGTTATATGCCATTATACGTCTCCACCCGTATACAGCATTTTTTTTTGTTATTATTTTGTTTTTTTTTGTCATATTTTTTTTTTTTTGGTTTCTTTTTTTTGTTTTCTCTTTTTTTTTTTTCATAATAAATAAAATTAATAATAAGAGTTATAGCATGAAAGGAGCTCACCGTGTTTGGATCAGCAGTATCACCCAACTGGGGTTGAGCTACGGCTACAATGCCCGATGGCCCAGGCTGCGATTCTTCATGGGGCGACACGGCCAGCTGCGCGTCCATGCCAGGTCGAGGAGCTCGGCGAAGTTGTCGTGAGCAACCTTTCGCGACCGTCCGTGATGGGCAACGACCTTTCTCACGAGGTAGCGGTCGTTTTCAAGAACTGTTAACTTCGAGTAAGGAGGTTCCTAAGAAAGTCCGTATGTTGCATCCGCTCGCCCATCCTGTGTTCTAATTTAATTTTATGGTTGGGCTGCTGCAGAAATCGATCACTCATGTTCTGCATCATCTTCATCATTTGCATGAAGAACTCGTCGGAAACATGGCTTGATTGTGATTGCAGCAGCGAGGCGGATGAAGGCAGTATATTCGGCCTGCCATTATCTGAAACAGTAACATGACCGGCAGTATCGGATCGCTCAGGCGATCCCACTTCTGATATCGGAAATGGGTGATCGCTTGGATTTTTAAAATGGGCAGAACTGGCAACCCCATCAGGGTTGCCAGTCCTGCTAGGCGATTGACTCATATTAAAGCTAGTTATGTTAGAAAACGTCTCAGAAGGGTGTCACTCAATCAAACAACTTATCAGTTTAAGTTTTCTATTTATTATAATCTACCACCACTTCGGAAAGTCGATCTGTTGAGAAGAAGTGGCAAGAAACTCAACAGCAATCATCTTGTAAAATACAAAGTAACAGTTTACAGCCAGAGAACAATAAATAAGTAAATATCACAATCTTAACGACACTGACCTTTATCACAAAGCGGCTCGTTCTCCACTCCTCCATTTTTAACCCAACCTATCCGGAAAGTCAAAATCCCCCCCAACTCTCCAATGCAAGGCAAAGGCCGCCACAAAAGTGACGCCTTCTCCATCTTGGTTTTCGTACCGCCAAAACCTTCTACTGTCTGGTCTCCTATCGGCCGGATTCTAGCCAATCAGAGACCAGCCAACAGAAAGCCGGTGGTTATGACACATACTGAATAATTCTTTTTATCAACATCTTCTATTAACAAAGCAATTAACAAAGCAATAGGAAACATCTTAATTATTTAAGCTTAGTTAAAAACAAATCACATAAGTAATTGTCACAATAACAAATATTGAACTTACTTTAACATGGTGCTTGACCTGTACTAATCTTTATCTTTAGTAAACACAATTACTTATTAAAACAAAACACTTATTACAAACGGTATTTGTTGATTTGAATACTTATCTTTTATGATTAGATTTAATAATTTTACTTTAAAGCATTCTCAAAACATTACCATGAGAAACCAAAATAATCAATAATAAACGTTGGATTGTTTTGCTATCCAAACATCACAGATAATAAAGGATTCAATATGTTGATTGATAGCAATAGTTCGATTGATAGACCTAATATTGGATTACAAATATTCAGAATCAATTAATTTAGATTTCTTAATTTGAGCTTACAGCAAAACGATTCAATAATTTACGATAATCATTTCGATGAGGCTCGGCGAAGCCATCGCGGCGACATACATAGGCAGGTATGGTACGGCGAGCTTCAAAATTTTCACACAGATTAAAAACCATAACAATGCAGCTATCTAGCGAATATTTAATGAATCACTTTTAGGTCTATGCTTTTAGGCCAGTCAGGTTCGATGAATAATATCAATTTGGACTGTTGGATATCATGGCCTCGTTACAATGTTTTTGTGTGTGTGTACCTAATTTCAAAGCCACCATCGAATAAAGGGGAACTACTGCGGGGCTAGCATGCGACCATCGACAAAGGCTCGAATCGACAAGATAAATATAACCGAATTATTTTATTCTATCCTATTCTGGCATGCTAGCCAGCGCTCATGTTTGATGTTACTCGCGTCAATAACATGATATAGCCCACAGAACCAAAGCTGCTATATTATATTTTTTTTTACTATTGGTCTTGTTTAGTTCAATTTCGATAATATTTCGTTTGTTCTACAATAACTTTGAAAGGACATTAAATAAAACACTTTTTAACCGGATTTATCAGGTATATTTAAGTACATTTTAAATTTTAACTCGTCGTTTCGGTGTCTTTGCAGACCCCGTGGTCACGAGCGACTGAGGTGTCCAGCGTCGGATTGATAGATGGAAAAAGTTATACATCTCCATCTCTTTCTCAGTCTTCGAGCGTAGCGTTCTGGATTGACACAAAACGAGCTGACAGTATCTTGAGTTTTAGGTCGTGCAGCAATCTGGATATTAAATTTAATGTTAGGATAGGGTCCCATGTCAGTGATAGTTTCCAACCATCTTCTCTATTGAAATTAGGGTGTTTTTTTTTAATTTTAATCGCTTCTCTGATCATTATAGGAATGTAATGTTTCTCTCTAGATAAAAATTTCAAAGATTCAAACCTTAAGTAGTGGATGGACTTGTCCATGGAATGCACACAAACTGCAGACTTTGAAGCTCTTCGATTTTTTAATATCAGCTATGTGTTCTTTTACGCGGGATGATACGTTTCTTTTGGTTTGACCTATGTAGGAAAAGACGTTTGGCATTTAAACTTTTATGTAACCCGCTTAAATAATGTCTATAAAATGTTATTATTCTTAAAAAAATAATTACGTTGCTTGTGTTATGTATTGCTTCACTAAAGGATGACGAAATATCTATTACTAATTACTATACAAATTATAGGTACGCATTAGTTAAGTTAGTATTAGTTACCTACTTCCTAAGCAAGAAAACTAAAAACTTTCCTAATATGAATATATTTCTTACAAGCGCATTATTTTTAAAGTGATAAGGCACAAATTGCGCCTTCCTTTGAATTAGCATGGGCTAGTACATAAAAGAATTTTAAAACTGAAACTTGGAGCAAGCTGTGTAGGTATTATTAGCAGCTGTGAACACCTTTCCAAGCAACCTCAGAACTTATGCCTTACAACTACAGTAGTAAGTAATAAATTGATTCATTAATCTGCAATAGTGCATTCGGTATAAGAGGCCGTTGTGTGCGTTATAAGCGGTCGTTGGTTCGAGACCCAGTTCGGTCAGTTCAGGAAACTTCTTTCTATCTGTGTCAGTTCTGGGTGTAAACTAGGATGCCCCGAGGTCCGCTGCGTGGTCTCCATTAGGCAGCAAACTGGACGGCAGCGACAGCGACAGGGAGAGCGACAGCGGCGCGGGCAACGATTTCCGGAACACGATAGAAAGTATTAAGTTTGTATGAAACCGCGAAACTCGAGCGCCTACTGAAGTGAGAACGGCCCAGATTCCGCGCGTTGCTGCCCGCACCGCTGTCGCTGCCGTCCAGTTTGCAGCCTAACACACGCTTTTACGAGCGTAGGTTCTGTTGGGATTAAGAACTCGCTTCGTAGGGCAATATTTTTTATAGATTTTAAAATTGAAGTTGCCAGTAATTTTTGCCAAGTATCTTAGTACAATTTTGAAAAAAAAAAACAGGTTTGAGAAAGCCTTTGTGAGATACCTATTCCAAACATTGAAAACAATAGAGCTCTTGTAGAAGAGAATGTTGCTCAGTATGTTGACCCACAGCCATCCACTTCGAGAGGTATAATAATAAGTTGTTAAATGGGAGTCGAAATGATTTTGAAAAAAATGATTTTTATCAAAAACTGTGTTATTAAAAATAGGAATAAAAAAAAAAACAAAGTACGAATTGATTTTATTTAGATCTCCTAGCAAAATTATTTTTATTCAAAGAATTCGAAAATACCTCTTCCTACCATCTAGCTTTTGTTTAACTGATATCTCTATCTCATCTATTAAAAGTTACTCTATGCCATCCACTAATCATAAAATCTTCAATGCATGACTGTTTGCACGTTGAAATATTTACTATGTGAAATTAATTTATATCATTAAGGGATAGTTCTAGGTTTACTTTAATACAATATTTATGTTAACTACAATGTATCATCAACAGCCTGTAGACGTCCACTGCTGAACATAGGCGTTACGACTTGTTTAATGATAAGAAATATATATTTACAATTATTATTTTATATTTATATTCCACTAATAAATATCAATTTATTATTTTATTCATGAATGAAAACACCTGTTCCTAAACCTTTAAAATATTGTGATTACGCGATATCCGTATGAATATATCGTGTGTCTCAACTCTATAATAATGTTATCTCGCGCAGAGTTGCACATAAATTTAAATTTCTTTAATAAATGAAAAATGTGATAAATAAAAATTACCCGACCAGGATTCGAACCTGGGACCTCTCGTTTGCCGGACGAGTGCTCTTCCAGCTGAGCTATCGGGGCCTGGCGCTACGCCTCGAAATTACTTACCACATTTTTGTTTTTACGTTATATTGCTAACGTAGCTCCATCTAATGGTAAGCTTTGCAGCTAAGACCACCCGAGATCAATTTCTCGGTGTGGCAAACGAGAGGTCCCAGGTTCGAATCCTGGTCGGGTAATTTTTATTTATCACATTTTTCATTTATTTAAGAATAATTGAGCATTTTAAATGCAAAAAAAAAAAAAAAACTTAAAAACATTATTAAATTTCTTTCTTTTGATCTCTGGCTGTCACTGAAAATCAGCGTTGCGGTCCCTTGGGCACTGCAGCATATGCTGAGTGAAGGCCATTTTGGTACCATTAATGTTTTATTTTTGTTAAGTATATTTTTGTTATCTATCTATATAAGTAGAATTATTATTTTTTCTTTTGTAAACAACAGATTTTTGTACCAAATAAACGTTTTACTTACTTACTTACTTACTATATCACACTATCGGTCGTTTGGTATTTTTGTAAACTTAACTTTTGTAAATTTTCTTTGGCAACGACTAAACCCGGTCACTTTCCATCAGATGATGCACCTAATGGAAAGTGAAGATGTGATCAAAGATGACTGTAGACCAGCTGAGGAAAGCACTTCAACTATTGCTAAATCATTATCACCGTTGCAAGACTATGTGGAGGGTGGTTAGCCAGCGGAACCGTAAAGTAATCTTATCTCACTAAGCACCATGCATTTATGTTTACTTTCTTTCTAGTTGTTCGGTATAAAATCAAAATGGTTAAATAATGTATAAAATAATATGAAGATAATAAAGTAAATTATAAATATATTTTCACTATCATGGCGCTGCTTATTACTTGCTTACTTACGCTTATTATATTTTATAAAAGATCAGGCGCTGATTCAAATTTCAAAACCCAACCTTGTAACAAAATGAAACTAGTTTAAACTGCTTTCTAGTTGTTTGTTAAAAAGTCTAAATGGTTAATATAAAAAATAATAAGACATTACGAAACATAAATTATAAATACATTTTTGGTGTCATACAGCTTGTACATTTTATAAAAGATCATTTACGAATTACAATTTCAAACTTATTTTTCACACGTTCCTGCCGCTCCATGCGAAATGTCCAGAATAGTAATACGCCGATAATACGTACAGTGTGGCATAACTTCGTCGGTAAGTATCGTATTATGTGTAATCAGTATGTTAGTAGGTATCTATAAAGCAAGAAAGCTTGGAAGTCATAGTTCATGTTTAATGATTAATTCTTCTTAAATATGTTGCGGTTGAGTTGCGACAAGACAGCTCAATTCCCAATTGAACCAGTTAAGTAACTGTGTTTTTTAATTCCTAAGATAACTGATAAGTGTCAGATCTATCTAGTGGTAGTTAACATCGGGGTACATTGGTGTCATTAATGATCGATGGTCGATTATTTAGTTCAATATTGAACAAGACAAGCTGAAAAATATTTCCCATAACTCCATGAAAAAACTACTAATGAAAAAAGGTATTAAACTATCATTCATTTAAGTCACCGGAAAATAAAAACCGTAAATTTGTCAATTTACTAGGAAATTTATAAACTTCCGTAGGATTCTAAACGGGAGACAAATTGTATTATGTTACAGTCATATTTTCGCAAATTGACTTACCGAACTCGCTCGTAAAATAACAAGTAAGCTCTGATTGGTTGAATAAGTCACGTGTTCATATTTCAAAAAACAAATGCACCGGAAGACGTGGTCGGAACGGTAAGGTGCGTGCGACCAAGAGCGCAGTGAGGAGGAGCAGTTAGTTTACATAATGTGCCACGCGAGCACGAGCGCGGGGCGAGCGAACGGTGCCGAGGTAGCGGCCGGCGAAGTGCCATAAACCAATAGTATAGATGAGTCTAATTTTGTAATTATTTGTCTTCTTGACCAATCAGCGAGCAATGTATTATTTTCCGTATTTTGAAAAAGCGTATAATTCAAAGCTCTTCTGTGATTAGTCGAACCGTTTAGAATCTTACAAATGGATATCCGTAAGTTTATAAATTTTAGCACGGGACGTCACAAATTGATAAATTTCCGAAACTGTGAGCTTAAAATAATACAATATAAATTTCCTAGGACTTGAGTAAACTACTCAAGTCCTAGGAAATTTATAACGGTTCTTATTATTTTCCGGTAACATATTATAATATGTTAGCACGGAACTTAGTCGACTCGTATGTTTGCGAATGTTCGTATAGTATGGAGTCGGTTGCAAATTTTAATTTATCTATATTACATTTATTTAACAAAATAACATGTTCAAAAACATTTTAAATTAGCAAGGCACATATTTATCTAAACTTGTCCTGGGGAAGTGGCTAGTTTTCAATTGTTGCTTTCAAACCTACTCCATACTATACCAACATTCGCGAAAAAACGAATCGATAAAGTTCTGTGCTCACACTGCTGATTAGAATAGCCCTACTGCCCCCATGTAAACGTGTCGTAAAGTACGACTTGACCCAGTGAACCCGCTTGCTGGTGACGACCATCCTTCATATAAAATCTGTCGCCAAATACTGATAGTATTGTGTTCCGGCAACGTTTTATGGAAAGCCAATTCGTTCCTGAATCCGTGTGCTATCATTTTAGACCTCATATTCACTTCCTGTTAGTTAAAATTGATGTTAAACACGGTATTAGTCAAAGATAAAAAGTAATATATTTCACTTTATGATCAGAGAAAACTTAAAAAAATATGTATGCGTAGGTAGTATCTTTAAGCCTTAAGACAATTGTTAAGTAACGGATCCATCAGATGGTCAGGGTCAGGAACCCAAAATTTCCTGTAACTTCATAAAACATTACCTACATGATTGAATAAAATTTTCGTTCTTTTAAGTGTACATTAGAAAACAAACAAAAATAAACAAATTGAATTTATTTAAGTATTTTATTATTTGAATATTGTTTTTGTTAACAACGCACTGATTTTGTTTCAATGTACCTATCTCTCCAGTCACAGGAAGAAATCTCTTAGAAATAAGCTGTACCTTTTTACAAATATTAGTATTTAAACTGTCTGTACATAAATGATAGAATAAAATAAATAGAAGTATTGCTACCGGAGAAATTACTTAAATACCTAACTTACTTGCAATGATTGGGAATTTAGGAGAAAATACCTAAATTCCCAATCATTGCATGCAAGTTACCGTTCTGCACGCATGAAAAAGCAGCTCAATTAACGCAGAACGGTTAACGTCACTGGTGACGTCACATCGCAAACACGTCTGGCTTACAGTGCGCTAGATTTGACTGATTATGTAAACGACCGAATTTAAAGGGAGTCCCATTTTAATTATTTGTTTTTTTTTCGAAGTTTAAAAAACATTCACATGGTGAGTTAGGAATTCTTTTGATGTTTTATTCGGCAACAAAGCCCAGTGGATATTACAATACAGGTAGTGTACTTACATGACGTTACGTTTATCGGGAATATCGGTGAATCATTGTAAACTTTCGGTTTTGTTAGTTTTATTGAATCTGATACAATAAATAAACAAAAATTTAGATTTTATTATTTGAAACATTGAATTTTCACTTTTTAGTGACATAAGGTCACACAGTATACAAATATTTAGTGTTATAGATACGGATTACATATTGACGGATATACTTATAAAAACTGTTTAAATCTAATGTACTATGTATAAAATTTCATAAAATAATAAGCTTTAACATCATACAGGGTCACATTTTAAATTCGAGGACGTGATAGTTTAAGATCATACATGAAGAGAATAAATAAAATAAAAACTAAATATTTATTATTTACTGAGTGAACTTAACCGAAAGTTAAAGAATTCATTGCGCAACGCATGGTTACACTGGTACGGACGCACGCACGGCGCTATCAACATAGAATAGGTAGGTAGGTATAGACGGCTTTACGAACGGTTGTCCACCTAGTAAAACTCTTTATTTATAACTAGCCACCGCGCGCGGTTTTACCCGCGTAACTTTTGATCCCGTGGGAATTTCAGGATAAAATATAACCTTCCTCAAGAGTTGGGCTATCAAATGCAAAAAGAATTTTTCAAATCCCACTTGTAGTTTCTGAGATTAGCGCGTTCAAACAAACAAACAAAAAAACAAACTCTTCAGCTTTATATATTAGTATAGAAGTATACATAGATAGAGACTTCTCCTGAAAAATTAAGTACCTACTTTTATTACATAATTATGATCAGAATCGAGTACAGACTACTCTCCTTTAATGTCTCATGCTCACGGTCCATACAGTGTCTGACCTGTCAAACTACTTTTTGTCAGGTATGTGAATGTATAAAGATGATATTGTCATTGAAATTTTTATCTTAGCTATTGGTGCAGACTTTATTTAATTTCTTAGAAACGATATCGGGATTTTCATTTCATTTACGTGTAGTCTATTGAGTAATAAAATATTAAAATCCTTGCTGCGGTTTCTGATATAAGTAAATGATTTAACCGAACATGAGCTATTATTTGCACTAGGTATATGTTGCTTTAATACATATCATAAGTCGCAAATCTGGCAGGTCAGCTATGAACATTACTCTTTGTCACCAGTCACCCTGTATACATTTAAACTTATTACTACCTAAAAAAAGCATTTCATCAAAATATCTGATAAAATATATCACCGATAAGCGTCATATTAGGTGGGCACATCACTAGCTAATATCCAAGCCAGGTGTTTCCAAAGTTTGAACAATCACCGATCATTTTTATTATAATCTACGGAATAATCTATTCAACAAAGTAAATCGACAGTTTAGCATCGAGAGAAGGTATTATAAGTATCCATTATTCCATAAAAAGTTTTAACTTTAGGGCAAGATGCTACACCGTTGTCTACATTTTCTTCTAGTGCAGTGGCGAAAGAAATGAAGTTGAAATTCAATTATTTTTATATGTAGATCGTGGTTGATGAGCAGATTCCATGTGTAACTTCGACAAAGCAGGTCAAGCAACGTATATGGCCAAGTTGGTACTGAGATGAGTAAGTACT
Organism: Stenoptilia bipunctidactyla; assembly: GCA_944452665.1. Taxonomy (NCBI): domain Eukaryota; kingdom Metazoa; phylum Arthropoda; class Insecta; order Lepidoptera; family Pterophoridae; genus Stenoptilia; species Stenoptilia bipunctidactyla. The sequence continues at coordinate 6,278,778 of OX101745.1, read as the reverse complement.
AACACGGACATCGGAAACTTATTAATAATGTCCTGTTTTACAAATTGGATACGGAAGCCTAAAAAATATTGACATGATGACGATGATAACGTTTTAAAGGCGACAAATATGTTACTTCGAGATCGTTCTTCAAATGTGACTATGGCATTTGCTTTGAGAATTTATCCCGACAGTGTCGTTTTCATGTGTCAGACGTTCGTAAATTACTCGTATGTATGAGCATTTAGCACGATGCATTTACAAGGTGTACTGTAGATGGAGTGAAGTCTAAATGAAATGAAAAATGTGTAAGTGATATCTATAAAATCAAAACAAATAAAAATACAAAAAAAATAATCACAATATGTAGGAGTATAATACAAGGTGTCTTCCCTGGGCTAAGTTGTTTTTAAGATATACCGATTTTTTATATTTTGTAAATTTTCACCTACAGCGTATACAAAATGTGTCATTTTTTTTTTATTAATTTTTTCCAACTTTTTGTGTTGTAAGATAATTCAGGAGAGATCATTCTTTTTATCCGATGTATTAATAATGAATATTGAGCTGTAAAAAAAATAACAGCGAAAACATGGGGTTTTTTTTATCAAGAATTTCAAACTTGATTTTTAAACTAAGCTGGTGTAAAAAATATTTATCACAGCCTAATGGAACTTTATTTTAAAAACATCTACAATTCATACCAATTTCAAAAAGGTACCTATAACAATCTACAAATAATATTTGAAATGTATTTTTATCATTACTCAGATATGGATCAGAGGACTAATTGTAAAGTAAAGTAATCGAACTTTTAACATTTATTAAGCCTTATTTTATTACATTAAATGCTCGAATTGTTTACCTCTTGCTCGTACACATAGCCGGCATCTCCTTAAGTAATTTCTTTTCAGTCTTCTAAGAGCCACTCCGTTATTTTTCACCAATTCAGCTACCTACATGGTTTAATTTTTCACGTAATGCTCTCTCATTTTCATATAATGTTTCACACACGGCTGCTTTAAAATAGCCCTACTGGAAATAATCAAGTGGATTTAAATCTGGCGAGCGTGGTGGCCATACAACTGTACCACCGCGTCCTATCCATCGGTTCGCGTACGACTCGTTTAAGTTATTTCTTACTTGCCGTGAATTGAGCGGGTGCACCATCAAGCCACATCCTATTACGAACTTCTTTTGGTACATGGTTTACAAATTACCAAGCTCTATTCTTAAATAAATTAAATAATGAGCTCCATTCAGTCTTGGTGGGAGTTCAAATGGACCGATGATTTGTCTGTTAGGTTAGGGTATTTATTGAATCATACCTTACGAAGTAACTTTTGCACAACGTAAACGTAAAGTGTGATTGAGATTGAGATAATTTCTTGCAAATGTTATAAATTGTTATAACTCCAACGGAATATCATTTTATTGGAATATAGCTACGTAAAATAAATAAATGCCATTTTTAGAAGCTTCCAATACGATTCTAAAGTAACGGTGACGGCACTACAAGGCTATGTTGTAGAAATTATTGTCAGTGTCATAGGGATCAAGGTTCGCCGCGCCGACTATAGGTACATAATATAAGAACACACATTGTAGCAGCCGCGCAAAGCCGAAACAGCGGTGGCTTGCTGCTACCCTGGGTAGACCGTAAGGGTCTCGATTAACACGTTAAAATGAAGTACAGTTCTTTGATCAAGGGCAGTAGGTGACACAATAAATACGGAAACGTACCTTGACTGCCGCTGCCCTCGCGCTGATCTTCACCTCGATGTCTCCAGCCGGCTGGTGGTGGTTATGCTGATGAACGGAAAAGGCTTCTCCGCACGACACACTTAAAACTTGCTAACTAAATATTTTGTTTTGTGATAAAGGGTTTTGTTCGATGGATCGAAAGCGCGGGCTTCGCATTGAATCGTTAAGTCGTAATGGTACGTTCCGCATGACAGTCGAAACGTTAACTGTCACTGTCACCGACTTGATTGAAGTAAGAACTGTACTGTAGGTTACGTTCCAAATTACGTTAAAGTTAAATTGATGTTAAATTATGATAACGAAACACACATAGTATTCCAAACGTGATGATCGACATGAATCATTAAAACAAATGACATCATCAAAGAAGACAGATGTCGAGCTGCAGAAATGTCTTGGCGAATATCACCCACAGCCACTTGATTTATACTGGAACTTGACCAGCAGACTTAGCACGGTTTTCATAAGAGATAAGTCACAAGACAAGACATACTCTTGTCACAGTCCGGTAATTTGTCTTATATGGCAGCACGGGCACACGACGTGACAAAAATGCTTGCCGCGACATATCTTTGTCTTGACGTTTATACAAAGAACGAGTTTAACAACTTTAAACCTCCAAATGTAATTTTTTAGTTGGTTAATTTTGTAGTTTTAATTATTTTTAAGTTTTGTGACCATGTCAAGTGCCAAAAAGCAGTAAGTACCTTTACCGTTGAAGTCTTAAAAGAATCTGATTATAATAATTGATAGACATAATTATTATTCATCATCATCATCATCAACACAACTCTTTGTAATGAGCCCACTGCAGGGCATGAGTCTCTCCCCTGGGTGACGAGGAGGTTATAAGCCATAACCCACCAAGCTGGCCCAGTGCGGATGCCAGAATTTTCAGGACGCCGAAATGGCTTCTGACAAACCCTAACGACTACTGTATACAAGTATACAGCACCCGGGACCGACTGCTTAACGTGCCCTCCGAAGCACGGAAGTCGTCGAGAGAAATGAATGGTTGGCGGTACCGACCGCGCCGAACGTTGCTTAACATGTGATATCGTATGATACACACATTAACCATGGCGCCACGACGACTTCATAATTATTATTATGAAAAAATAATCTCACAACCTCCGAACCGCAGTGATAAAAAATGTTTGGCGATGTGTCAAATTGTGACAAAAATAAACAAAACAATGCCGCCATGCTATAAAATAAGAGATAGAACTTGAAAGAAGTCTTAAACATTTGTCAAGATGTGTTTGTCACGCATTCTAGATGAATTAAACTTGCCCCGTGCTGCTGTATAAGACTAAGCAATTATGTCGCTCAAATTGTGATATAATCTGTGACACAAGTCTTGTCTTGACAAGCCGTGCTACGCCTGCAGTATAGTGCTAAGTATTGTCAGGTGTGACAAGGGTTGTCGGGAGAGAATATGTTCTCGTGCATGAAAGATTGGAGCTGTAATGTAATACGACTGATCTTTTTACTACGATTTTATTTCTTGGTGTTTGAGTAGGTATTGTTAAAATATGTAATTTTTCTTAGCCTTCAATTGGTCAAAACGCATCAATTCTTTTAGATACCTGATCAACCAGCAAATCTAACTTTATGAACTAATGAAGTGTGGTTATAAATGCAATAAAATACGACTTGGTAAAATATCATAAATGTCGCTGTGGCATAGTATTTTAGCAACGTTAATACAAACCTGTTTATTTATTACTTTATTAAATTTTGTGCTTTTTTAAAACAATGTCTATCCGAAATTAAGTGATTACTATTTGTTTGTATACATATTCTCTTCAATATATCCTTATGCTCAAATTCTAGCCCCAAATACAAAGAAACGGAAACGTGTCCTTTGTCACCAGTCACCCTGTATATCATGATAACTTCTGTAAAATACCATTTATAGATTGAATTTTCAAGAGGCCCTGCATGCACAGTTAGACAAGGTTTTCAAATCGATTGTGTCCGTGTCCATGCTGCACATTTTAATTTTCCCTGCGCTTGAGATATGAAGATGAGATGAGATACCATGTAGGGGGGAACTTAGAATATAAATACATATATAGATAAACACCCAGACCCGGAACATTTTTTTTCTTGTTCCGGGCGGGAATCGAACCCGCAACCACTGGCGTCTGGGACAGATAGGTTTACCCCATCGACAAATTCAAATTCAAATTCAAATATTCTTTATTTCGTAAGTATTTAAATACATTTGAAATAAGTCAACTGAATCTACCACCACTTCGGAAAGTCGATCTGTTGAGAAGAAGTGGCAAGAAACTCAACAGCAATTATCTTTTAAAAATAAGAGAAAAATAATACATAGTAACAATTTACAGCCAGGGAATCCCAACTTCTTGCATCCGGATATCTTAAAGTAAAACTTTTCACATAACACTTAACCTTAAATCTATCGAAGGGTTAATAGGTTAATCTTAAATATTTTAGGATTTTATTATAAAATGAAGCGTACACATTGACCCATGAACGAGTTGATCTTCTGGAGTCTACTACTTATTATATTTATACAATAGGCAATCAAGTACTAGAGAGAAACGTAGACATAGATATAGAGGCAAAGATAGAAGCAGAGATAGACGTAGCGATAGAGGTGAGAGAGAAAACAGATAATGTGGATGGAGATGAAGATAGTCGTGGACATAGACAGGACGTGGACACGGAAATGGGGAAGTCAGAGTCAAGTTCAAAAAAAGTCATAAAGTCATCAGCAAAACGACCTGGCACCGCTAGCAGCACCCGTTCACGAGTATAACGCAAGCACCAGCCATCACCCTCCTCAACCATATTTTAGGGAAGAGGGTGACCCGACACCCGACGCTGCCGCTAGCCATGCCGCCTGAGGGAGCATGACGTTCTTGCTGTTGTATGGAAGGAGATGTAGATGGCGTTGGATAAGAAGGAGATGGAGTTGGAGATGGAGTTGGAGATGGAGTTGAAGGTGGAGTTGGAGTTTGAGCACTTTAGAAAAACAATTACAACCAAGGACTTTTATCGTCCATATATTCAGATATTGTATAAAAGCCTTTATTACACAATTTTTGTTTAATAGTTACTTTAAATTTATCAAGTGGTAAGTCTTGAATATTTGTGGGAACCTTATTATAAAAACGTATGCATTGACCCATAAATGATCTAGTGACTTTATGAAGTCTACTATCATAGCCGGCTAGCTTATACTTATTTCTAGTATTAACATTATGTAAGTCACATTTTCTACGGAACATGTTTAAGTTCTTTTTTACAAACATCAGATTTTCAAAGATATATTGTGACGCAAACGTAAGAATATTTATTTCCTTAAACTTATTTCTAAGCGTCGCTCTGGAATTAAGTTTGTAGATTGCGCGAATAGCCCGTTTCTGCAGCACAAAGATAGTTTTAATATCGGCGGCATTTCCCCACAGGAGAATGCCGTATGTCATTAAGCTATGAAAATAACCAAAATAAACCAATCGCGCAGTAGCTTCATTAGAAATATTTCGCATCTTTTTGACGGCATATGCTGCAGAACTAAGTCTCTTCGCCAACCTTTCTATGTGTGGTCCCCACTGTAGTTGAGCGTCTAGGGTTATACCAAGGAACATTACTGAATTTACAGGGCTCAATTCTTGTCCTTTTACAATTAAATTAGTATTTACATGCCGGACATTAGGCAATGAGAATTTTAAAAATTTAGTTTTATTTTCATTGAGGAGCAGGTTATTGGCTGAAAACCAATTTTCCACAATTTCAATACAATTGTTTACTTCAAAGCAATGCTTCAATTGCCTACTCACTTTAAAAAGAAAAGAGGTATCATCAGCAAACAATATGACCTCACACTTGTCTTTTACCACAAACGGCAAATCATTTATATAAACTAAGAATAAGAAAGGCCCAAGAATCGATCCCTGGGTCACTCCCATATGTACTGCTGATCCCGATGATCTCTTTCCATTAATTTCAACTCTTTGCATTCTATTGCATAGATAGGATTTCATAAAATCAAGTGCCCTATCATTGATTCCATAGTGGTGAAGCTTCATGAGGAGTGTATCGTAGTGAACACAGTCAAAAGCTTTGGACAGATCACAGAAGACACCAAAGGCATCATGTGACTCCTCCCAGGCATCAAATATATGTTTGATAAGCTCAACACCGGCATTAGTTGTTGAGCGACCCCGTGTGAAACCAAATTGATTCGGATTCATAATATTATTGCTATAGAAATGTACCACTAGTTGGTTCAAAATAAGTTTTTCAAAAATTTAACTGAGTGTTGGTAATATAGAGATCGGTTTAAAGTCTAGAGTTTGTATACTTGGGATCCTTGTTTACAAGAGATGGGAAGTGTGAAGGTGATATTGAAAGGAGAGTAAAAGCAGGAAATTGTATTAATGGCGCCATATACTCGATAATGGCAAGCAACACTATACCAAATAAGGCTCGTCTTGCCGTACTTGAGGGAGTTTTGGCGCCAACGCTTATGTATGGTAGTGAATCTTGGGTGTGGCAGAAGAGACATGAAAGCAAGATTAATGCTGTGGAGATGAGAGCGTTGAGAAGCATGTGTGGAGTGAAATTGAGTGATAGGGTGCGCAATAGTGAATAAGAAAGAGATGCGGATTGAAAGAAGATGTAGTGACTAAGATTGAAAAGGGTATGCTACGGTGGTTTGGACATTTGGAAAGGATGAGTGAAAGTAGATTTACGAAAGAGGTTTACAGAGCAAGAATGGATGGTGCTGTCGGAAGGGGCCGCCCTAGGCGAACGTACGCCGATCAAATTGGTGACGTTCTTAAAAAGGGCCTAGTTAAAAGTACCCGTAACCGGCGATCATGTATGAAAAGATTAATGAACGTGGAGGAAGCGAAAGAGGTATGTCTGGATCGAAGCAATTGGTGTTCCCTTGTCTCTGCCTACCCCAAAGGGAGACAGGCGTGAGGTTATGTATGTATGTCTAAAGTTACTGGGGTCAGTCATGCTTCCTGCTTTAAATACGGGAATAATTTTACTAAGTTTCATTAAGTCCGGAAACACACCATTATCAACACAATTGTTAAATATACTGGCTAAATAAGGTGCAATACCGTCAATGATAGATTGGATGATTTTAACAGAAATACCATCCAGATCAGCAGTGTTCTTAATTGTTATACTTTTAAAAGCTTTCAATACCTCACTTTCAGTAACATGCCTGAAAGTAAAGTTAGTTTTACACTTATTTACATTATTTTCAAGAAAAGACTGTGCAGCTTTGACTGATGAATTTAATGTCTTCGTAGTCGAAACTGGAATGTCTGCAAAGAATTTTTCAAAAGCTTCAGCAACTTCTGTATCTGATGTCAACAGTGGATCACCAATTTTCAGTTTATATTCCGCGTTTCTTATGTTTGACTTTCCAGTCCACTATGGTATTATCACCATAATGGTAATAAAAAATGTAATCCTTAGTAAGGGAACGGGCAGTTGGACGTAAGTTTAATTTAATCATCTAACTCATGACTGCTACAAAATTCTATCTCTTCGCAGTAAAAGCATTTCTGTTACAAACATTATCTTCTTGGAATATATCGTCAGGGTAACAACAAAGCTTCACTTTTGTGATTCATGTTAATGTACCAAGAACGCTATTTTTGATCGGCTTTAGATTTTTAAGCCTTCGATACAAAAGCGTTAGCTTGGGATAAACAATGATAAAACATCCTTATTATTCGGTAATATATAATAAATAATATTGTCTTACGTATCTAACATAGTTTAATATTTAGTTCTTCGTAGAACTTTATATTTACCCTGAAAAATACTTTAATAAATCCCATAGAACTTAAAACCCACCCACTTACGAACCATTTAATCAGTTTATTTAAGTATCGCGGCTAAACGCTAGATGTGGGCAGCGCAGGCGCAGGACCGACCGGTGGTGTGGAGAACCTTGAGGGAGGTTTTTGTCCAGGCGTGGGCGTCTACTGGCTGATGTTGACGTGTTATTTTACATTGAAGTTTACGTGAAAGAACTGTTAAAACTCTTAAACATTCTTAATGTGCTCAGCCCGTTTGACGTGTACATTTCAGTTACTTCTAGTAATTCTAAAGCGGTATTGGAGCTAGATACAATATTTTTCTAATGCAAGTGTTTTATGCCACTGCCTTTTGAGAATTATTGTAAGCGGATAGTATTTATTAAAAGTTATGTAAAGGACGCCTAGTTAGAATTTAATCACGTTTGATAATTCTTTCCTAAATGAGCCTATAAGGTATTTAGATTATATAGTGTTTTATTTTAATACATAAGATCCCATTCTGAGAAAGAACAAACACTCAGTTGTTAGGTATAAAATGATGCACATGGAGACATTTTTCAGGCCCTATGCAAAAATTTGCTCACTGCTTTGAGTTTAACGTATTGCATGTTGGTTATCGGATTCAAAGATTTTTAAGTATTGGGAATGTTTCAAAAATAGAAAGTTAATAGCTACAAAGCGACAAAAGAGCCCTTTATGAAAATACCTCACCCATACTCCACGTGTTCTTTGTTGTCAAATTTTGACTAAAATCGGGCAGCATTATTTGTTCAAACGTAAAAGTCATGAAAAAGTTATATTACTAGAACTAGTTTTCATCATTCTCACTTATTCATTCCACTCAAAATAAATTTCAAACTGACAATAAACCAAATTCACTTCTCACAATGCTGCTACCATTAAATATTATTGTTAAACCAACCTAGTAAGTATTAGCTTTGCGAAGGTGGAGGCCTGGAGTCCTAAGACAACAGGGTATCCTAGGTTAGGCTCCAGCCTCTGCACAATTGAATATTATTTTATTTTGTGTATACTGTACTATTTAAATTAAAATTGTTGTAGAGGAAACAAAGATTTTTATTATTATTATATTTTTATTATTAGGTATATATTATTCAAAAAGGATGTTATTCTAAGGCAGGGTCTGAGGTCACAGCAAAAAAATGCTTTGTTATTTCAGTCGTCACATATCTCGACATAAATTTATTTCTATAAATACAGTGTTATACCTGCTCAGTAAAAAAATAGTAGCGGCAGGCGGGGACAAGCTAATAAAGTAGTAAAGTATATAAATTCTGATTCTTTGCTGATATAATGTTTACCTACCTAAACTAACATGTCTGTGAGCTTATCTTTGTACTTGAAGCTTGTCCCCACCGGCTGCCACGATTTTTTATTACAACTAAAATGTATTTAAAATTTCTTATAGTCATGGGCTTGTTTTGTGCTTTTTAGCTGAGACATACTGTATTCTGGAGTCGGGTTTTTATATTTGTAATTAGTTTTTTTAATTTCATTTATGGGTAAATTTGTTTTATTTTTGTATTTTAAGTTATCATAATTTATCTGTTTTATTACTAACATACTTTTTTAACCATTTTAATATTCTATATCTAATAATTGTTATATAATTATTGTGGGAAGAGATTTTTTTGACTTATTACTTGTTGGCTTAGTTGCCGTAAAAGCGTATATCTTATCTGGTTTTCAACTTAATGTAGGTTCGGGGACGTCAGGTATGTAAAATGAATGTCCATCATTATGTATTAACAACGCAAAAAGTATTTTTTTCAGAAATAATATATAATTACTACTTTAGATTAAAAATGAATAATGACGTTAATTTATAAAACAAACTTTATTTTTTCATTACGAACAAACTACCTACAAATGTAGCCCCGTGGTAATCACTGTCGTGGGGAGTATTTATGAGCTTTGAGCGACAAACATAGTTTTTAATTAAACTTCGCAATCATTCAAAGTTTAGTTTGTTGTTTGTGGTAAATTAGTTCGTGAATTTTAAGTTTTTAGTGATCATTATAAATGTAGGAACACTTAAATCACTGCAACACATCCCTAATTCCTATAAATCTATACTTCTTTAATGAATCCATTAAACAAAGGAGGTTTATTTTATGTCAGCTCCTTTACAGGCGCAAACCTGTTCAAGCTTACGCTAAGCTAGGTTTTCAATTTGAGTTATTTATTCCCTATAAGAAAAGAAACAAAAACTAGAACGAGGTGCCAGCCGCTACTGCACTCAACCACATGTAATGGTATGAGTAAGAGCTGCTTTGTTAACAAGGATAAATGCCTGAAAATACTGTTTCTATAGAAGATTGTCAACTTTATATAATAATAAAGTTGGTTTCATTAGTAGAATGAACTAAAATCTCATTGTTTGATGACGTATTGACAAAGTTTTAAGTATTAGGTATTATTTAATACGGCCAACTGTGTGTATAAAAAGTTGGTCCACATTTAGCGCGCGCAAAGACCTATTGAACTATTCTACCAAATTTATCTGTACTTCAATAGAGGAGTAATTATTCTGAGAATAACCGATATAACTCGAGAATTAATTAATGAGATATTTTGAGAATAACGAGGAGGTTAGCAGTGATATTGAAGATTGTGATAACACAAGTAATTGTAGGTGGGTATATTATTCATTGATCAGAGTAAATAAAGGTTAAAATGCAATTGTAAAAGTTTATAAAAGTGAAAATTGTAGATAGACCATTTATAATATGAACACAATAGTTATGAGATTTAAGCGTGTTTTATTGTTTTGAATTTATAACTAATTATAAGATTTGAACCAAATTACGTGCACTTTACTTCACGGAAATATCCGGACGGCATCACTTTTAAGAACAATATTTTTAAGCACAAAGGCCAAAAAAAGCAATTGATTCACAGAAAGGCAACGGCTATCTCTTATCTAGGTGAAAGAAAGATTGACCCACATCCTACGAAGCTGACCCACTTATGAATGAAGGAAGTCATTAGGGTACACTTTGACTTTGACAGTGTACAAATGGCTTCTACTGTGACTTTTATTATTGAATTTGACGTGCCCTACGTTCCACATAAGTCGCGACTATTTTTTCACTTTACCTTAACCGTATAGAGGTTTACCGTAAATCCGAGTTTAATAAAGTTTTTGTTTTTAATCCAAGTTTGAGGGATTCCCTTGAACGTAGAAAGAGACAGATAAAAATCTCCCGCCAAATATCACAGCTTTGGTGGTCATGTGATATTCGTCCTCACTAGGTTTGGCTTAGTGGCTAAGGTCTCTTAATATGAAAATGTAATATCAGGAAATGTAATATCGAATTGGGCTCAATACTAGTCAAACTCCAACGTTTCCAATGCAATAAATAGCTTCCAGTTTAATCCTAACGAGTGTATCACCGTATTACATGTTCCATGTTTACGACCAAAACAAAGCCGGAATATTACATTCAGCCAAAAGTATATCTGCGGATGGAATCTCGATTTTATTAGTTATTTTAGGTTTTTCACAAATAGCTTTGTTTGTTATGTGTATCTTACGTTACAATACAATAACACGCAATTGCTGTAAAATAAAAAATAAATTAACAAACGCGAAACAGAAAAGAAATATGGGCGGCCTTATATCATCATAGCGATTCTCTACAAGGTAACGTTAGTTGGATTTTTAACCGAATTCATTTTTGAAACATTTTTGAGAACGAAGTTTTTTTTTTTTTTCTGTTTTAAAATAAAACGAGGTTGAAAATTCTGGTTGTAGGTAAGACAAGTTACAATGTGTTGAAATTAGCGATGTGCGAGATTTCCGTTAGTCCTCGGCTACAACTGGCGACCTCACGATGCAGCCCTAATTTGTGTAGTCTTGAAAATGGGCATAGTTGTACCTGATGAAGTCCAAAACATCATATTAAAAGCCCTCGATGGTGGGGGCTATGCTATAGGTGTAGGGGTTGAGGGTTCCTATTTTCAACCGACTTCCAAAAAAGGAGGAGGTTCTCCATTCGTCTGTATGTTTTTTTTGTGTCTTTGTTACACGATATTTCGGACAATTATGGATAGATTTTGAAAATTCTTATTTCATATTGAACAGCCTAAAACCACTTAAAATATTTATATCCCCTTCATCCTACTTGAAAATAAACTCCTCTCCTGAAGCACCTTTAACGCAGTTTATCAGTCATCGACTCGAGTGTCAAACCTCTAGTGGGAGATGTGCCCTTGATACTTATACCGACAACGACTCAAGGCATCCCCGAATTTGATACAAGAGTCACTTAACCCTTGCTAAGGCTGGAGATTAGTAACTACAGATCTAGTCATAAAAAAAAACCTTTTCTTAAAGTCAAGTAACTTTATCAAATGGACACTACTTCTGCTGTTTTTCGTAAACTGATATTTAATATTGATTACCAGAGTAGTATTTAAAACGATTCATAAAACCAATGTACATAACCTATTAGCCGATTTGTCATGTTTGTGGATGAAAATTTGAACTGGGCACATACTATAGCTACTAAAAATAAGTTTTTGGTAGGTTTAAAAATTACATCCAGTAAAACTCCGATAAACAGAAAATTACAGTTACCTTTCCAAAGGGTAATTTGTAGAAAAACATACTCAGAACATCCACATACCCGCTCACCACGTCCAGAAACACTCAAAAAGTTGCAAATTAATCAATATGAATATGGCTGAGCTAATTAGTTGCATGGAGAGTCGAGTCACTGGTCATTTCAACAAAGGAAACGCAAGCTTCCATTAAACATTCAGTGAAACTGTGATATCTGAAAATACACAGTTATATATTGTAATGGAATGTAATGAGATCGCAGTAACGAATTTTTTACATGTGTAATTTAGCAAAACTGAAGAGTTTGTTTGATTGAACGAGTGTATCTTTGAAGCTTTAAGCCAGGTTTGAAAAAATCCTAATGTGTTTTTGGGCGTAGCTACCTACATACATTACTTCACGCCTGTTTCCCTTATGGAATATATATCTCAATGGGCAAAACAACAAAGGCTACAAAATCCTCTGATGTCACGTTTGACAAATTTGGAGGTATTATAATGATGATGAGATACTATCGCAGTGACATGGGGTCAGCCTATCGCCCATAAAAACGCCAATACTCGTTAAACCTCTGTCTCTTAGCAGACTTTTAAAGTATGCCCGGAAAGAGGAGCAGCTGGATCATTTTTTGTTTTCCTTTTGCTCCCAATCCAACATGAAAGCACCAGCTCTTCATAGAATATAATTTCTGGAATACATTCCCGCCGGAACAGTAATATTGGGCGGTAAATTTTATATAAAGGGTGGTCGCTAGCTACTCAGACCCTGGATGGATCACTCATATTAGCGCCATACTCATACCAAGCGGGGGTCACTCATATTAGTCGCCATAGTTATCCAGATGCAGTAGGGATATTCTGAACCCCACAAAGATTAAAAAAATAATCTTGTTGCGATTTAGAGCGTCGCACTTAGGAAGCACTATTGACCACACTATACAACGTGTAACATAAGGAAGTTGTTGTTGTATTGAGTGTTATTAAATTTGTGAGGTACCCTACAACCGTATATAGGTTTTTTATATATCAATGCCTATAAACATAGGCAATGACGCACGTGGTTGAGTAATAGTTGGTAGAAAAAAAATATTCAGTTAATTATATTTTAATGAATACTCTTAACAGCATTGAAAAAATTAAATAATAAAAAAAGTGGCTCAAAATGGCAATACGGGCGGTCTTGGTGTAAATTAAGTCATTGAATTTAATAGACTCGATTAACCAAAGTTCATACTTACCACATTTAGACTGGTCATAAAACGTGCAACCTCTCATTTTATTGCGTCACGTTTAGATAATCTACGACTGATGAAGTTTCTAAGTTTTCTATCTCCATTTCGTTATGAAGCTGCTATAAGGTCACGAAGTAAGAGGAGTCATATAGCTCGTTAAGACACAAAGTCTTTTGGCATATTGATTGTATTTGAGTGTTTAATTGGAGTTGGAGAAAAAATTGATAAGTTACAGGGCATGAAAATAAAAACGGTAACTGCATTTAAATTACCACAAAAAAAACACGATACACATTAAGGATTTTATGTTTTGACGACCACTTTGGCGAAGGGGTAAACCTAACTGCCTCAGACGCCAGTGGTTGCGGGTTCGATTCCCGCCCGGAACAAGAAAAAAAAAATGTTCCGGGTCTGGGTGTCTATCTATATATGTATTTATATTCTAGGTTCCCCCTAGTTCGCTACATGGTATCTCATAACCGGGGATTTTATTTATTTATATATTTTTTTATGCCTTGCTAAATAAGTTTATGTTTAATAATTTCTAACTTTGCAGCCAGATTTTTAACATATATTTATAAATAATGAACATTAAAGCTACTACCATAACAAGCAAGCTCCCACTGACATGCACTACACGTTGTTTGTTGGCTAAAAAGTAAAGGCATTATTTTCCTAACACCCTGTATAGCTTAAAAGAAGATAATTCAGATTTAGATTCTCGTCTTTTACGACGATGCATTCATGGAAGAGCAGCAGGGCTATTGTTAGCCTGGTTAGACACCGAAATTAACTCCATTTCCATGAAATTCACAATTAATCATAATCATTAAGCACAAGCGAAGCAAGATATTGGAATGTTTGCAGACAAAATTAATTGTCTGCAAAAATTCCAATGTCTGCAATTTTTGCAATTTTTTTTTAAATTAAAATGCTTCAGTATTATGTTTAATTGATGATTAAACGAACTTACCTGTACGTGAAGTTCGATCATAATTATACGAAGTGTTTCGTCCGAAGAGACAATCTGGAAGAAATTATTATTTCATTTGTACTTGTAGTAGTGTACCTAGCGACTACCACATCACACTATCGTTGAGATATCTTCACTCTAATGAAGAATGAATGAATGAAGCTTTTTAACTCCCGGTCCTTTTCCCATCGTCGGTTCCGCTGCGATCCTACGTCATTTAGTTCAGAGTAACCTAGACTAGTCCAATCTTGATATTTTCGAGACTAAATTGGGAGGGTTGGGCGGGAATTAAATGCTTGTCTCTTCGGACGAAACACTTCGTATAATTATGATCGAACTTCACGTACAGGTAAGTTCGTTTAATCATCAATTATACTCGTGTTTCGTCCGAAGAGACAATCTGGAAGAAATTATTATTTCATTTGTACTTGTAGACTTTGAGAGATGAGTTTTTTAGTCGAGGAAATATCTATTAAACAATTTCTAAAGTAATATGTATTAACATAATCACATTACTGTTGATAAACAATTAAAAAAAAAACATTTATTTTTATTATTACACAGTCACAATTTAAATCTAATCCTCTTATTGATCCGGTAGAACCAAGCTAGCCAAAGATCTTTCGCTATTTTGAATTGGTCGGTCGTAAAACCTGGCGAATGCAGTGCTTATTTCACTCCAGCCCGCAGTTTTACGAATAGTGTCGAGATCTAGGCCTTGCTGTTTAGCTCGGGGGATGCTAGCGTGGCGTGTGCTATGTGCGGTGAAAATAGAGACATCTACGCCGCAATCTGCAAGAGTTGCCTTAATCCATCGAGCTATTGTTTGTCCACTACCTAAGTGGTTTTCTGAAGCTTATTTATTATAAGGTTTTTATGAGAATGGCGCAATTCTTTAGTATTCTTTAAGTAAGAATATAGGTATAACTTGATTTTTATGTTATTTGATGTTTTAATTAAATCCGGAATTTTTATTTTGATTAAATAAAACTACTTTTTAACCGGATTAATCGCGTATAATTTATATTTTACATTTTAACTCGACGTTTTATTTTGATATGTAATTCTGATGGCTCTAAACTTAATACATTAATTTTCGATATAGTTTGTACTCAGTGGGCAGTTGTTATTGCTATTAACGTAACTGACTTTTAAGGCAACTTTTCTAAACTTAACGTGTCGTTAGGATACCAGTTGATAAGGTGTCTAAAACAACTATGGTGTCCCAGATAACATCGTACTTAGGACGAGGAGGCCTAAGTCTGAATACAACTTTGAAAAATCTTTTGATGTTACCATCATTTGTTACTTCGTTACCTAAAATCAAGGATAAAGCAGCTCTATAGCTATTGGGTGACCCATATTGAGATCCGTTACAGAATATTTTGAAAGGAACGAGAGAACCGTAGGCACACTTGCTGTATACATGTCCAAGCCGTTATCATGTGTATTCCTATACCTAATTCATTTCGGCGCGAGTAATCGTTGAAATAGTGATTATCATGGCTGGCTCTCCCAATGAAGGACTATAATTATACCCGTAGCTTGATCAGAAATTATTTTCTTTAAATATTTTCGTATAATTGCAAAAGGTGAGAAGGCATAAAAATAGAATGTGGACCATCTAATAGTAAATGCATTTATAGCATATGCATCAGGGTCTATATGCAATGATCATTATAGTGAGCACTTCATATTTACGCGGCTAGCAATTAAGTCTATATTAGGGGAATCGAACTGAGTGTAATCAATTTAAAAGCCTGTTCACTTAATTCCCATTAAATGTCTTTGTGAATACTTCTGGATTCAGCATCGGCAATCATATTATCCTTAGACCGGATATATGAAGAGTGAAAAAAAAAAAATTCTCGCGATTCGCACCACTGCCAAATTTCTCTTGTTATTCTAGTGAGGTGAGGTAATTGGACACCTCCAATGTGATTTATGTATAAAACGGCATTGGAATTGTCTATTTTAAGTAATATTTGACTCTTATTATAGTTTTTTGCAATTCTTTTAAGAGCTTTAAACGAAGCAAGCAGTTCTTAATAATTAATGTACATTTTACGCTTTACGCACCTCAAAACGACGACCAGCTGGTGTAGTGGTAACATACATTGCCTTCTATGCCAGACGGGAGGGGTTTGAATCCCGGCGGCGGCGGATATTTGTGTGATGAGCACATATATTAGTTTATATGTTTATTTAAGTTTACTCTAATAAAAAATATGTATTTATTCAATATGTATGTTTATATATTTCTTAAGTATGTCAGGTATCTAGTATCCATAACACAAGTTCTTTAAGAAACTTAATTTGGGCTATATAATGTTGTGCGAGTGTCAGAAATATTTATTGTTTATTTATTATTATTCAATAGACCATAGTCCACTAGCCACCTCACCATTGCATGCTGCCCACCACCCGAAGTTGAGGTTCAGAGTAAATTTCTAAATTGAATTGCTCTTCAAAGATTCTATGTACAGAATGATAAATGGTTTTGTACCACCATTGAAAATCAGGCAGTAATGTTTTGAAATATCCATGTTACTGTCATAGTCAAGGTTCTATTTAAATTTAGAAATTTGCACGTCTCGAAACGTTTTATGTAAAGTCACCAATATTCGATGGCAGGTCCAGCAGATTACTTTCAAATGACTAACAAACCAACCAGGTAGGCAAACTTTGTAATGGTGCAACGTTGTATTGAGAGAAATATGATTCATTCAGATTTAGTAAGATTTCTTTTTTCTGGAGGCCAAGAAATCTCTAATTTATTTGAATTTATTACATAATATCCTAAGAATTAGCAGGATGTAGATGGTGTAAGACAACTTTTAGTTTCGTTAATTACGAACCCTAAAGATTCTTACAATTTTTTTGTAATCGAGATATTACTTATAAATTTGTCTTCTTCTACTTACTTATTTGTCTTAATTCTCAATTAAGCTTACTATTATCTATTACAGTTAAGTGTTTTTTTTTCCCTTTCATTATATATTTATGGCGTTATATACTTCTGTTTCTAATACCATAATAGTTAGAGGTTTATGGCACAATGATGATTGATTTTCTTATGCTTTGTCTTAGACAGGCATATGGCTTATATACTTGGAGGGTATCCAAACAATAATATGTTCAAGCGCTATTAAGAATTTAAGTTTATCATGGATTTCATAACTTTACATGCGGACTTTAATAAACAATATGTGATCAAATGAACTTCCAAGTGAAGTTCGATCAATATTATATAAGTTGCTTCATTAGAATATATAATAATTACACCGTAGTTTCCTTATGCACTTGGTAACACCGCACGTTTTTTAAAGACTTCTTTCAATTCAAAGTCATTTAAAACAATAAGGTAATAAAACCCATCCCCTACCCAGCAGGTAGTTACAGTTGCTTTGATAGAATTAACTCATTTTTCAGAGTCAAAATAAATTATTTAGTCAAAACTTTCCAAAACTTGGGATCAGCCAATAGCCTGGGAGGGAGGGATTTATATATTCTAATGAAGCAACTTATATAATATTGATCGAACTTCACTTGGAAGTTCATTTGATCACATATTATAAAGCGTTGCTTCATTATTCATATATAATAATTACACCGTAGATGTTAAGAGAAGAAAGTTTTGAAATTAAAAACATAATTAACCTAATTATGATTTTATTAACAACGTTTTAAATTAACGATTATCACCATAAACACTTGATTGTAAAATAGATTCGGCAAATTCGCCTTGATTTACGATTTGCCGATTATAAAAACGAGCAAATGAACTAGAGTTATTTGTCCAATTTGCCGCCTTGCGAATAGTTTCAATGTTGACACCAGCAGAGCGTGCTGCCGAAGTGGAGGCGTGGCGCGTGCTGTGCGCTCCGAACGTCTTGATATCAATGCCACTTTTTGATAGCACTTCTTTGATCCACCTGCTAATTGTTTGAGTAGTCGCAGCTTTATATGGTCGCTTATGCGTTATTATTAGTGTATTCGTACCTTCAGGTCTCAAATTTTTGGTTTTCGAAATGTAATCTATCAGAGTTGTAGCTGGACAAATATTTATATTCTCCGTAAAGTATGGCAGAAATAAAATAGGTTGTTCCCTTCCAGGTGCAGATGTTTTAATAATATCTGTTATAAAGATTTTTATGCCATGGTCTGATACAGATATATTACTTAATTTTATAAGGGAAAGTGTTTGAACTCTATGACTTGTGCAAAGTGCTAAAGAAATGACCAGTTTTTTACTGAGATTTTCTAATGTCAGGCTAGTGTTGGGCACCCATGTTGATATAAGGTCAAATACTAGTTTAGGGTCCCACGTTGATGAATACTTAGCTTTAGTTGGTCTGAGCTTGTATGCACCTTTAAGGAGTCTTTTTATACAGTCGTCTGAGCCAATATCTTTGCCCAGGAAAGTAGAAAGAGCAGAACGGTGGGAATTGAGACTTCCATAGGAACAACCATTAGAAAACTGCTTTGCTAAAAATGTAAGAACATTTGTCTTACTTGGTTCAAATGTTTCAATTTTATTATAAATGCAATATTCCCACCATAACTTGAGTGAAGTATTATATTGCTTTACAGTACTTTCCGACAGTGACGATAACATTAGCTTGGACGATTCCATGCAGGCGCCCTTTCTTGTGAATGCCTGCCTGAGAGCATCACGGCACCCAGGGTAAGCTTGTTGTATAATGGGTGATAATAATAATAATAATAATAATAATAATGATTTATTTCCATATTTAACAATCAAGTTTTACAAATTTATACTTCTGCCAAACTGCAAAGCAGTTTGTAGGCAGATGCAGCTCCGTTTCTTAATTCTAAATTTTATTAAGTAATTAAAGTATTACAATATATTTCATTTTACAAAATAATTAGATAACATAAACAAAAATTGATAAGTTTACCTGTTGAAAATATTATACTTATTACACATATTTAACTGAAGTTAAACATTGTAAGATTCTTAGAATTTATATAAAACTAATAATTAACGAAATTGTAAAAAAGGGGTCCAATGAAGGTTATTTAGAAATTACTCATTTTTTATGCTTTCATCAAAAGTGACAATCAATGATGTTTTCAGTTTCAAGGCAAAAGATCTTTTAGATAAAGTGGTATTTTTAAGCTGGGACTCTGATGGTCTCTGAAATGAGATTGCAGTAAGTTTTTATTTGGATTAAGATAAATAACGTTCGAAATAGTAAGTTTTTGTAAGAGTGGGAACCATGGCTGCGAAGGCCAGTAAGGATAAACTAAAATACCCTGAGCCTCATCCTCAATAATTTTTCTAAGACATTTCATGATCAAGGAAAAGGGTGGAAACGCATAAAAATTTATTGGCTTCCAATTTATTGTGAATGCATCTACGTTTTCTGCATCAGGATCTTGTTTCCAAGAGACAAATCTAGGACATTTTGCATTATCGCGTGATGCAAACAAGTCTATATCAGGTTGACCAAAACATTGAGTAATTTTTAAGAATCCTACATCAGAAAGTGACCACTCTGTATCTGGGTTAGTTATTCTGGAAGCGGCGTCTGCATGGTTATGTTTAGTATTTACATACGACGCATAAATAAAAAGCTGTCTTTCCTCACACCACTTCCAAATTAACTGAGATAATTTGTTGAGGTGAGGGAATTGTATGCCACCCATACGGTTTATGTAACTAATCGCGGTGGTATTGTCAATGCGAAGTAATATTGCACACTTAGTTAAGTTACTTGCGAATGATTTCAGGCCGAGAAAAGCAGCCATTAATTCTAAGTAGTTAATGTGGTCATTCTTTTCGGAACATTTCCATTTGCCGCTTATTTGTGCATCTTTACAGACTGCACCCCAGCCTGTTTTGGAAGCGTCAGAATAAATTTCAATAAAAAAATTAGGTGGCCTCATAAAATTACACGATTTGTCAATATTTAACGCCCACCAAGATAAATCACTCACTATAACTTCTGAAATGTTAATTTTAGCTTCATAATTATAATTATTTCTTAAAAGGGCTAGATATTTTTGTCGCTCTAAAATCTTTGTATACATCCAAGAATACTTAATGGCTGGACAGGCAGCAACTAACACACCAATAAAGTGAGCAAATTCACGAATGGAACATGTCGGTAGTTTCAAAAACTTTGAAATTAACTTTGCAATTTTACTTCGCTTCTCCGATGGTAGACATATAGACAAGGTTTGAGTATTGTAAACAAAACCTAAAAACTTGCAGGATTGCATTGGAGTTAATTGACTTTTTTCATAATTAATTATAAAACCTAGACATTTCAATAGTTTTAACGTTTCGTTAATATTATCTAAACACTGATCATAGTTATCTCCTATGCATAAAATATCATCTAAATAATAAACTGATTGAAATCCTCGAGATCTCAAATGAGTGACAACCTCTTTCATTAATTTTGTAAATGTACGGGGCGCTGTTGATAAACCGAATGGCAAAACGTTGAAGGCACATGTTGATGTTTGAGCACTGTTTTCGGGTTGAAATTGAAATTTTAAGTATTTACGATCACAAGATCGAATTGATAAAAGGAAATACGCGTCTTTTAAATCAATAGTAGCCAAGTATCCATCACGTGGGATTAATGAACACGCTGTACGGTAGTCTTCCATTTTGAAGTGTTCATTGCGAATTAATCTGTTTAAAGGTTTGAGATTCATTATAAAACGTTTATCACCGTTAGGTTTTGATGTAAGGAATATTTTTGAAATGAACTGGTCAGGTGTGTTTTTACATTTTGATACTGCACCTATTTGCACTAAGTTATTTATAGATTTTTGTATTGTTACTTTTTCATCTAAAGAAAAACGATTGATGGGGATAATAGACTGAAGCACCGGTTTTTGAAATGGTATAGAATAACCATGTTTGACCCAATTAAGTACTATTGCGTTGTTCGTGACTTTTTTCCAGCAATTATAAAATTGGGTAAGTCTACCCGCATATACCTGTGCTATTGGTGGCTCTGTGTTGGGGCACGCTGTTTGTCCTGCATGGTACTGCGATATGTCTGTTGCGCTTGTGCAGCATGAGGTCGACGCGTTGTTTGTGTCATATGGGGCCTCCAGCTGTATGCTCCTCGCCCCCCCCTGTTCGCCGAGAACCGGGGAGGGCCGTTCCAGTTTCCCTGGTGCGAGGCGCGACTAGTTGAAGCCGTAGGTTTCGGGAGCCATGCATTCTTTTTGATTGCGAGGCCCTGTTTCTCTATTGCTTTGGCGGCCTTTATTTTCTCGGATAAAGCCGAGCCAAATAACGTCTCGTCACGTTCCGAATCACTGATTATGTTTAAGATAGACTTATCCAGACTTGGGGTTAATAATTTTACCCTATTTTGTGTTACCATAAAATGAGAGTCGCATAATAATCTGCAGCCATTGCCGAGGTGTTTCAGGGCTAAGACTTTATTATCATTTTTTAAAAGTAGATCCATACCCTTGTTGATTGCCGTGATACCGGAGCCTAGTTGTTGCTGTGAAGCAGTGAGGGCTTTGTCGCGGTTGCGAATTATATCCGGTATTGCAGCAGAAATCTCGGCATTTAGCTTCGGCGCTTGTAATAGCTTACAATTGTCCGGAATAAGGTAGTCTTTTATGAATTTTTCCTTAGTGTCCTTTGGCATGCCTTTTTTAAGTAAAGGGAGCCACAACTTTGTCAAGTTCTCGTGTATGGGATCACCATACTCCGGTGAGTCAGACATGGTTTCTCCAAGGGCAGACAAGAGTTCTGGGTCTAATTCAGGTAACAACTCAGAGGCACTGGTGCCTTCTTGAAGATTCGGTGTTTCTAAATGTTCTAATGACTCATTTGGTGCAATGTAGTCATCGTTAGGCGTCGCCTCCGGCGACTCAGGTTGGATATCCAGCGGTATATCCATAATTTGGTCTGGGTCCTCGCCATCTAAAATACAATTTGTAATTTTGATTATGAGATTTCCATATAAAATCAAAATAAAATATGGTATTGTTTTGCAGAGAAACGGTACGTCTATTTTAGACTGTCCGTATTTTATGCCATGGTCATCGTTGAAGACTCGCAGTCAACCCCGATGCCTTTAATTTATATTTTATATTATTGTTTTGCAGAGGACCGGTACGTCTATTTTAGACTGTACGTATTTTCTGGCATGGTCATCGTTGAAGACTCGCAGTCAACCCCGATGCCTTTAATTTCGTTTTGTAGAACGTCAAAGTTATTAACTCGCAGTTAATCCCAATGCGTCACAAAACAGTAATATATAGTTTCAGAAAAGTATTAAAATTTTAAAGGTTCTACTAACCTTTAGATGATGAACTATCAGCTCTACTTTTCCTTTTCTGTGTTTCTTCAAGTTTACGTATTTTTTCCTTGTACTTATCAATTTTGTATTGTGCACTTCTTTTCGGCATGATGCTGAGAAAGTGCGTGCGAATGTTACCGCGCACGAAAAAGGAATGAGTTAATTCTATCAAAGCAACTGTAACTACCTGCTGGGTAGGGGATGGGTTTTATTACCTTATTGTTTTAAATGACTTTGAATTGAAAGAAGTCTTTAAAAAACGTGCGGTGTTACCAAGTGGATAAGGAAACTACGGTGTAATTATTATATATGAATAATGAAGCAACGCTTTATAATCAGCGCCATCTACTAGGAACTTGTGGAACTTCATATTAGATCAAACATTACTGCATTCATAAAATAAGTAAATAATTATAATTGCATAAGTTGATAAAAAATGCTATGCCATAGCTTTACCGCGGCAGTCGCCGAGTGCCACACGTCTTTTTTTTTTTTTTTTTTTATCATCTAGTTGTTTAAGCAATCTGATTTGCAAGAATATAACTTTGTGAAGATTTGTTTTACAGGTTCTTCCATAACTAGTTATTCCATAGCTTAAAACTGAGTCAGCAAGTGCATGATAGATCATACATAATGTCCTTTTATTTACTACATGCTTTAAATGATAAAACTTTCCTAGTATAAATCTCAGTTTATCACATACAAGATCAATATGTAAGTTCCAGCTTAGTTTACTGTCAATCATGAGCCCTAATTATTTTAATTTATCAGCATTTTTGATACCTTTACATTTGCAGTCAAATAGCATCTTTAATATCAATCATGGCCATATATATAGCAATTCTGAGATACTACTTAGTTTTAAAGTAGTTTGAAAACCTTCAATTTTAAAACGGCTAATAAAGTTTAGATTTTTTAAATTAATCTCATTTTATCGATTGTTTAGGGCGTAAAAATATGCTTGAAAGAAATTAGTTTTCACAGGATTTACATTCTGATATAGCACCTATCTTTATTAGTGACGTGATGATACTTGCAAAACGCTGTTTTTCTTTTCGCTATCTATTTTCAATAAAATTGAATCCACATTCGCTTCATTCGGAAGAGCCAATGATTTCCCAGCTGGAAATTACCGGACAATAGAAAAAACACTTAATTTGCACTTTTAATTGTTAGTTTAATTATTTTTTTTTTTTTTTCGTAATACTTAATTCCTATAATATTATTATTTTAGTATTATAATACTCTATTCATTGAAGTTTTTGTTGACAGACGATAAATGTAAGTAGGTAGTTTGCTATCGTTCTATTATACAAGGGCTGTAGCAAATATATTATATATATTTGCTACAGCCCTTGTAGCTGTCCTGGTGCATGAAAAATCGTGCGATATGCGGCGGATCAGTCCTTAAAGCTGTCCTGTTGCATTATATCCTGAATACAGCGTAGTGTATATGTGCGGTAAGCGTCGGAGCAGCCCTTGTGGCAGTCCTGGTGCATGTAACAATGAATGCGGCGGATCAGCCCTTAAAGCTGTCCTGTTGCAATATGTCCTGAATACAGAGTAGTCTATATTATTATGTGCGGTAAGCGTCGGAGCAGCCCTTGTGGCAGTCCTGGTGCAAGCACCAACGTATGCTTTGCAGCGGAGCAGCTCTTGTTGCTGTTCTGGTGAATGTAACAATGTACGATATGCGGCGGATCAGCCCTTAAAGCTGTCCTGTTGCAATATATGCTAACTACAGAGTAGTGTATATGTGCGGTATGCGTCGGAGTAGCCCTTGATGCAGTCCTGGTGCAAGTATCAACGTATGCTATCCGACGGAGCAGCCCTGGTAGCTGTCCTGGTGCATGTAACAATGTACGATATGCGGCGGATCAGCCCATAAAGCTGTCCTGCTGCAATATATCCTGAATACAGAGCAGTGTATATTTGCGGTAAGCATCGGAGCAGCCCTTGTGGCAGTCCTGGTGCAAGTATTAAGGTATGCTATCCGGCGAAGCAGCCCAGGTAGCTGTTCTGGTGCAATATATCCTGAACACAGAGTAGTTTATATTTGCGGTTAGCATCGGAGTAGCCCTTGTGGCAGTCCCGGTGCAATTAGCAATGTGCAATATGCGTCGGATCAGCTCTTGTAACTGTCCTGATGCACAACGGTTTTATTTAATATTTGGTTTTATCAAATTAAATTACTTAGAAAATGAGGGTAGATTGAGAATCATTTTAAACATACGTTGTTTAAAATTATTATCTAGATAACAAATTATTGGATAAAATTCTACATTTTCTTGAAAGTACTTACTGTTCTGTGTATCTGAGAATTCCAGGAATCTTCAAATGACGACGATGATATTCGTAATATTCTTTTTCAAGAACGACGTCTTTCGATTTTTAGTAACTTTCTTGAAATTATTGACTAACTCATTTTCACTTGACCTCTTAGGCATTTTTAAGACTTAGAAGTAATTACTTAAAAAATAATTTGAAGTAAGAAGCTAAGCGTGTGAGTGGTTAGACACTAAGAACAACAATGACGTAGGATCGCAGCGGAACCGACGATGGGAAAAGGACCGGGAGTTAAAAAGCTTCATTCATTCATTCTTCATTAGAGTGAAGATATCTCAGCGATAGTGTGATGTGGTAGTCGCTAGGTACACTACTACAAGTACAAATGAAATAATAATTTCTTCCAGATTGTCTCTTCGGACGAAACACGAGTATAATTAAAATGTTTATCAAACAGTCTTTGCTTATTAAAAATAAACAGGTACGGAAGTAAAAACAATTGAAAATCCAAAGTCTCATCTAAACAATATGTAAAATAATAATTGTTTAGTCCTTACGGTTTCAGCAAGCTGGTAGCTTATAGCTGGTAAAACAATTTCAGAAGTATATGTACAATACAAGGTGTTTTCGAAAGCCATTGCGAATTGTTTTACTCGGAAATTCTATTTATTTTTGCTTTCGGAGCAGCTAGGGTTTCAAAGAGGCTTTAGTATCGTAAAAATACCGAGAAAAATATTCAAAACATTGGATAATACGAATAGAACCATGTATGAATTCTTGGAAATCTGATCCAACGCCTTTGATTACACCACATGATCACTTCCTATCATTAAATTTTCTAAAAATAGTGTTCATCTTTAGGAATTATAATAATAATTGTTAATAGAGATTTACATACACAGTGATACAGTTGAGTAGCAACGTAACAAGATGGAGCACCCGGAACCCGGTAGCTCAGTTGGTAGAGCGCCCGCCCGGAATGCGGGAGATGTCGATTCAAATCCCAACCGGGTACAATTTTATTTGGTATTTTGTCTATAAATTTATATTTATGCAAAATAAAGCTTTTGAAATATTACTAAACTTAATACGAAAGTTACAATAATAAAACATCTCCAAATACTTAGTTTTACAAGCTTAGCACGTCAACACAAAGCTGAATGAGTCTAAGCTCATAAGCTTTTCACGTTATTCGGATACGGAAAGGAACTGAGGAAAGGAAGTGTTGATTCAAGTTAAATTTAAGTTATGTGTTTACTTTGGTAGACTACAATGTAATATTGTTGAAAAAATATATTGAATTGTAAAACTGGATTTATCACAGTGCCACCTCGTAGATAGTATGAAATTTCCTTTATAATAATATAAAACATAATCCGGTTGAAAAGTAAAGTAGTACATAGAAGGTCAAATTCACAAGTCAAACATTTTAATTCATAAATATATCTACTTTCTATATAACACAACCCGCTGCCTACGATAGTTAGTTTTTATCCTATGCTGACTATGTACATACATACTTACATAACTTCACGCCTGCATCCCTTATGGGGTAGGCAGAACATCAGAGGTTATGGGACTATCTGATGTCACGTTTGACTTTGGAGGTATTATAATGACGGAGAGAGACTATTGCAGTGAAAGTGGTCAGCCTGTCACCCACAAAAACTGACTTTTACAGTATGCCCGGGAAGAGAAGCAGCTGGCACATTCTATGTTTTTCTTTCGCTATTTTGGTATATTTTATCCAAATCTTTTAACCAGTAATTTTAAGAGAGAATAACACCGTATCGCTCCTCGATAAGCAGGAGCGGTAGGATGTTAATTAATGTAAGTTTAATTACTTAGTGTAATTTAGGGAAAACTAAAATTTAAAAAACTATTAATTTTTAAAAGTTGTAGAATAAATGTTGTTGGGATTAATGTGGAGAGACTGCCTGCAAGAGGTGACACGCTAATTAAAATTAACCCTGTTTATCATTCAGTATAAATAGAAAATTAATTAACGCTACCCACGGAATGAAGAAAAAAAAATGTTCCGTGTCTAGATGTTTAAATATTTATATTCTAGGTTCTCTCCTAGCTCGCTACATGGTATCCCATAACACAAGCTATGCTTACTTTCGGGCCATGTAGTTGGTGTGATTGTCTGGGGATTTGATTTGATTTTATTTTTGTTGTACTGATTTTGGTAATTCCCTTTAGGTATAATGCTTTTACAAAAGTTGTTGGCAAATAATTGTTCATCAAATCGATTAGTTATGGCAATCGCTTGCATTTGTTGATTATTCGTCATAATTATCAATTAAATTCTCCGCCATTTTTATGTACGAAGGTATTCAGACGTATATTTGAATACTACTTATGTTATGCTCAATGCATTGACTGTTTTGTATTGTGGGTTCAAAATAACAAATTAATCGAATTTATAATTTAATATTCATATACCTATTAAAATTTTGTATTTAGCCCTGATTATCAAGAACTTATTTTCATCAAGAATTTATTTAATAGACTAGCTGTTGCCCGCCACTTCGCACGCCTGAATATAGGTTATCGGATTTGGATAATAGTATATTATGTAACAAGTGAGCGAAGTTGCTAATTACAGTCGAGGCTTAATAATGAGCCGAGACTGTAATTAGCAACGCTCACGAGTTACATACGACGTTTTTCAACACACTTGTGAGTAAAAGACAGACATACGTGATCATAAAATAACAAACACACTTGATAACAAAGCTGTGAATTGTGATTGAAAAATGGCGCCGAACCTCGCGCATGCGCGTAGGTTTTTTTTTCCGTAAAATGTGTCAATGTCTGTATAGCATATACAGCCTATTTTAAGTGAAAATGTTTAATTTGGAGTGGTAAATGCAAATATTTTAATATTTTATGACAAATGATTGTAAATTGTGAATAATTTGTTTAATATACAAATTTATTTTACTAATAAAAGGCGCAAACATTTAAAAATGTATATGGATTTGAAGTGGTATAAAACCTCTTTTTTGTTTCTGAAAATATTTAGTGTATAACCCGGACCAATAAAATATGCTCTGTTTTCTCGCATGTTATTTGCACAAAGTTACAATTCAACTTTGTAGGATTCATTATATTATGCACTAGGGTATAATATATTAATGCACGCGTGACTTATAGCCCAGTTTATAGTTCTAAACTCAATAGAATAACGCTCACTTTACGAGCAAGTGTGTTGAAAATAATATTATAATATCCTCCTTGAAGTTCAAACTTACACTTTTCTAAATTTCTTCAGAATCGATTCAGTAGTTTAGCTGTGTTACTGATAGATAGACAGTTTTCCTTCAAACTCTGTTACAACAAAGCTGTGATCCACAGTTTCACATAGGTTTTATGAAAAAACCTACAAAAAGTACTTAAATATCAAACAGGAAAACCTCTGAAAGGTACAATGGGTAAAAGCAATGTATCTATCTATCTTTAATAACAAATATAAAAATGAAGAATCTTCATAAGTATATGTATAACTCCTAACCACAAACATAAGATAGATAGATAGATAATTCATTTATTGACAACTACAAGCAAACATATTACAATAAAATATAATATGTGTGGTTGTAGTTGTAATAACTACATACATACATAACTTCACGCCTATATCCCTTATGGGGTAGGCAGAACATCAGAGGTTATAAATAAGACCACCTGATGTAAAGTTTGACGAATTTGGTATTATAATCTTCTTCTTATCGTGTCGATTAATCTATTCATCGTGGTGGGAGGATTGGTCAGACTAGACCCTGCGTTACCGGGTCTAGCTGCTTCCAAGGTGCGCCGCGGGGAGATGGATAAAGACTATTGCAGTGACAGCCTATCGCCCACAAAAACGCTAATTGAATCTCTGTCTCTTCACTGACTTTTACAATATGCCCCGGAAAAGAAGCAGCTGGTACATTCTTTGTTTTTATTTCGCTCACAGTCCAGCATTGAAGCAAGGGCACATTGCGTTATAAAAGAATCGCTTGTGCCTTGAATATTTTTTTATTCACTCAATATACCTGTGTTTGTACGTTTCGTCTACAAACAGTAGAATTAGTTAACAGGCGTTCCTAAAAGCGTTTCCATTGCCACCACATATCACCACTGCAGCGGTGATGCGTCCTTAAACATTTTATGAAGAGCCAGTTCTGTCATAAACCATATATTTACACTTACCATCAGGTGAGATTGAGGTTGAATTTGGGTTTAGTCACCAATTTGAAAAAAAAAAGTAGTAGGTACTTAGTACCTATTCAAGCTATTGCGCAGAAATTAAACTTGTATTTATTTATTAATTAATTATTAACAGGGCGAGTGGCCTGCCAGCGAACTACTCGCTCACTCGCCCGCGTCTTCTGGAACATAGAGGTGGATATCATGCGACAAAAGTATGAAACTGACATTGTTTCACTACAGAAGAAAATTGTTATTTTGCAACAGTCCTTAAAGGAAATAACACAGCAGTATAACACTGCACAGGAACAAATAAATCAACATGTACTGGACATGGATGAGCTGTTGCAATTGTCTAAATATAATGAGGAGCGTTTTCAATCTCTGACAAATACCATGTATTGTAATTACAAAGGCTCTTCTTCATTAGATTCATTAAGTGAGAAATCAAATGTCAGTTCCATAGTTAGTAAGCATGCAAGTAGTGAAAGGTCAACAGTTATGTACTGTGATGAATTAGGTAAAAATATGGGCTCAAAACTGTTTAATAACCAAGAGGATGTATTAAATTATTGTATGCCTGGAGCATCAATGGAATGTATAGTTGAAAAGGCTCTTAATGGCAGTTTCAGTCCTGAAACTACTTTGGTATTATTATTTGGGAGAAGGGGAAATGTGAAACAAAAGCAATTATTAATATATTTAGACAAATTGCAGGCCCTGAAGGTAAAAAAAGTTGTTTTGTTCACATTTCCTTATGTGCAGGGTGCAGCCGAAGAAAATGTATTAAGATTTAAATTGAATGTTTGCATGCAGACTTACGTTGGGTCCAGTAATATATGTTTAAGTAATACC